>JBBGZY010003050.1:0-303716 GCA_037952925.1 Lithobates clamitans | reverse complement strand
CTTCATCCTCTTCTCTTCTTCCTTCTTCTCTTCTTCCTTCTTCTCTTCTTCATTTTCTTCTCCGGGCCGCTCCGCACCCATGCTGGCATGGAGGGAGGCTCCCGCTGTGTGACGGCGTCTCCTTGTCTGACGGTTCTTAAATAACGCCCCGCCCCCCTCTGACGCACGGTGACTTGACGGGACTTCCCTGTGACATCACGGGGAATGCCACAGGGAAGTTCCGTCATGTCCCGTGCGTCTTATTTAAGAACCGTCAGACGAGGAGACGCCGTCACACAGCGGGAGCCTCCCTCTATGCCAGCATGGATGCGGAGCGGCCCAGAGAAGAAAATGAGGAAGAGAAGAAGGAAGAAAAGAAGAGGATGAAGAAGAAGATGAAGAGAAGAGCGGGAGCCTCCCCCATGCCATGGGTGCAGAGCGGCCCGAGGAGAAGAAGATAGAAGATGCCGCGGAGGAGATGCTGGACGAGAACGCCGGAGGAAGAACCAGAAGAGCCAGAAGAACCAGAAGAAGATGAAGGAAGATAGAAGAAAGAAGAAGCATTTAAATAAAGGAATTGTCAAAAACTGTCTCTTGTCATTTTTAACATTTTTGACAGTTTTTTAGTGAAATGGTAGGGGTAAGTACCCCCTTACCATTTCACACGGGGGGTCGGGATCTGGGGGTTCCCTTGTTAACCCCCACAACTACCGGCCAGGGTTGTGGGGATGAGGCCCTTGTCCTCATCAACATGTGGACAAGGTGTTTTGGGGGCTACCCCAAAGCACCCTCCCAATGTTGAGGGCATGTGGCCTGGTACGGTTCAGGAGGGGGGGCGCACTCCCGTCCCCCCCTCTTTTCCTGCGGCCTGCCAGGTTGCGTGCTCGGATAAGGGTCTGGTATGGATTTTTGGGGGGACCCCACGCCATTTTTTTTTTTTTTGGCGCGGGATTCCCCTTAAAATCAATACCAGACCTGAAGGGTCTGGTATGGAATTTAGGGGGAACCCCACGTCATTTTTTTTTAAATTTTGGCCGGGGTTCCCCTTAATATTCATACCAGACCTGAAGGGCCTGGTATGGAATTTAGGGGGACTCCCACGTCATTTTTTAAAAAATTTTGGTTCAGGGTTTCCCTGTGTTGAATTCTTATGCCGTTTTTATCAATGAACTTCTATGTGTATTGTCGGCAATGCAATAGCCGCGGGTAGTTTTAGATTGAGTTTTTCCTTCGAAATGTCATTTTGCTGTCAGACTGTTCTAAACACGGGAAACATGCGCCCCTTTACAGGCATACTATAGACACCCCCCAGGTACGAAATTTAAAGGGATATTACACTTTTATTGTTTGACTTTAAGCATTATTAAAATCACTGCTCCTGAAAAAACGGCCATTTTTAAAACTTTTTTTTGCATTGATCCATGTCCCCTGGGGCAGGACCCGGGTCCCCAAACACTTTTTGTGACAATAACTTGCATATAAGCCTTTAAAATTAGCACTTTTGATTTCTCCCATAGACTTTTAAAGGGGTGTTCTGCGGCATTCGAATTTGCCGCGAACACCCCAAATTGTTCGCTGTTCGGCGAACTTGCGAACAGCCAATGTTCGAGTCGAACATGAGTTTGACTCGAACTCGAAGCTCATCCCTACTGGTGACCCCACAATAACTTTTCCACAAAAGAGAATTTAACATGACTTTTGGCCATTCACTAAAATTAGAAGAAAAGAGGTTTTACCTTAAGCTACGTAGAGGGTTCTTTACTGTTATGCCCCGTACACACGGTCGGACTTTGTTCGAACATTCCGACAACAAAATCCTAGGATTTTTTCCGACGGATGTTGGCTCAAACTTGTCTTGCATACACACGGTCACACAAAGTTGTCGGAAAATCCGATCGTTCTAAACGCGGTGACGTAAAACACGTACGTCTGGACTATAAACGGGGCAGTGGCCAATAGCTTTCATCCCTTTATTTATTCTGAGCATGCGTGGCACTTTGGCCGTCGGATTTGTGTACACACGATCGGAATTTCCGACAACGGATTTTGTTGTCGGAAAATTTTATATCCTGCTCTCAAACTTTGTGGGTCGGAAAATCCGATGGAAAATGTGTGATGGAGCCTACACACGGTCGGAATTTCCGACAACAAGGTCCTATCACACATTTTCCGTCTGAAAATCCGACCGTGTGTACGGGGCAATAAGAGCGGCAAGGGTGTGGAATTCCCTTCCACAGGTGGTGGTCTCAGCGGTGGGCATCCAAAGTTTAAAAAAAACTATTACATAATCACCTGAATGACCGCAACATACAGGGATACAAAATGTAATAATGACATATAATCACACACAGGTTGGACTTGTGTCTTTTTCAACCTCACCTACTATGTATCTATGTAACTTCCTGGCTGGATTACCAGGTGAAAATAAAGGAAAGAAAGTGTAAAAAAGTAAACTAACGCAGCCATCGCATCTAAGAATTGGTAATCTGCAGTATAATAAATGTTGCTTTTGAGTTTAAGCACTTGACATCCACACTATAGCCAAAAGACGGCTACAGCACGACCCAGAAATGCGGGGAGGGTGGCCATGTACGTTCTCCCATTCTCATGCCACACACACCCCCCAGGAAGCACACAACCAGCACGCTCTCTGATCGCCGTGTTCTCAGGACTCAGCTAATCACAGAACAAGGTAAAGGGCCAATCACAGTGGTCCTTTACCATGTGATCAGCTGCCAGCCAATGACAGCTGATCATGGAAGTAAACAGAAGCCAGTTACCTCAGAAAAAACAACCACAACAAAAAGCCCTGAATGGAACTCCTGTGGAAAAGAGCGATGGACCGCTGATGGCACTAGAAACAATCTCTAATGATGCCAATAGAAATAAAACCAAGGGGACGTTTATGTAAAACAATGTTCAAAATGAAAAGATGATAACAGTCAATGGATGCAGAGCTCTCCTTAGGCAGATGGAATTACCAATCAGCATGGAAATCCACATGGGGCAGAGCACATTACATGGGACATGGCATGGGGCAGAGCACATTACATGGGACATGGCATGGGGCAGAGCACATTACATGGGACATGGCATGGGGCAGAGCACATTACATGGGACATGGCATGGGGCAGAGCACATTACATGGGACAGGGCACATTACATGGCACATTACATGGGGCAGAGCACTTTACATGGCACATTACATGGGGCAGAGCACATTACATGGGGCAGAGCACATTACATGGGACAGGGCACATTACATGGGACAGGGCACATTACATGGGGCAGGGCACATTACACGGGACAGGGCACATTACATGGGACAGGGCACATTACATGGGGCAGAGCACATTACATGGGACAGGGCACATTACATGGGGCAGAGCACATTACATGGGACAGGGCACATTACATGGGGCAGAGAACATTACATGGGACAGAGCACATTACATGGGACAGGGCACATTGCATGGGGCAGAGCACATTACATGGGACAGAGTGTTGGCACATTGTTGGGGGGGAGGGACACAGCTGGGCACAGTACCGGCTTTCTTCTTCTGGCTTCAGAACTCATTTCATATCTCCTCCAGTGGGGCGCTGTTCCCCCTCAGCCCCTCCTCCTCCTTTTATCCTGTCCACCCCAGATGATGTCACGTACTCGGGAAGGACAAGGGGGGAGGTGGGGCCTGCAGGGAACAGAACGCTACATCCAATAGGATGCCAGCCGCTTCCCTGTCTATCTCTGCCTGTGTCTGAGCGATCCTCCTGTCAGCTTCCTGCGACTGACAGTCAGATCACCGCGGAACCCCTGTTGGCCTCTCGCGGAACCCCGGTTGAGAACCACTGGCTTAGGGAATACAAAACCCCCCAGGATCACCTTAAGGGTGAGTATTCAACTGGTGAATCATAAGTGATAAAAAATATAATAAATGCACAAACATACTCTCAAAGTGACAAGTGCATGAATGATGATGAATGAACTCACATATACATGGCATAAACAAACACTTATGCCCCGTACACACAGTCAGATTTTCCGATGGAAAATGTGTGATAGGACCTTGTTGTCGGAAATTCCGACGGTGTGTGGGCTCCATCACACATTTTCCATCGGAATTTCCGACACACAAAGTTTGAGAGCTTGCTATAAAATTTTCCGAATTCCGAACGAAATCCGATCGCTTAAATTCCGATCGTGTGAACACAAATCCGACGCACAAATGGCCACGCATGCTCAGAATAAATTAAGAGAAGAAAGCTATTGGCTACTGCCCCATTTATAGTCCCAATGTACGTGTTTTACGTCACCGTGTTCAGAACGATCGAATTTTCCGACAACTTTGTGTGACCGTGTGTATGCAAGACAAGTTTAATAAGGAATTTCATAGCCAGTAGCCAATAGCTGCCCTAGAGTCGGTTTTTGTCTGTTGGACTAGCATACAGTCGAGCAGATTTCTGGGTCCGGCGGAGTTACGACGTAAAGATTTGAAGCCTGTTTCAAATCTAAAGTCTGTCAGATTTGCGACTGGAAAAGTCAGCAGAAGGTCTGGTCAAGCCCACACAGGATCGGATTGTCCACTGGATTTGGTCCGTCGGTGTCCGTCAGACCAGTCCGGTCGAAAAGTCCAACCGTGTGTACGCGGCATAAGACAACAGAGGGAATGGATACTCTTACCCCAAGGCATGGATACACACGCCAGACAGCGGTGGGTCGATCAAGCATGAGACAATCATTTCCAACAGGCTCTCCAACCGGGACCTTTACAATAAGATGGTGTATACTAGGGGATGTCGAAATTAATCGTAACATTGATGCATCAGGATTCGGCTGTCCACAATGCAGCATCGATGCTACAGCTTTAAGAAATTGATTAATGATGACGTCATCCTTGCGCCGTGCCGCCGCGCCACATGCCCTGCCTCCGAGTGGAGCCGAAAACAGCCAAAGTTTTCACGACGTTTTTTTCCCGCCTCCTGACGTCGTCCCCAGCTGCCCCGTGAGTGTGTCGCGAGTCCGATGCGAGACAGGAGAGGAGAAGACACGTGTTCCCCGGCTTCGGTCCCGGTCCCCAGAGCTCACGCACAGCTTTCCTCCTCGGCCGGTGCCAGTCACAGACAGTAGACTACTGTGTATCACTGTGTGCAGCGTGAACTGCACTGCACACAGGCCAGGGGAGACCATCCGCCCTTCACCCGACTCATCAAGTCACATGCAGCAGCTTCAGGAGCAGAACTGGGAGAGACACCCGAGCGAGCCAGGCCGTGCTTGTCTCATCACATATATAATATGATATCCTGAATAGTAGGCAAATAGGAAACAAATTCAAAGCCTGTAGTTCCTCTTTTTAAGTTGACTCACTGCTGCTTTGCTTTCATAAATCTTTAACCCTGATGTGCTTCCGGGCTTTATACTGGGGCAAATTAAAGTGGTGTTGCGGCCGAAATTTTACTTTTTAAAAAAAAATACCCCTATAATACACAAACTTAATGTATTCTAGTAAAGTTAGTCTGTAAACTAAGGTCTGTTTTGTTAGTTTATAGCAGTATTTTGTTATTTTACAGCAGGCCGTGGCCATCTTAAGTGTGGGCATCTGAAGCCAGACTGTATTTCTTCCTGGATCTCATCCTTGCAGATCTCACACATGCTCAGTGCAGCACAAGCAGCGTAATAGGTTTCAGGTCAGGTTTCCATAGCAACAACAGTGTCAGAGGAGGTTGCCGCCCCTTCATAGAAGGCATTGCAAACAGGAAATGATGCGATGGGCCACGGCCAGGGAGGAGGAAGTGTAAAAATGAATACAGCAGATATACAGTAGGTGCTGAGAAAAAAAATTAAAAATATCCAATTTGTTTACAGTGCACAGTTTAGTGAGGGATGCTGAAGAGTTGTAAAAGTGGGTGGAAATCCACTTTAACTGATCCTCAAATGACTTGTACGTTTTATGAGCACAAAATATGAGAAGGTATTAAAAATCTGTGTGAGAGAGGCTCCTTTGAAGATTAATGGTCGCAGCATATAAGGTTAATAAGTGTAATTAATACTTGTCCTGAATTAGACAGCCATAATTACTTTTTCAAGAGTGCCAATAAAAGACCCTAAATAGCGTTAGACGTTAGAACTGGAAGAACCTGGATGTCTCTCGAGTGACATGTAACGTTTGCAGGCAACCCACGAGAGCAATAATTTAAGCACTAAACCTCCTCTGTAACTCTAGCCTGTGGTAACCATTTTTTTTATTAAAGCGTCTCCTATGGAGATTTTTAGGTACCGTTAGTTTTTCGCCATTCCACGAGTGTGCGCAATTTTAAAGCGTGACATGTTTAGTATCTATTTACTCTGCATAACATCATCTTTCACATTATGCAAAAAGATAGGGCTAACTTTACTGTTTGTTTTTTTTTAATTCATGAAAGCGTCTTTTTCCACAAAAAGTTGCGTTTAAAAAACCGCTGCACAAATAAATAATACTGTGTGTGGCATAAAATATTGCAACAATCGTCATTTTATTCTCTAGGTTCTCTGCTAAAAAAAATAACCATGGGCACTTGAGTATTAATTGTGATGCATCGCGGAATCGAATTGAATCAAATCGTGGACAGGATCATCGTAATCGGATTGCGAGGTGAGTGAAGATGCGCACCCCTAGTGTATACCTGCGTCTGCATCGAAGGGTATCAATGGTGGATGTTTCACAGCAGAGACTCCAGCTGACAGGTGTTTGTAGTTATCAAACCGACATCCAATCAGCAGCACAAAACATGGGAAAAAAAGAAAAAAAGGGCCTCCACATAGTGCAGATAAATCCAAGTTAAAAAATATAGGTAAAAAACGTACAAACCATCAATCAAGATGTGTACATAAAGTGATCACAAAAAATGAAAAGAATAGCGTGGTATAGAAAGCACAACAGGCTATGTACCCCTATTCCTCATTAACAGTGAGCAGGACCCAATATGGGATGGTGGATTCCAGGCCGGGTGAATGGAGGCAACTTTCGGGCTGAGGGGTGCCACGGTGTGCAGTGACTCAGCCGCCGGGAGAGGAAGAGTCGGCCATCAGCTGATGGAAAAGCAGGAAGAAGAGCGCAAGCGTGATGTCATACGCTCAGGGGGGGCGCTGGTCCCAAGCGAGGGTTGATACTTGGGGGTGCCGATGGAACGCAAGCCAGGGGAGAGAATGCAAGGGTGGTTGCTGTCATCCTGACAACGCGTTTCGGGGTGTGGCCCCTTGTCAAGTCATCAAAGTCTTCCTTGTTTTGCCCCCCTAGCGCCAGACTTATTGAGGTATTAGAAGCCAGTTATGGGCTTTTTTTTTCTCACGCTGACATTGGTCCCCTAAGTGCCCACCACTGCTGCTAATCAGTGCCCTCCAGTGCTGCAAATCCATGCCCACCAGTGCCATCTATCAGTGTGCAACAGTACTGCCAATCAGTCCCCATCAGTACCTCATCATCAGTGCCTCCTGATTGGTGCCCACCCGTGCCACCTATCATTGCCCATCAGTGCCACTTATCAGTGCCTATCAGTGCCACCTCTCTATGCCACCTATCAGTGCCTATCAGTGCCCATCAGTGTCACCCATTAGTGCAGCCTAATCAGTGCCTCCTGATCAGTGCCCACCAGTGCCCCCTCAGCAGTGCTAATCAGTGCCACCTATCAGTGCCCATCAGTGCCACTTATCAGTGCCTATCAGTGCCACCTGTCTATGCTACCTATCAGTGCCTATTAGTGCCCATCAGTGTCACCCATCAGTGCAGCCTCATCAGTGCCTCCTGATCAGTGCCGCCTCATCAGTGCCCATCAGTGCCGCCTATCAGTGCCCATAAGTGCCACCTATCAATGCCCATCAGCGCCACCTATTAGTGCCAATAAGTGCAGCCCCACAGTGCCCATCAGTGAAGGAGAAAAATTACCTGTTTGCAAAATTTTATAACAAAATATGAAAAACGTTTTGTTTTGTTTTCTTAAAATGTTTTGGTCTTTTTTTGTTTGTTTAGCAAAAAATAAAAAACCCCAGTAGTGATTAAATACCACCAAAAGAAAGTTCTATTTGTGTGAAAAAAGGGACAACAAAGTCATTTGGGTACAGTGTTGCATGACCGCGCAATTTTCATTCAAAGTGTGACAGTGCTGAAAGCTGAGAATTGGATTGGGCAGGAAGGGGGTGAAAGTGCCCTGTAAGCAAGTGGTTAATACTGCTTTAACCACTTGCCATCCGGGCCATAGCCAAATGATGGCAAAGACTTAATTCACTCAAAATTCTCAAAGTGACATGTGCTTAAAAGACCCCTATTGTCATCCTTAGGTGATCCCATTGAAACGTATATAAAGTGCCAATGCAAATAAATGCAGTGTAAAGGAATACAGTCATGAAAATTGAGAACACAAGAGTAAAGCCTCGTACACACGATCGGATTTCCATCGGACAAAGCCGTGGAATTTTGTGCGAAGGACGTTGGCCGTGATCTTGTTTTGCATACAGATGGCAAAACTTTGTCAGTCAACAAACAAGAACATAGTGATGTACTAGACATTCTACATGTTTTTTTAGCTCTTTAGCGCCACCCTTTGGGCAACTTCTGCTAATGTTGTCTTATGGTTAGCATTGGTTTGGAGCACGCGTGTTTGTACTTTGGACTTTTTTCCGACGGACTTGTGTACACACGATCGGATAATCCGACATCACACATTTGTTGTCGGAAAATTTTAAAACATGCTATCCCACATTTGTTGTCGGAAATTTCAACAACAATTCTCCGATGGAGCATACAAACGGTCGGATTATCCGACAACATCCTGCCATCACACAATTCCTGTTGGAAAGTCCAATCGTGTGTACGGGCCTTTACTGTCATAAAAATCTGCTGTTTATTATATCACATGCCACATCACTACCTATCCGTGCCACATCAGTGCTCATCCTTGCCACATTATTGCCACATCAGTACGCATTCATGCCACATTCATGCCACATCAGTACTCATCCATGCCACATCAGTGCTCATCCGTGCCACATCCATGCCACATCAGTATTCATCCGTGCCACATCAGTACTCATCCATGCCACATCAGTGTTCATTAGGGATGAGCTTCGAGTTCGAGTCGAACTCATGTTCGACTCGAACATTAGCTGTTCGCAAGTTCGCCGAACACCGAACAATTTGGGGTGTTCGCGGCAAATTCGAATGTCGCGGAACACCCTTTAAAAGTCTATGGGAGAAATCAAAAGTGCTAATTTTAAAGGCTTATATGCAAGTTATTGTCATAAAAAGTGTTTGGGGACCCGGGTCCTGCCCCAGGGGACATGGATCAATGCAAAAAAAAGTTTTAAAAACGGACGTTTTTTCAGGAGCAGTGATTTTAATAATGCTTAAAGTCAAACAATAAAAGTGTAATATCCCTTTAAATTTCGTACCTGGGGGGTGTCTATAGTGTGCCTGTAAAGGGGCGCATGTTTCCTGTGTTTAGAACAGTCTGACAGCAAAATGACATTTGGAAGGAAAAAACACATTTAAAACTACCCGCGGCTATTGCATTGCCGACAATACACATAGAAGTTCATTGATAAAAACGGCATGGGAATTCCCCCCAGGGGAACCCCGAACCAAAATTAAAAAAAAAAAAAAATGACGTGGGGGGGTCCCCCTAAATTCCATACCAGGCCCTTCAGGTCTGGTATGGATATTAAGGGGAACCCCGGCCAAAATTAAAAAAAAAAATGACGTGGGGTTCCCCCTAAATTCCATACCAGACCCTTATCCGAGCACGCAACCTGGCAGGCTGCAGGAAAAGAGGGGGGGACGAGAGTGCGGCCCCCCCCCCTGAAACGTACCAGGCCACATGCCCTCAACATTGGGAGGGTGCTTTGGGGTAGCCCCCCAAAACACCTTGTCCGCATGTTGATGAGGACAAGGGCCTCATCCCCACAACCGTGGCCGGTGGTTGTGGGGGTCTGCGGGCGGGGGGCTTATCGGAATCTGGAAGCCCCCTTTAACAAGGGGACCCCCAGATCCCGACCCCCCCCTGTGTGAAATGGTAAGGGGGTACTTACCCCTACCATTTCACTAAAAAACTGTCAAAATAGTTAAAAATGACAAGAGACAGTTTTTGACAATTCCTTTATTGTGGGGATGAGGCTCTTGTCCTCATCAACATGGGGACAAGGTGTTTTGGGGGGCTACCCCAAAGCACCCTCCCAATGTTGAGGGCATGTGGCCTGGTACGGTTCAGGAGGGGGGGGGGGCCGCACTCTCGTCCCCCCCTCTTTTCCTGCGGCCTGCCAGGTTGCGTGCTCGGATAAGGGTCTGGTATGGATTTTTGGGGGAACCCCACGCCGTTTTTTTTTTTTTTTTGGCGCGGGGTTCCCCTTAAAATCCATACCAGACCTGAAGGGTCTGGTATGGAATTTAGGGGGAACCCCACGTCATTTTTTTTTTAAATTTTGGCCGGGGTTCCCCTTAATATCCATACCAGACCTGAAGGGCCTGGTATGGAATTTAGGGGGACCCCCCCACGTCATTTTTTTTTTTTTTAATTTTGGTTCGGGGTTTCCCTGGGGGGAATTCCCATGCCGTTTTTATCAATGAACTTCTATGTGTATTGTCGGCAATGCAATAGCCGCGGGTAGTTTTAAATGTGTTTTTTCCTTCCAAATGTCATTTTGCTGTCAGACTGTTCTAAACACGGGAAACATGCGCCCCTTTACAGGCATACTATAGACACCCCCCCAGGTACGAAATTTAAAGGGATATTACACTTTTATTGTTTGACTTTAAGCATTATTAAAATCACTGCTCCTGAAAAAACGGCCGTTTTTAAAACTTTTTTTTGCATTGATCCATGTCCCCTGGGGCAGGACCCAGGTCCCCAAACACTTTTTATGACAATAACTTGCATATAAGCCTTTAAAATTAGCACTTTTGATTATTCATGTTCGTGTCCCATAGACTTTAACGGTGTTCGCGTGTTCGAGCGAACTTTTTTCCTGTTCGCATGTTCTGGTGCGAACCGAACAGGGGGGTGTTCGGCTCATCCCTAGTGTTCATCTGTGCCACATCCATGCCACATCAGTGCTCATCCATGCCACATCCATTCCACATCAGTGCTCATCCGTGCCACATCGATGCCACATCAGTACTCATCCGTGCCACATCCATGCCACATCAGTGCTCATCCATGCCACATCAATGCCACATCAGTACTCATCCGTGCCACATCCATGCCACATCAGTACTCATCCGTGCCACATCCAAGCCACATCAGTGCTCATCCGTGCAACATCCATTCCACATCAGTGCTCATCCGTGCCACATCCATGCCACATCAGTACTCATCCATGCCACATCCATGCCACATCAGTGCTCATCCATGCCACATCAATGCCACATCAGTACTCATCTGTGCCACATCCATGCCACATCAGTGCTCATCCATGCCACATCAGTGCTCATCTGTGCCACATCCATGCCACATCAGTACTCATCTGTGCCACATCCATGCCACATCAGTGCTCATCTGTGCCACATTTATGCCACATCAGTGCTCATCTGTGCCACATCCATACCACATCAGTATTCATCCGTGCCACATCCAAGTCACATCAGTGCTTATCCGTGCCACATCCATGCCACATTAGTACTAATCCGTGCCACATCCAAGTCACATCAGTGCTCATCCGTGCCACATCCATGCCACATCAGTGCTCATCCATGCCACATCAGTTCTCATCCGTGCCACATCCATGCCACATCAGTGTTCATCCGTGCCACATCCATGCTACATCAGTGTTCATCCATGCCACATCCATGCCACTACAGTACCCATCAGTGCCACTACAGTGCCTCACAAAAGTGTAATAGGTAGTCAAATTAGATTTGAAATGTATGCCCCTAGAACACCTGCTGGTGCTCCATGCTCCTGCATGTTGTGCCTCTGTATGTGGCCAGGCTGTGTAAAAGTCTCACACATGTGGTATTGCCATACTCAGGAGGAGTAGCAGAATGTGTTTTGGGGTGTAATTTTTGCTATGTACATGCTATGTGTTGGAAATATCTTATACATGGACAACTTTGTGTAAAAAAATAAAGTGTTTTCATTTTCTTTCCACATTTTCCAAAAACTTGTGTAAAAAAATGGCATGTTCAAAATACTCATTGTGCCTCATAGAATATACATTGGAGTGTTTACTTTCCAAAATGAGATCATTTTTTGGGTTTTTCCATTGTCCTGGTGCTCCAGGGGCTTTAAAGTGTAAAAGGTAGTCCAGAAATGATATGTGTAATTTATGTCCCTAGAACACCTGAAGGTGCTCCCTGCATGTTGGGCCTCTGTATGTGGCCAGGCTGTGTAAAAGTCTCACACATGTGGTATCGCCATACTCAGGAGGAGCAGCAGAATGTATTTTGGGGTGTAATTGGAAGTATGCATATGCTGTGTGTGAGAAATAACCTGTTAATATGACAATTGTGTGAAAAATAAATAAAAATAAAAACAAATCTTCATCTTGCAAAGAATTATGGGAAAACATTACAACTTAAAAAAAAACTCACCATGCCTCTTACTAAATACCTCGGAATGTCTACGTTCTAAAAAGGGGTAATTTGGGGGGTATTCGTACTGTCCTCACATTTCAGGACCTCAAGAAATGAGAAATGAGGCCCATCAATTTTCAGAGATTGGCACCATAGCTTGTGGACTCTATAACTTTCACAAAGACCAAAAAATTTACACCGATTTAGGCTATTATTGCCAAAGATGTATAGCAGTATAAATTTTGGCCAAAATTTATGAAGAAAAATTACTAATTTGCAAAAATTTATAACAGAAACAAAGAAAAATTATTTTTTTATAAAATTTTCTTTTTTTTCATTTATAGTGTAAAAAAATTTAAAAAACCCAGTGGCGATTAAATACCACCAAAGTAAAGCTTTATTTGTGTGAAAGAAAGGACGCAAATTTCATATGGGTACAGTGTTGCATGATGGAGTAATTGTCATTCAAAATGTGAGAGCACCAAAAGCTGATAATTGGTCTGGTTAGGAAGGGGGTATAAGTGCCCAGTGGGCAAGTAGTTAAGGCAAGAAATTGAACATATTTTAAAAAACATCTAAAAATAGGCCGGTATAAGACACATCAGAACAAAAACTGACCAGTAGGGATGACAAAACTTACTTTAGACTCTATGGGTTTGCTGATCAAATGACTGGAATTTCATAAGTGATTTAGCATTAGTTAGTTATTTTTCAAATAAAAGGATTTTAGTCTGACAATAGGAGGAAGTTATGGACATGACATCATATCACAAATAGCTTATCCACACAAAAAAAAGGGGAAGTAGCACTGTGCTGGCAAAGCATGTGGTATATGAAGCAAACTGTTTAGGTTAAAGGCAAAAATGGTACCAATACAGACACACTCCTAAGGGAAATCCCCACACAATCAAAAATAAAACAAATAAATTGTATTGGATTCCTTGCACAGTGAAAAAAAAAAAATGGCATGCCTCCCCCCCTCCTCCACCTACAAATCTATACCAGACCCTTATTCTTGATGAGGGCCTGGTATGGATTTTAAAAGGGAAACCCCTTACAAAAATAAAATGGAGAGGCATCCCTTCCAAAAACACATGCTAGAACTTTATCCAGACATGCAGTTTGCCTGACCAGGAAAGAAGGAGGCAGCTGATCCCCCGCTAAACCATACAAGGCCACATGTCCCCAACATAGGGAGAGTACCCTGCCAGAGGCTTTCCTGACAAGACACTAGTTGGCAGGTAAAGTTGCCTTGCCTACCACTAGATGAATCTGTCCCCATTATAGTATGGTAAAGTTAAAGTTGTAGTTAGGTGTTAGCCCCAGGGGACATGTATCAATATAAAAAAAGTTTTAAAAACGTCAGTTTTTTTGGGAGCAGTGATTTTAATAATGCTTAAAGTGAAACAATAAAAGTGAAATATTCCTTTAAATTTCGTACCTGGGGGGTGTCTATAGTATGCCTGTAAAGTGGTGCATGTTTCCCGTGTTTAGAACAGTCCGAGAGCAAAATGACATTTCTAAAGGAAAAAAAGTCATTTAAAAGTACTCGCGGCTATAATGAATTGTCGGTCCCGGCAATACACATAAAAGTGAACCCCAAACCAAAATTTAAAAAAAAAATGCGTGGGGGTCCCCCCAAATTCCATACCAGGCCCTTCAGGTCTGGTATGGATATTAAGGGGAACCCTGCACCAAAATTTAAAAAAAAAAATGGCGTGGGAGTCCCCTTCATCATTGTCCCCATCAGAGTGCCTCATGAATTGCCCCACCACACCCCAGCACACCCCAAGATCTGGGCCTGGTTAAAGCTCATAAGAAAGACATATACATTGTTGATAGTGTAGTATGTTCGATCTTTTATTCTTATTATATAAATAATAAAGATATAACACACGAATCATAAGCCCTCATACCAATTAGAGATATCTTCCACCCCCCCAGGTAACAAACCCCATGACATTGCCTTCAACACCATCCCTCGGGGTGGACTGAGGATAGGTGGGCTGAAGTTCAGGGTTAGGTAGGAGGCTCACGTCTCCCCTGGATCGGCCTATCTTACTCTGTCCCCCTCCAACACTACCCCCCCATTCTACGAAATCTCCACCAGATTGCATCCCTTTACATTCCCTTACCTCCCTTCCTCTCCCCACTATTAACAACCACCACACCCTTCACCCCCCCATCCTCTACAACCACTGAAATACAACCAACGGTCCTAACAAAGGCCGCTAGCAGGACCGTTGACCTTGAAAACATCCCCAACCAGCAATAGCGATTAATGTCTCTAGATGACTGCAACCTGGGTCCAGGTTGCAGGCGTCTAGAGACATTAATCGCTATTCCCGGAGGGCAGATAAGCCTTATTATAAAGCTTGCTTGTGAGTAGCATTTTTATCATTACATTTTATGAATAAAATATGTCATTGGTAATGCACAAGGTCGGTGCGCCCTCCTTTTCTTTCTATATGTTTCAGCCTCAAGAATACCCAAAAACTTCACACGTAAACTTCATGCAATTTTAAAAGGTGCAGTCTGCCGCAATTGCCACATGATCCTGTTATGCTGCATTCATGGCAGAGTCGCATCGCATTCAGGGTGCCATTGAAGGATAATGGCAACCAAACGTGTTGTACTGCAATTGCCACATGATTGTAGGCAGAGATGAGGCAAATCTGCCTGCAATCCCAAATCATGAGATGTGAACTGGGCCTAAGGTCCTCCACCCCCCTTACTTATTTTGTTGCTCTTTTCTGAACTCTCTCCAGTTCAAGGACATCCTTCCTGAGGATTAGTGACCAAAACTGAACCCTATACTCAATACCAAACCAGAGTTTTGTTTAATGATAGAATTATAGTTTTATCCCTTGAGTAAATACCCATTTTATAGATCGATTTGTGTGGCCTCCTAGTCTTGCTAGCTGCAGCGTGGCATTTCGTGCTATTGCTGAGTCTGTCATCTACTAAGACCCCCAGATCCCTTTCCATCCCAGACTTTTGAACCTCCTAATGAGTATTTTACATGTATATATTTAGCTCCCAAGTGCATAACTTTACATTTTACTATATTGAACCTCATCTGCCATCTAGCTGTCCACCCCTAAATCTCGATAAGGTCTTCTTGTAAAGATTACATTTCATGCTCATGTACACTGGGCTTAAAAAACACCACTTTTACAATGTTTGGTGTTTTTTTTTTCTTCCTCTAAATGCCCCTGTATGTTAGCCTAGTGTTCATGCACACAGAGGCATTTACACGTATATTAGAGGAGGAGCATTAGCAGGCAGGAAAAAAAACCCATCACCATCATATTCAGGAGAGGAGCTGAAGATCAGAATAAATTCCGAACAAACCTAAACACTTGTAAATAAACGTGCGACGTGCATAGGCGCATTAGTGCGTATGAGCGTAAATCCATTCTAGTGGTCAGGATTAAAACAAATTTTGTATAATAAAATGACAATCCAGGAAATTATTTTCTGTACAGGAAGTTCCCAGTGGCCTTTGTCTTTTGACTCATTGTCTTCTACTGCTGGCTGTGCTGTACTGGAACTCTCTGTTTTGCTGTGCTGATACACTGCTATGGAAGAAGAATTGAACGCAAAGTCAGGTCATCTCCGCGGTGGAGATTCTTCCCAATCTGTGGGATCTTTTGCACCTATGCTATCCAATCTGTCTGCACAAAATAATGTGTGGCATGATATAGCAAATCATCTCACATAAAACTGGGATGGATTGAGTGGTAGGCAAAAGGAGAATAATGCTTATCTTTGCATGATTAACCTCCTCGTGCATATACTTTCCAGTACTTATGAAACTTTGACTGCATGAGATGGGAGCTTACTTTGCAAAAAACAAACTGCTCAAAACAAGCTGCCCCATCAACCAAAAAACCACATCTGTTTTCTGAAGAACTTGCAGAACTTACAAAGTAGGGCAATGTAATCTAGAGCAGTATTTCTCAACTCCAGTCCTCAAGGCGCCCCAACAGGTCATGTTTTCAGGCTCTCCATTATTTTGCACAGGTGATTTGATCATTTTCACTACCTTAGTAATTACCACAGCCGTTTCATCTGAAAACAATCCTGAAAACATGACCTGTTGGGGCACCTTGAGGACTGGAGTTGAGAAACACTGATCTAGAGAGTAAGTACAGTTGAGGGGGGGGGGGGGGGGCATTTGATCTCATTGGTAATGTTTTCTCTTTAGTACCACAGATGGAAGAGTGTGATGCCAGTCCCTCCATTCCAGCCATGATGAGCACACCAGTAACTGCACCACCAGCCACTCTGGAAGAATCTATCTATGTATCTATCTATGTACAGTGGGGGCAATAATTATTTGATCCCTTGGAGATTTTGTAAGTTTGCCCACTTACAAAGAGATGAAGGGGCTATAATTTTCTATAGGATTAAGGTCTGGAGGCTGGCTAGGCCACTCCATGACCTTAATGTGCTTCTTCTTGAGCCACTTCTTTGCTGTCTTGGCAGTATGTTTTGGGTCATTGTCATGCTGATTAGGGATGAGCTTCATGTTTGAGTCGAACCCATGTTCGACTCGAACATCGTCTGTTCGCCCATTCGCCGAATTGCGAACGATATGGGCCGTTCGCGCCAAATTTGTGTGGCGCGTCACGGCCCATAATTCACTGCGGCATCACAGTGCATTGCTGGCTGATGATTGGCCAAGCATGCTCTATGACCCGCATGCTTGTCCAATCACAGCGCCATCTGAACAGCGAGCCGTAATTGGCCAAAGGAGGCTTTGGCCAATTATGGCTCAGGGGATTTAGTACATGCCCCACACTATATAAGGCCACCTGCATGGCGGCCCTGTTTAGTGTGTTCCGGCGTTCATAGATAGAGAGAGAGACACACAGACAGTGTCATTTGATTTAAGTTAGATAGATTAGGCAGGACAGTCAGTCAGTTAGCTGCACTTACAGTGTATTGTGTATATATATGCATCCCAGGTGTTGTGTATATACATATATATACACTGTATTCAGTTTAGCTAGATCCGTTCCTGTTATCTTGCTACTGACAGGCAGGCTTGTGTTGTTACAGTATTTACAGCTACCTGAAGAAAATTGCTGGTGTTCTTTTGATCCTATTAGTACCACAGTCAGGCAGCTAGACTATTTAAAGTTAGTGTAGTGCGTCCTCTGCACAGTGTTCAGTTAAAGCTACAAGTTAGTTTAGTGTGACCTCTGCACAGTGTTCAGCTAAAGCGGCAAGTTAGTGTAGTGCGTCCTCTGAACAGTGTTCAGCTAAAGCTACAAGTTAGTGTAGTGCGTCCTCCTCACAGTGTTCAGCTAAAACTACAAGTTAGTGTAGTGCAACCTCTGCACAGTGTTCAGCTAAAGCTACAAGTTAGTGTAGTGCGTCCTCCTCACAGTGTTCAGCTAAAGCTACAAGTTAGTGTAGTGCGACCTCTGCACAGTGTTCAGCTAAAGCTACAAGTTAGTGTAGTGCGTCCTCTGAACAGTGTTCAGTTAACGCTACAAGTTAGTGTAGTGCGACCTCCTCACAGTGTTCAGCTAAAGCTACCTGCAGAAGGTTGGTGGTGTTTTCCTGATCCTATCACTATCGCAGGCAGCTAAATAAGCTACAAGTTAGTGTAGTGCATCCTCCTCACAGTGTTCAGCTAAAACTACAAGTTAGTGTAGTGCGACCTCTGCACAGTGTTCAGCTAAAGCTACCTGTAGAAGGTTGGTGGTGTTTTCCTGATCATATCACTACCGCAGGCTAGACATGTGCATTCATTTTCGTCCGAATATCAGGTATTTTCGTTATCATTTTAACAAACGATAATGAAAGTGCAGAATCCCAAAAACAAAAGATCCGACATAAACAAATGCTTTATTTTCATTTTCGTTGCTACAACAGTTCGATATAGGAGATTCGACATAATGATGACAATAACAATCTGTGTCCATCAAACCTGTGGTCGAATGTGTCTAACCTTAACTTTATTAGTCCAAGATTATTCTACATAGAGAGAAAAGATTCGACATAAAGAGAAAAGATTTGATGTAGGGGAGAAAAGATTTGACGTAGGGGAGAAAAGATTCGATGTAGGGGAGAAAAGATAAATAAAAATAATGATGATGAATGTTATTGGCTGATTGTAACCAAAGAGGAGGAGCAGTAAAATAGCTAGAACTAAGTACACACGTACTTTGGCTTATGGTGTCTGTTGAAAGTTCTAAGAAGATTTGACGGAGCAGGTAAACTATACGACGTCGTACAGTTTAGCTGCTCCGTCGAATCTTCTTTGAACATTCGACAGACAACATAAGCCTTCAATGACAGATTCGACCACAATTTGGATTTTTGGACGTATGCAATTTTTAATGAAAAACAAAATAAATAAAAACGAATTTTGGGAGTAACTAAATAAATTTATTTTTCGGACGAAAACGAAATTCCGAAACGAAATATTTTTAGTATGCACATGTCTACCGCAGGCAGCTAAATAAGCTACAAGTTAGTGTAGTGCGACCTCTGCACAGTGTTCAGCTAAAGCTGCCTGTAGAAGGTTGGTGGTGTTTTCCTGATCCTATCACTACCGCAGGCAGCTAAATAAGCTACAAGTTAGTTTAGTGCGACCTCTGCACAGTGTTCAGCTAAAGCTGCCTGTAGAAGGTTGGTGGTGTTTTCCTGATCCTATCACTACCGCAGGCAGCTAAATAAGCTACAAGTTAGTATAGTGCGACCTCTGCACAGTGTTCAGCTAAAGCTACCTGTAGAAGGTTGGTGGTGTTCTCATACTACAGGCAGGCAGTTGATTTTGCTAGCTGCAGTATCAGTATATATATATATATATATATATATATATATATATATATATATATATATATATATATATCCCAGCTTAATGCAGCTACAGGCCATTAGTATGTCTGGAAGGCCAACAAGGAGAGGCAGACAGTCACAAGCCAATAAAAGAGGGCAAGCAGGCTCTGTGTCTCGAGGCAACAGTGCTGGTCATGGAGACGGTGCATCCTCATCAGCACATGGCCGTGGGACACGCTTGGCCTTTTTTTTGGCAGCTGGCTGTGTTGAGCCACAACATGCGGAAGACTTGGTCGAGTGGATGACCAAGCCGTCCTTATCCTCCTCATCCTCTCTCACCCATGCTCAGGGTACTTTGTCTGGCAAAGCAACTGCCAACGTGGCCTCTTCCCTTGGCTCAATGGCATCAGTGACTCCTTCCCTAGCCCCACCATGTCCTCCTGAGGAGTCCCTCGAACTGTTTGACCACAGTGTTGGGTACATGCTCCAGGAGGATGCCCAGCGTTTGGAAGGCTTTGATGATGATACTGAGCTAGATGAAGGCAGTAACGTGAGCATGGACAGAGGGGGTGCCCAACAAGGACAGCAATCTGGCAGTCATGCTCAACCTGCTGCAGCATATTGCCAGGTTTGCTCCAGTGATGAGGAGGGAGGGGATGATGAGGTCACTGACTCAACGTGGGTGCCTGATAGGAGAGAGGAGGAGGAGGCACATCACCAATGAGGCAGGATGCCCTCCAGGGGCCAGCCTAAGGGCAGCACACTGACTGCATCACACCCCAAAGCTCCGCATGTGCAGGGCGCTGCTGTCTCTGCGCATTATTCAAAAAGTTCTTTGGTGTGGGCCTTTTTTGAGACGGGTGCATCAGATCGCACCACTGCTATTTGCAACATATGTCTCTAGCATATCTCGCGTGGCCAAAACATCTCCCGCTTGGGCACCACATGCTTGACCAGACATATGTTGACCTGCCATGCAATTCGTTGGCAAGCGTATCTAAAAGACCCACACTAAAGAACAAAGAGGACCTCTCCTTGCTCCTCATCAGCTGAGATCTCCAACCCCACTATACCTTCAGTTCTCTCTGAGACCTGTACTGAGAGGAATGAAGGTGTAGAATTAGGTATGTCACAGCCAAGTACTTGTGGGCAATCTGCTTTCGGTACACCGACGTCAGATTGTACCAGGCAAATTTCCCTGCCCCAGCTGCTGCACAGCCGAAAGAAGTTCACTCCCAGCCATCCACATGCCCTGCGGTTGAATGCTAGCTTGGCAAAGTTGCTAGCACTTCAACTGCTGCCTTTTCAGTTAGTAGACTCTGCCCCCTTCCATGAGTTTGTGGAATGTGCGGTTCCTCAGTGGCAGGTACCCAAATGCCACTTTTTCTCACGGAAGGCGATTCCGGCTCTCTACCGGCATGTGGAAGGCAATGTCCATGACAGGGCGGTCAGCGGTCAGGTGAATATTTTAACCTCATGGTCCAGCAGGCATGGGCAGGGACGTTACCTAAGTTTCACCGCGCATTGGGTGACTCTGCTGGCAGCTGTGAAGGATGCAGGACAAGGTGCAGTAGTGTTGGAGGTTGTTCCGCCACCACGCCTCCAAAATGCCACTATTAATGATTGTGACACACCTCTCTCCTCCACCCCCTCCTCTTCTTCTTCCTCCATGGCCTCTTCCTGTGCTTTGTCCTCAGAACCAGCGGTGCTCCGTAGGCGTTCAAGGGGCTAAGCAAGTACGCAGGCCAAAAGATGCCGTGCGGTGCTTGAGCTGGTGTGCTTGGGGGACAGGAGCCACACTGGGGCACAGGTTCTGTCAGCACTGCAGGGGCAGGTTCAGAGGTGGTTGACGCCACACCAACTTAAGGCAGGAATGGTGGTTTGCGACAATTGCACCAACCTCCTCTCTGCCCTCCGTCAGGGACAAATAACCCATGTGCCCTGTTTGGCTCACGTCCTTAACTAGTTGGTGCAGCGGTTCTTGGGCAGGTACCCGGGCTTACAGGATGTCCTTAAGCAGGCCAGGAAAGTCTGTGTGCATTTCCGCCAGTCATATAATGCCAGTGCTCGGCTGGCAGACCTCCAAAAGGAGTTTAACCTGCCCAAGAACCGCCTAATCTGTGACATGCCCACCAGGTGGAACTCAACGTTGGCCATGCTGCAGCGGCTGCACACGCAGCAGAGGGCCATCAATGAGTACCTGTGCGACTATGGCACCAGGACAGGGTCAGGGGAGCTTGTTTTTTTTTCCCCATGCCAGTGGGCCATGATCAGGGATGCACTGTCCTGTCACCATTTGAGGAGACCACAAGGATGGTGAGCAGTGACAGTGCACGCATCAGTGACACTGTCCCCCTTGTCCACCTGTTGGAGCACACGCTGCGTGGAATAATGGACAGGGCACTTAAGGCAGAACAGAGGCAGGAAGAGGAGGACTTCCTTAGCTCTCAAGGCCCCCTTTATCCAGACAGTGTTCCTGCGTGCCCGCCGATCACATAGGAAGAGGACGAGGAGGAGGATTGTGTCAGTATGGAAGTGGAGCCTGGCACTCAGCATCAGCAGCAGTCTTTAAGGGATCAGTCCCAAGAAACACATGGACTTGTACGTTGCTGGGAGGAGGTGGCTGCGGATCATGTCGTCCTTAGTGACCCAGAGGACTCCGGACCGAATGCCTCAGCAAACCTATGCTGCATGGCCTCCCTGATCCTGCAAAGCCTGCGTAAGGATCTTCGTATTCCTGGTATCAAGGAAAAGGACCAATACTGGCTGGCAACCCTCCTTGATCCACATTACAAGGGTAAGGTTGCGGACCTTATCTTGCCATCGCAGAGGGAGCAGAGGATGAAACATCTTCGGGAGGCCTTGCAGAAAGGTCTGTGCAACGCGTTCCCAGAGACTGGGAGGTTACAAACTCCTGTTTCTGGACAACATGTTGCTGAGGCTTCGGTCAGTCAAAGAAGGAGCGGTGGAGAAGGTGGCCGTCTGATCGATGCGTTCAGACAATTTTTTAGTCCGCAGCCCCAAGGTATGATCGGTTCCAGCAACCATCGCCAGCGCCTGTTTTACATGGTGCAGGAATACCTAGGGTCAAGATCTGACTTGGACACCTTTCCCACCGAAAATCCTCTGGATTACTGGGTCTTGAGGATGGATCACTGGCCAGAGCTTGCACAGTTTGCAATTGAGCTACTGGCCTGTCCTGCATCCAGCGTTCTTTCGGAACGCACATTCAGTGCTGCTGGAGGCTTTGTAACCGATCACAGGGTGCGTCTGTCCACCGACTCGGTCGATCGACTGACCTTCATAAAAATGAATCAGTCTTGGGTCACTACCAGTTACCAAGCACCTGATGCTGATGTAACCGAATATTTTTTTTTTAATCTCAGATCCCTTCAAAGACTGCCTATGCTGATACTGAGTGACTATCCTGAGTAATTATCCTCTTCCTCCTCCATGATCATGCTGATAGCTTGTAAGAACATTTTTGGTTCTGGGCGCCAACACCAGTGCCTAAGGCCCAATTTTCCAGCCCCTGTTTAACAGGGGCGTGTAATTACAATTTTTGATGCAACACTTTGCAGCAGGGCTCGTTCCTGCGTTCCAACTAGAATATCTGTGAGGGGTTGCAGTGTTGTGGCACCAGCACCAGTGCCTAAGGCCATATTTTTCAGCCCCTGTTTAACAGGGGCGTGTAATTACAATTTTTGATGCAATACTTTGCAGAAGTTCTCGTTCCTGTGTTTCAACTAGAGTATCTGTGAGGGGTTGCAGTGTTGTGGCACCAGCACCAGTGCCTAAGGCCCAATTTTTCTGTCCCTGTTTAACAGGGGCGTGTAATTACAATTTTTAATGCAATACTTTGCAGCAGGGCTCGTTTCTGCGTTCCAACAAGAGTATCTGTGAGGGGTTGCAGTGTTGTGGCACCAGCACCAGTGCCCAAGGCCTAATTTTTCAGCCCCTGTTTAACAGGGGCATGTAAATACAATTTTTGATGCAATACTTTGCAGCAGGGCCTGTTTCTGCGCCCACCAAGAGCGAGTAAGGATTTACAGTGTTGTGGCACCAGCACCACCACCAAAGGCCCAATTTTCCTGCCCCTGTTCAACAGTGGCATGTAATTACAATTCTTGATCTAATATTTCACAGCAGGGCCCGTTTTTGCGCCCACCAAGAGCGAGTGAGGACTTACAGTGTTGTGGCACCAGCACCACCACCACTCACCACCAAAGGCCCGATTTTTCTGCCCCTCTTCAACAGGGGCATGTAATTACAGTTCTTGATCTAATATTTCACAGCAGGGCCCTGTGAGGGCTTACAGTGTTGTGGACACAACAACACCTAAGGCCCAAATTTCTGCTGAGTATATAGGGCAGGCCCCTACTTTCAAACATCCAACTTACAAACGACTCCTACTTGCAAACAGAAGGAGACAACAGGAAGTGAAATGAAATCTACCCCTAGGAAAGGTAATTCTCTCCTGTAAGAGTTAATATGGGAAAAACTTTTCTCCTTTCCACTGATGCTTTATCACCAATCCTTGTTTCACAAAAAACCCCAAATTTTCAAAAAACATTTGTCATTGGGACAAAAAGTGAGGTAAAATCTTCTGAAGAGGAGCACAGACAGCAAAACAAATGTCACAGGGGTGATAACCCTTCCCTATGTTTTCCAAAAAGCTCAAAAACAAATTTTTTGGCTGGAGCTAAACACGTTAAAAATGTACCAGTTCAAAATTACAAACAGATTCTACTTAACAACAAACCTACAGTCCCTGTCTTGTTTGCACCGCCTGTATACTGCTGTTCAGAGTACAGAGCCTGTATACTGCTGTTTCCTTTCTTAATTTGGGTGCGGGGTTCACCTTAATATCCATAGAAGACCCAAAGGGCCTGGTAATGGACTGGGGGGTACCCATGCCGTTTGTCTAACTGATTTTCATCCATATTGCCAGGACCCGACATTACATTAAAGCCACAAGCAGTTTTAAATGACTTTTTTTCCTTTAAAAATGACATTTTGTGCAGGGACTGTTCTAAGCACGGGAAACACGCGCCACTTTACAGGCATACTATAGACACCCCCCAGGTACAGTATTTAAAGGAATATTTCACTTTTTTTTTTTTTTTTTTACGTTAAGCATCATTAACCGGTTCAATACCGGGCAATTTCACCCCCTTCCTTCCCAGGCCAATTTTTAGTTTTCAGCGCTGTCGCACTTTAAACGTCAATTGCGCGGTTGTGCGATGTTGTACCCAAAAAAAATTGACGTCCTTTTTTCACCACAAATAGAGCTTTTTTTTGGTGGTATTTGATCGCCTCTGCGGTTTTTATTTTTTGCGCTGTAAACAAAAGAAGAGCGACAATTTTGAAAAAAACACAATATTTTTTAATTTTTGCTATAATAAATATCCCAATTTTTTTTTTTAAAAAACACATTTTTTCCTCAGTTTTGGCCGATACGTATTCTTCTACATATTTTTGGTAAAAAAAAATCGCAATAAGCGTATATTGATTGGTTTGCGCAAAAGTTATAACGTCTACAAAATACGGGATAGATTTATGGCATTTTTAAAAAAAAAAATTTTTTTTATTTTTTTAGCGGCGATCGCGATTTTTTTTGGTGACTGCGACATTATGGCGGACATATCGGACACTTTTGACACATTTTTGGGACCAATCACATTTATACAACGATCAATGCTATAAAATTGCATTGATTACTGTGTAAATGTGACAGGCAGTGAAGGGGTTAACCACTAGGGGGCGGGGAGGGGTTAATATGTTTCCTAGGGAATGATTCTAACTGAAGGGGGAGGGGACGCACTAGGGGAGGAGACCGATCAGTGTTCCTCCATTCTGGGAACACAGATCGCTCTCCTCAGAGCTGACAGGCTGTGGATCTGTGTGTTTACACACACAGATCCACATGCCGGCCCGGTGAACGGGCAATCGTGGGTGCCCGGCGGACATCGCGGCCGCCGGGCACACGCACCGGGTCTCGAGGAACGCGCGGGCGCGCGAGGGCGCGCCCCCTAGACGACCGGGAATCCCAGGACGTCATATGACGTCCACCCAGGATGGGAGATCCCATCTGTGGACGTCATATGACTATGGGCGGGTAGGGAAGTGGTTAAAATCACTGCTCCCGAAAAAACGTCCGTTTTTAAAACTTTTTTTTTTGCATTGATACATGTCCCCTGGGGCAGGACCCGGGTCCCCAAACCCTTTTTAGGACAATACCATGAAAATTAGCCTTTAAAATTAGCACTTTTGATTTTGAACGTTTGAGTCCCATAGACGTCAATGGGGTTCTAACGTTCGTGCAAATTTTCGGTCCGTTCGCAGATTCTGGTGCGAACCGAACCGGGGGGTGTTCGGCTCATCCTTAGTCAGCGTTATATGCAAAACACATAATAATAATGCTAGTTATGAAAATTATATAAAGTGTTGTTAAACAAGATAGAAACTAAAATAGCGATTATGAATTTGTTTGAGAATATCATGCTGCCATGTACTGATCTCAAGAAAACATGTTTGTGAAAATATGTTTGTGGAAACATACCAAAGAGCGCAGATGAGCATTGTACTCTCACTCTGCAGCTTCTGCAGCTGGGCTTGGGTGTCTTGCTGTATTGAATTCAGAGCATACTCTGAAGGCCTAATGTATGTGTGCTCTCCATAATTATGTAATGTAATTGTGTAACAAATAAACATGATTTGGAACTCTCTCAGTCTGAAGGTTATTTTACAGGTTTCCTGTGAAATAAGTAACCTTGAGGTAGAATCCCTATTCAGTCTCGAGTGGGCCTATGGCTGGGAGTATGACACAATATGGTGGAAGGTAATCCACCTACAGGTGGGCAGCTGTCCTAATTGAGAAGGACTTGCTCAGTTTGGTGCCAACACCTGCCCAGTCCTAGTCCCCCTTACACACCATGTTACCATGTTAAAGATGACAAGGGACTCATCCCAACATCCCTGGACCAGTTGATGTGGGGATATGCAGGAGGTAACTTATCAGAATCTGAAGGCCTCTTTAGCTTAATGGGGCCCCCGGGTATCTACCCTCCCACATCAATAATTAAGGGGTAGATAGTACCCCTTGTTATTCATTTACATTTAAATTTGGATATAAATAACTTTGGATGGAAATAACAAAGTTTTGCACCACAGTGAGTAAGCCTTATGTGGTGAAGTCAAATTATAGTACACTCAGGCCAAGATTAACATTTTTTTTCTGGTGTCTCTTTGGATATCGAACTTTGGATGTCGGTGGTGCCTTCACAATGTAACCCTATAGAGGTACTCTTGATGAAAGCAAGAACTGGCCCTGCTGTAAAAAAATTAAAATATATGCACCTGTCAAACAGGTGAAGAAAAATTGGTCCTTGGGTGTTAATTGTCCCAATGAAACATAAACCAAAAAATGGCTTCAAGATAAAATAAATACCCACAAAACTAGGCAGCCTAGACAGTCTTGCAGAGATTTGAGATCCATAAAAAACTTAATTAGTGACATCAGCATCAGGGGCTTCATAGCTGCTGCTAATCCAGGACTGATTCATTTTGACAAATGTCAGTCGGTCCACGGAGTCTGTGGACAGAAGCGCTTTTATCTGTCACAAAACCTCCAGTAGCACTGAATTTCCATTCAAAAATCAGGCAGCCCAGCAGCTCAATTGGATACTGGGCAAGTTCTGGCCAGGGGTCTATTCTCATGACCCAGTAACCCAGTGAATCATCCACTGGAAATCTCTCCATGTCTATTTTCCCCTATATAGTCTTCCACCATTGATGCAGAGACGGTGGGATCTTAAAGCTGGCAGCCCTGGGCGCACTCCTCCTTTGACCAACAGAAGCCTCAAAACTAGCTTTTCCATGAGATTGTAACCTACCAAAGTCTGGAAAGGTGTTACATAAACTCCAGTTTAAGGTGTCCTCAAGATATTTCGTTCTGTGCTTCCTCTGCGAGGGCAGGATGAGTTCAGAGACTTTCCCCTTGTAACGGTGGCCAAGGAGGGTTGCAAACCAATAATAATCCTCCTCCTTGAGGTACAAATTCTCAGGTCCTTTTGCAGGCTTTGAAGAATAAGGTAGCCCATGCCAGCAATTTCGCAGAGGCATGAGAAGCAGAGTCCTCGGGGTCACTGAGGATTACAGTATCTGGAACTGCCTGCTCCCAGCCATGCACTACTCCCAAGGGTTCTGGGGACTGAAAATTATCTCTTAAGGGTTTACTTCCTTTTTAAGTGGATAAAAGTGATCCCAAGGCGGATCCGCTGCAGAGGCCACTTTTATCTGAAAGCCAGCTGCCTACGAGAAAAACTGATACTGATAGGGTTATCGCATCTAGCTGCAGCCATAACCCTGGTATTTAATAGGGATGAGCCGAACACCCCCCTGTTCAGTTTGCACCAGAACATGGGAACAGGAAAAAAGTTTGCTCGAACACGCGAACACCGTTAAAGTCTATGGGACACGAACATTAATATTTAAAAGTGCTAATTTTTGCGGGTGATGGGGCGTGACCGGATGGTGAGGTGAGAGAGGAAGCCGTGACTGAACCCAGCCCTCTCCCCTCGCTCCCTCACTGACATCCGCCACAGCGCGATCCAGGAGACCTGCCATAGAATGCCCGGAGCACTGAATGAAGCCGCCGCGGAAGTGACTAGTCGCCGCACCGAGCTGGACCAGCCGCACGGCGCTCTCCCGGGGGAAACATCGGCGGCGCCTGTCCCAGTGAGAGTGGGAGGCGCCGTTACCTGGGATTGAGCAGGCGGCGCTGGAAATCCCCTGGAGGGCTCAAGCAGCAGAGGATCCCGCATGGAGCACCAGAGGGGTGAGACAGGGGCTGTGTGCACATTTACACCCAGCACATCAAGCAGCAGAGGATCCCACCTTGAGCACCAGAGGGGTGAGTCAGTGGCTGTGTGCACATTTACATCTAGCACATCTTTAATATAAAGGCTCACCAGGAAAAGACATTATTGCTGTTATTAACAGAACACTATTGGAAATGTCAAGGAAGAAGGGGATGGAGGACGGGCCAGCCCAACAAGGTACAGGGGCCCCCGGAACCCGCAGTGCTAAGGAGAAGGGGAGCCAAGTAGCCACTAAACTAGAGCGCTTTGCGCATACCCCAAATCAAACCCCTAATAAACCTGGCAGCATAGGGGGGGCAACAACAAGCAGGCCATCCTGGGAGGAGAAGTCAGACCCAGGAAAATGGGACTTTGGCAGCTACACCATCAGTCACACCAACGGCAGGCCTAGTAGCAAGAGGGACCCTGGATAAGCAACAGGTTTCGGGCCTGGAGGGGGCGGTAGGGGGAGGCCAGGATAGCCCGGTAAATGAGAGAGAGCCATCCCTGCACGACATTCTTGTAGCCGTTAACACTTGCAAGCAATCAATCAACGAGCTGTCTGAGCAACTTAAAGGTATTAAAGATGAATTGCTCTCGGTTAAGGGGGAAGTGCGTATAGTCTGTACCCGGACAACAGCGCTCGAGGAGAGGTTTAGCCAAATGGAGGACGATGTGTATCCATTAAAACAAGAGGTAGCACTTATGAAAATTCAATTAAAGGACTGTTTGCAGAAAATGGACAGTATGGAGAACAGGCTACGCAGAGAGAACCTGAGGGTAATCGGGCTCCCAGAGGGATGTGAGGGGAATAACCCCATTCAATTTATGGAGGACTGGCTGAGGGAGAAACTCGGCAGGGACTCATTTTCTAAAACCTTTGCTATTGAGCGCGCACACAGAATAGGCCCTAAAGCTTTGGCTCCAGGAGGTCACCCTAGGCCTTTCATTTTTAAGCTTTTATGTTTTCGGGACAAAGTCACTATCTTACAGAAAGCAAGAGAGTTGAGGAACATTCAGCACAACGGAGCCAGGATCTCAATTTACCCAGATTTTTCCCCTGAGCTACAGAGACAAAGAGCTAAATTTGGAGAATGTAAACGGAAGCTTCAACAACTCAGAATCAATTATGCGCTCTTGTTCCCGGCACGATTGCGTGTCTCAGCTCTGGGGGAGGTTAGGTTCTTCTCTACCCCCAATGAAGTGTCAACCTGGCTAGAGAACAATGAAGAGAGAATCAGGCGAGATGAAGGAAGTTAGGCGTTTTTTGGGACTTTTTGCCTGTTTTGTTTCCCTCTTCTATGGTGTCCTACTCTTCCCCGGTCTTTTTGGTTTATCGGATTTTTGCTTTTTTTTTTGATGATGTAAATT
Source organism: Lithobates clamitans (assembly GCA_037952925.1). Lineage (NCBI taxonomy): Eukaryota > Metazoa > Chordata > Amphibia > Anura > Ranidae > Lithobates > Lithobates clamitans. The sequence goes on along the minus strand of JBBGZY010003050.1, from coordinate 274,174 downwards.
GGGAATGGAGTGGGGGGGGGGGATTAAAATAAATGAAATTATAATACACTAATAGAGATAAATACACAAGTTACACACATAGTAATAAGCACAAATATTCTTAGGGGGAATGTCCCCCCCTACTGGGTTTGGTTTACGTTTTTTTTTCTTTTTCTCACGCCTCAAAAGGGTTTTTGAAGGTCACAATAGAAGCTCGAGGGTCTAAGCCAAAAAGTGGGCATGGGGGAGGGGTGTGGGTGGGGGGGCGAGGGGGGGTGGAGGGGGGAGAAAGGGAGGGAGGCTGGGTGGGAGAGGGGGTATGAGGGGTGGGGGGTGGGGGGTAAGATGTATGAACACAATCAGAGAGGGAAGATTGGGAATGTTGTTATGAGGATGTGAGTGGATCCAGATTGCCAGTTTAAAGGGACGGGAAGAAGATAGGGTGGTATATGGTATATTCCCCTACTGTATGTACAACGAGGGAGGGTTTGATAAGAGACCAGAATATTGCAAAAGACACTAGACCTAAAGGCCCATGAGCATTGTGAGAAGGGGTGGTAGAATCCCGGATACGGGAAAGCAGATTAATATATGCTCATGGAACGTTAGGGGGATAAAGGATAAACTCAAAAGCAGGTAATTTTTTCAATAGCTAAAAAGGAGAACGTCAAGATACTCTGCCTCCAGGAGACCCATTTGGTAAAAGATACAACTGAAACTTTAAGCAATAAGCAGTTTCACATACAGTTTCACTCCACTCACTCGTCATATTCAAGAGGGGTGAGTGTACTGATAAGCACAGATCTGGTTTTTTCCTGCGGGCAGAGCAGATTGGATGAAAAGGGAAGGTACATTTTTCTCTCTTGCTTAATAGAAAATAAAAGATACATACTGGCCAATGTGTATATCCCCCCCCCATTTAGCACGGAAGTAATGGAAGACTTAGCCAAGTTCATAGCAGATTTCCCGGGGACCCCGGTAATAGCATTGGGAGACTTCAATATGACGATGAACAGGAGTATAGATAGGTTTCCGCCAAGGCAGGGAGCTGGAGTGGTCAACAGGAGCCCCCTTTCGCAATACTGTGACGAAATAGGGCTGGTGGATATCTGGAGGAGGAGGCATCCTGGAGAGAGGCAGTATTCATGCCACTCCAGGACCCATGCCACCTTATCCAGAATTGACCTTGTACTGGGCAACGAGGAGGCGCTAAACGTAGTGGAGGAAATAACTTATGAGCCGAGAGGTGTCTCGGACCATACGCCAGTTATTATCTCCGTGAAGGTAGGGGGGCAATATAACAGTGGGAATTGGAAGATTAACCCTTTTTGGCTGGAACTTATAGGAGAGGAAAAAAAGATGATGGAGGGGCTGCTAGAGTTCATTAATATAAATATAGGTTCAGCCCCACTGAGGGTGGTTTGGGACTCCCTGAAGGCATACCTTCAAGGAGTTTTAATTCAGAGAATCGCCTATGTTAAAAAACAGTCACAAGCCGAGGAACAGGGAGTCAAAGAAAATGCAAGGCGGGCGGAGGCGCACTTTGTGACAATACCATCCCAAGCTAATTATGACTGTTGGGTGAGGAGACAGGAAGAGTATAGCAGGGTACTCCGAGAGAAGATGGAGAAGATTAGATCTTTTCAGAGGCAGAGCTTTTTCGGAGAAGGAGAACGAATTGGGAAAGCCCTGTCTCTGACAATTAAGGCAAATGGCCCCCCGAGTGCGGTGCCAGCAATTGAGGGGAGGGAAGGAGTAATAAGGAAAAATACCCCAGAAATAATAGAAGAGTTCAGGACATACTTTGAAAAGCTATATAGCTCCTCCAGGGGGAACGTAGAGGGGGAAATGCAGGGCTTCTTTGAAGGGTTGGGGATAAGTCCGTTATCAAATGAGGACCAGGAAATGTTGGACGCCCCCCTGACCCTCAAAGAACTACAAAAGGCTGTTGGAGATATGGCGGCTCAAAAGTCCCCGGGTCCGGATGGCCTGCCCATAGAATTATTTAAAAAATACGGGGAGGTATTGCTACCCTTATTACTGGAGGTATTCAACGGAGCTAGGGAGGAAGGGGCCCTGCCCCCCTCTATGTCAGAAGCCATAGTAATAATCCTGCTAAAAGAAGGGAAGAACCCAACAGATATGTCTTCATATAGGCCCATCTCGCTCTTGTGCTCGGACGTGAAGATCTTGGCCAAAGTACTAGCCGCTAGGCTGAATAAGATAATCCCCAAACTAATACATACAGACCAGACCGGGTTCATCCCGAATAGATCTACAAGCACGAACATAAGACGGGTATACCTCAATATGCAGATCCCTTTAGAAAACAGCGGTAGGAGAGCAATTCTTTCATTAGACGCAGCCAAGGCCTTCGATTCTCTGGAATGGCATTATCTATGGAAGGTGTTGGCAGAATACCAGTTTGGCCCCGGTTTTGCTCAGTGGTTAAGACTTTTATATAATAATCTGAGGGCCAAGGTGAAAAGCAACGGGCAGTGCTCGGAGTGGTTTCAGTTGAGCAGGGGTACGAGACAGGGGTGCCCCTTGTCCCCCCTGCTCTTTGCCCTTGCAATTGAGCCCTTAGCAGTTGCTTTGAGGATGGCACAGGGTGTACAAGGGTTTAGGAGGAAAAGAGGGGTGGACAAAGTGGCCCTGTATGCCGATGACATTCTGCTGTTTTTGGCGGATACGCAGGATTCACTGGAAACAGCTATGGGGATAGTAAAAGAGTTTGGTGCTTTCTCTGGGTTACTGGTTAACTGGGAGAAATCAGTGATCCTGCCCGTAGACACCCTGAGCGGGCCTCTCCCCCTCCAGGCATCCCAAATCCAAGTGGTCAGGCAAATGAAATACTTGGAGATTAATATAACTAGAGATTCAGGACACTACATATCCGGAAATTTAGTCCCATTGATGAAAAAGCTGAAGCAGAAGTGTCAAGTGTGGAGACGCCTGCCCCTCTCGGTCGCCGGGCGCTGCAACCTGATTAAAATGGTTTGGTTACCCCAAATTTTATACGTCTTGCAGAAATCTCCCGTTTGGATTCCCAAGCATTGGTTCAAAAAAATGGACAGTGTGTTCAGGGAGCTCATTTGGAAAAATGGGGTGGCCAGGATCGGGTTGCGGGTGCTGCGGCGACCAGAGGGGAAGGGTGGCTTGGCAGTACCTGACCCGTGGGGCTACTTTTTGGCAGCCCAATTGCAACAAATGGGAGGCAGCAATAGGTTAGGAGAAGAGGGAGCGGGGGATAGTATTTTGTTGAATGACACCAGACACGATACAATCGCAGAGGGATTAGAGGCAGATTCATTCTGTACTAATTGCCCCACCACCCAGATGATGGTTAAAGTCTGGGTACAGGCCAAGAGAACCTTGGGATACATTGGTTTTGCAGACTTTTCCCCACTCTGGGATAACAACAGCCTCAATGAGCTTAAAAAAATGGGGCGTTTTGAGGAATGGGACCGCCAGGGTATCCATTACCTGGCACAGGTATACAGGGCGGGGAGGTTGAAGTCCTTTCAGGAGCTTGTAGAGGAATATGCGATCTCTAACAGGTCATTTTATAGATATCTGCAAATTAGGCATGCCCTGGAGGCACAATTTGGGAGGGAGACGCCAGTGTGGTGCGAAATGGCCTCTTTGAGAAAGCTGATCGATGCAGGCTCCACGAAGGGGTTGATCTCGGATATGTATGGATGCCTGAAGGCAGTAGCCCAGGAAGGACCGGTGGAAAATAAAAACAGAATTAAATGGGAAAAAGATGTGGGAGTACTGTCTGATGATCAATGGGAGTATGTCTTGGTGTCTGGGCCCAGGGTCACTCTCTCTCCCTCACAAGTGATGTCTCACCTGTATTTATCTTATAGGGCATACTATACACCCCTGAAACTATTCAAGTGGGGTAAGAGACCCGACCCGAAGTGTCAAAGATGTGGAGGGGGGAACGGGGATTTGATCCACATGTTTTGGCGATGCCCCAAACTGCATAGATACTGGGAAGGAGTGGTGGGAAAAATAAACCTGGTGTTTGGGACATCGCTAAGGTTGGAGGCGAGAGAGTGCCTGCTGGGACTGATGGGGGACGGAGGGACCTCAAGGGATACTCAGACGGCAAGAGATAGATGCCTGTTTCAGGGGAAAAAGCTCATTGCACAACACTGGCAGAGGAAAGAGGCTCCGACGGTGACGGAATGGGAGAATGCAGTAAGGGAGGTGATTTGCAGGGAAAAGTATATTTATAAGAAGAGGGGCAACCACAAGAAATTTGTGAAGATCTGGAAAGCATGGTTGGATTGGGATGGGGTAGGGCCGGAGGGGGAGGCGAGGTGAGGATGGTACGAGTTGAGTCTGGCGTAAGGTGCATGTGAGGGTGAATGGTGGGTGAGTGACAATGGGGGGGGGGGGGAAGGGGAGGAGGAGTGGGGGGGGGTAAAATGAGGGGAAAAGCGAAGAAACCTTTTTATTTCTCCTTTTTGAAGGTTACAGCTTATGGGTATCTTGAATTGGCACATATCGGTTGTAGATGTAGTAGTATATGCTGGAAAAATGGATGATTTTAATGTGTTTATGATCTTAGAGATAGCTCCTTTTTCTCTTTTTTTCTTTGTACCTTTTTCCTTTTGTATCTTGGTGGCTTTGTGTAAGCTGTAATGGATATTTTTTTTTTTCAAATAAAGAGATTAAAAAAAAAAAAAAGTGCTAATTTTAAAGGCTTATATGCAAGTTATTGTCATAAAAAGTGTTTGGGGACCTAGGTCCTGCCCCAGGGGACAAGGATCAATGCAAAAAAAGTTTTAAAAACGGCCGTTTTTTCAGGAGCAGTGATTTTAATAATGCTTAAAGTCAAACAATAAAAGTGTAATATCCCTTTAAATTTTGTACCTGGGGGGTGTCTATAGTATGCCTGTAAAGGGGCGCATGTTTCCTGTGTTTAGAACAGTCTGACAGCAAAATGACATTTCAAAGGAAAAAAAGCCATTTAAAACTACCCGCGGCTATTGCATTGCCGACAATACACATAGAAGTTCATTGATAAAAACGGCATGGGAATTCCCCACAGGGCAACCCCGAACCAAAATTAAAAAAAAAAAAAATGACGTGGGAGACCCCCTAAATTCCATACCAGGCCCTTCAGGTCTGGTATTGATATTAAGGGGAACCCCGGCCAAAATGTAAAAAAAAAATGACATGGGGTTCCCCCTAAATTCCATACCAGACCCTTATCCGAGCACGCAACCTGGCAGGCCGCAGGAAAAGAGGGGGGGACGAGAGTGCGGCCCCCCCCTTCCTGAACTGTACCAGGCCACATGCCCTCAACATTGGGAGGGTGCTTTGGGGTAGCCCCCCAAAACACCTTGTCCCCATGTTGATGAGGACAAGGGCCTCATCCCCACAACCCTGGCCGGTGGTTGTGGGGGTCTGTGGGCGGGGGGCTTATCAGAATCTGGAAGCCCCCTTTAACAAGGGGACCCCCAGATCCCGGCCCCCCCCCTGTGTGAAATGGTAAGGGGGTACTTACCCCTACCATTTCACTAAAAAACTGTCAAAAATGTTAAAAATGACAAGAGAGTTTTTGACAATTCCTTTATTTAAATGCTTCTTTTTTCTTCCTTCATCTTCTTCTGGTTCTTCCTCCGGCGTTCTCGTCCAGCATCTCCTCCGCGGCGTCTTCTATCTTCTTCTCCTCGGGCCGCTCCGCACCCATGGCATGAGGGGAGGCTCCCACTCTTCTCTTCATCTTCTTCTTCATCCTCTTCTCTTCTTTCTTCTTCTCTTCTTCATTTTCTTCTCTGGGCCGCTCCTCACCCATGCTGGCATGGAGGGAGGCTCCCGCTGTGTGACAGCGTCTCTTCGTCTGATGGCTCTTAAATAACGGGGGGCAGGGCCACCGGTGACCCCGCCCCCTCTAACGCATGGTGACTTGACAGGGACTTCCCTGTGACGTCACGGGGAATGCCACAGGGAAGTCCCGTCATGTCCCGTGCGTCAGAGGGGGCGGGGTCACCGGGTGGCCCTGCCCCCCGTTATTTAAGAACTGTCAGATGAGGAGACGCCGTCACACAGCGGGAGCCTCCCTCCATGCCAGCATGGGTGAGGAGCGGCCCGGAGAAGAAAATGAAGAAGAGAAGAAGAAAGAAGAGAAGAGGATGAAGAAGAAGATGAAGAGAAGAACGGGAGCCTCCCCTCATGCCATGGGTGCGGAGTGGCCCGAGGAGAAGAAGATAGAACACGCCGCAGAGGAGATGCTGGATGAGAACGCCGGAGGAAGAACCAGAAGAGCCAGAAGAACCAGAAGAAGATGAAGGAAGAAAGAAGAAGCATTTAAATAAAGGAATTGTCAAAAACTGTCTCTTGCCATTTTTAACATTTTTGAGTTTTTTAGTGAAATGGAAGGGGTAAGTACCCCCTTACCATTTCACACAGGGGGGGCCGGGATCTGGGGGTCCCCTTGTTAAAGGGGGCTTCCAGATTCCGATAAGCCCCCCGCCCGCAGACCCCCACAATCACCGGCCAGGGTTGTGGGGATGAGGCCCTTGTCCTCATCAACATGGGGACAAGGTGTTTTGGGGGGCTACCCCAAAGCACCCTCCCAATGTTGAGGGCATGTGGCCTGGTACGGTTCAGGAGGGGGGCCACACTCTCGTCCCCCCTCTTTTCCTACGGCCTGCCAGGTTGCGTGCTCAGATAAGGGTCTGGTATGGATTTTTGGAGGGACCCCACGCCGTTTTTTTTTTGGCGCGGGGTTCCCCTTAATATCCATACCAGACCTGAAGGGCCTGGTGTGGAATTTAGGGGGTCTCCCACGTCATTTTTTTTTTTTTAATTTTGGTTCGGGGTTGCCCTGTGGGGAATTCCCATGCCGTTTTTATCAATGAACTTCTATGTGTATTGTCAGCAATGCAATAGCCGCGGGTAGTTTTAAATGGCTTTTTTTCCTTCGAAATGTCATTTTGCTGTCAGACTGTTTTAAACACGGGAAACATGCGCCCCTTTACAGGCATACTATAGACACCCCCCAGGTACGAAATTTAAAGGGATATTACACTTTTATTGTTTGACTTTAAGCATTATTAAAATCACTGCTCCTGAAAAAACGGCCGTTTTTAAAACTTTTTTTTGCATTGATCCATGTCCCCTGGGGCAGGACCCAGGTCCCCAAACACTTTTTATGACAATAACTTGCATATAAGCCTTTAAAATTAGCACTTTTGATTTCTCCCATAGACTTTTAAAGGGTGTTCCGCGGCATTCGAATTTGCCGTGAACACCCCAAATTGTTCGCTGTACGGCGAACTTGCGAACAGCCAATGTTCGAGTCGAACATGAGTTCGACTCGAACTCGAAGCTCATCCCTAGTATTTAACATCAAAGTAATGATGTAAATTCCCAGTTAGGTGGTCGGCAAGTGGTAAACTTCATTCATTCTATGCAGAGCAGCCCATTGTGATGCTGTATAAAATGTTGGGTAAAAATGCAACAAGTCCTATATTTTTTTTTTTTTTTGCAGAACGTTGGTATGAACTGAAGCAATATAAATTGTTGGTACTATGTGTTGGGACTGTATTGGGCAACATTGCCCAATGCAGCCAGATAGGACTGGTGTGAATGACCTCTGAAAGATAAGGCAATCATGTAGTCGGGTCACCCAAATGACTACAGTCCAATTGGCCTTTGTGGTCATTTATTCTTTCATTAATGATCCAAACGTTGGTGTTTCTCCTCTCCAGGATTTCTGCCAATCATCATCCTCACCAAAAGAGATCTTGGAGATGTTAGGACTTTGGAACAGCAGTTTAGGAACCTCGGTATGGAGCAAATTTTCCCAGTGGAGAACTACACTACTGAGGACCACATCAAAACCCCTGATGTTGTCGTGTCGTTCTGTATATCTGACTTTCGATGTATTCTTTCAGTACTTCTACGAGTGTAAAATAAATGTCTGTTAAGCGATGTTTGTTTTCCAGTCTGATCATCTTATAAAACCAAAGTATCATCCCAGAAGAACAAAACTTGCTCTGTCAAAACACACTCATTTATCTTTGTATAAAAAATGGATGTACAGTAATACCTTGGATTGCGAGTAACGCGGTTAACAAGCGTTTTGCAATATGAGCTATTATTTTTTAAAAATCGGGACTTGGTTTGCGAGCGTTGTCTCGCAAAATGAGCAGGATTCAAGCCTCTGTGATGTGCCATACCGCATTTGGCCAGAGGTGCGGGGGCGCCGATGACACTCGGAGCCGATCGGATGCACTCAGAGCCACTAATTCCGTGTGCATCCGAGGGGCTCCGAGTGTTTCTGAGTGTCTCTGGCGCCCCCCCACCTCTGGCCACATGCATACCGTCACTGTGGAACAAATTATCTGAGTTTCCATTGACTTCTATGGGGAAACTCGCTTTGGTATACGAGTGCTTTGGATTACAAGCATTCTTCTGGAAGGAATTATGCTCGTAATCCAAGGTACCACTTTACTTATTTGTTCAGCTCAACCAAACCAATTTGTTCTGTGTGCTTTAATCACTTCAGCTCCGGAAGATTTGCCCCCCTTCATGACAAGGACATTTTTTGCGATACGGCACTGCGTTGATTAAACTGACAATTGCGCGGTCGTGCATCGCTGTACCCAAATAAAATTGATTTCCTTTTTTTCCCACAAATCAAGTTTTCTTTTGGTGGTATTTGATCACCTCTGCGATTTTTATTCTTTGCTCTATAAAACACATCCAATAACTTAAAAAAAAAAAAAAAAATATTCATCAGTTTAGGCCAATATGTATACTGCTACATATTTTTGGTAAAAAAAACAAAACAAAAAACAATAAGCATATAGTGATTGGTTTGCGCAAAAGTTATAGCGTCTACAAACTATCTGATATTTTTATGCTATTTTTATTTTTACTAGTCATGCCGGCGATCAGCGATTTTTAGTGGGACTGCGACATTGCGGCGGACAAATCTGACACTTAGGGGTTGATTTTCTAAAGGTAAATCCACTTTGCACAACTAGCGCACTGCAAGTGCAGTCACTGTAGATCTGAGGGGAAGCTCTGAAATGAGGGGAAGCTCTGCTGATTTTATCAAGTGCAAGGAAACAATGCTGTTTTTTATTTTCCTTGCATGTCCCCCTCAGATCTACAGCAACTGCACTTCCAAGTGCAAAGTGGATTTGCCTTTAGTAAATAAACCCCACAGTGACACTTTTTGGGACTGGTGACATCATTACAGTGATCGGTGCTAAAAAAATGCACCGTCACTGTATAAATGACGCTGGCAGGGAAGGGGTTAACATCAGGGGAGATCAAAGGGTTAAAGTGATTGTAAAGTCTTGTTTAAAATAAAAATAATAATAATAATAACAAACCTGTTATACTTACCTCCTCTGTGCAGTTGGATTTGCACAGAGCAGCCCCGATCCTCCTCTTCTTGGGTCCCTCTTCTGTGCTCCTGGCCCTTCCCTCCTTGCTATGGGGGCACCCGATCTGAGCTTCAGCTCCATGTGTCCATTTAAACATGGAGCTGCCGTTCTGCCCCACCCCCTCTCTTTCCCAATTGGCTAACTGACTTTGACAGCCGCAGGAGCCAGTGATAGTGAAATAATAACCAAATAAAGTGCAAAGTAACAATTCAAAACTTCCAAAAGTGCAAATAAGTTCTTCTGCAATTATAAACAATATGTGACAAAACAGTCTTAATAAAGTGCAATAAATCGAAATAAGGTGCTGGATCCCAATATGCAGGTCAGTTCATCCGATATAAATTGCATCCAATATAAAGTGCATGTGCCACACTCTAGTTAATGTCCTCCGTCCAGTGTAAATTATACCGTTTCCCCCGTTGCATCACTGTCCTCGTGACTTTATCAAATCCTTTGATAAAGTCAAGTGGACAGTGATGTAACGCGTCAGTGAAAAGAGTCATGGGGACATCACTTCCGGTCGCGGCCGAGATTGGAAGTTCCCTCTGTATATGCTGCGTATTCGTTTCTTCAATTGTAAGTTGCTATTGTTTATCATTAAAATTGTTTGCCGAAATACTACACCATGGAGCCCTCCTCGTGCCTTTTCATGTTACTGAGCGCTGCCAATCTGTGAGCTTGATTGTTCCTGATTGACCGGGGAATCGATCAGCCAGAAATCGATCGGCCAGTGTGGATTACTCTAGTTTGGCTTGTTTACCTGCTACATGAGGTGAGAGGCTGGGGGAAACGGTATCATTCACACTGGACAGAGGACACTAACTAGAGTGTGGCACATGCACTTTATATTGGATGCAATTTATATTGGATGAACTGTCCTGCATATTGGGATCCAGCACCTTATTTGGATTTATTGCACTTTATTAAGACTGTTTTGTCACATAATGTTTATACTTGAAAAAGAACTTATTTGCACTATTGGAAGTTTTGAATTGTCACTTTGCACTTTGGTTATTATTGCACTATCACTGCATTATTGCTATCTGCATCCTTATTAGGTTGCTCATTTGTTTATATATATTATATAGTATTTATTTATATGCTTTGTGTGGTTCGCGCATTAGTATATATTTACACATGGGAGCCAGTGGCACCTCTGCTGTGTCTCAGCCAATCAGGAGGGGGAGGTACGGCCGATGGACTCATGGACATCGCTGGAGAGAGATGGGGCTCGGGTAAGTAGTACGGGCCCCTCAGCCCCCTAGTACTTACATGAGCCCCATCTCTCTCCAGCGATGTCCACTGTGCTGCACACAGAAGGTTTTTTATCTTAATGCAAAGAATGCACCTTCTGCCTTTACAACTCCTTTAACACTTGCCGACCGCCGCACGCCGATATACGTCAGGACAATGGCAGCAGTGGGCAAATGGGTGTACCTGTACATCCCCTTTAATTTGCAGGGCTAGTCCACCGTGTACAGCGTGGCTGTGCCTGCAGGACTGGCGGACTCGCAGAATGGGGAGATGCCTATGTAAACAAGGCATTTCCCCGTTCTGTATTGAGATCACCTCACAGCTCCCTGTCATCGAGAGCAGTGATCGCTGTCATGTGAGTTGAAGCCCATCCCCCCACAGTTAGAATCACTCCCTAGGACACATTTAACCCCTTGATCGCCCCCTAGTGTTTAACCCCTTCCCTGCCAGTGTCATTTACACACTAATCAGTGCATTTTTATAGCAATGATCGCTGTATAAATGACAATGGTCCCAAAATAGTGTCAAAAGTGTCTGATGTGTCCGCCGCAATGTCACAGTCTTGATAAAAATCACAGATCGCCCTATTTTGTAGACTCTATAACTTTTGCGCAAACCAATCAATATACGCTTATTGCGATTTTTTTTTTACCAAAAATATGTAAAAGAATACGTATCGGCCTAAACTGAGGAAAAAATTCGTTTTTTTTAATATATTTTTGGGGGATATTTATTATAGCAAAAAGTAAAAAAATTGCTTTTTTTTTCATTGTTGTTTTTTTTTTTTTTTTTTTGTTTAAAAAAATGTTATATAATAGTGTAGCGCTATGTGTATAAGTAAATGATAAATCTTACATAAATAGACAGTGAGCAAAATTCTAGTCATCCCTTACAGGGCTAAAATTATATAAAAGCAAAACTAAGTGCTTCAAAATGACATTTGAGATACAGTGAATATAATAAACCAATAACACAAAAATAGTGTGGTAAATCTGAAAAATCATACATAAGTGACAAATCAACCAATATAGTCCATAAATAAAAATTAATAGTGACTAGTGGAATAGAAGACCACCACCAGAAAGTCTATGAGGGTTGTGTGTTGAAAAATGGAACTCCCAAGCTTCCTCGTAGACAAAATTAATCACTTCTGGCAGATGAATAAATGGATAGATAAGGAACCACGGATGGATGGAGGGTCTAAATGGGTGGTGGGACCATCACCGGAGCATCTAAAGAGGCTTACCAGAATCAGGTGACTTGAAAAGACCTACGTCTTACAAGTCTCAGGAAGCTTAATTGACCACCAGGTCTGGCAAGACGAATCGTCAGATATCCTCAGCTTCCAATAGAGGGAGGGGTCTCACCACAAATTCAAATGTCCCCAAATGGTCCAACAGGCCAAACGGATGTTTCAAATACCATGCGAGAAATAAAGCTCACATGGCATGATATCGTTTAAAAACATCAATTTATTAAAACAATAAAGGAAACACTCACATGATAGGAGATCGCAAACAGCTCAAAAAAGATCAATTGCGGTGATCGTGAGGGGTCCACCCGACATGTTTCGGCTACAAAGCCTTTATCTGGGGTGTGGAGCCCCCCACCTCACCGCTATTTAAACAAGAAATGACCCCCACTGGGAATGTCCCACTACCGGAAGTTGCACAGCTGATGTCACTTCCGGTTAATGAATAATAATGATTTGCCATTAAACTATCCTAAATGTGTAAAATAATTGAAGGAGGCGATGGGCGGTATTAAACCGCCTTCATCAATATATAGAATAAATGTTTCTATATATTGATGAAGGCGGTTTAATACCGCCCATCGCCTCCTTCAATTATTTTGAGCGAGTTTGGGGTGGAGGAACTTGGTGTCACTTCCGGTTTCAGCAATCAATGAGTCACCCGGCTCCGCCCAACGCATGTCACCATGGTCACGTGACTTCCTCAGGGGTAATGCACATGTACAATTAGTTATTTTAAATCTATTGCACATTTGTGAGGTCAGGCACTGATGTTGGACGAGAAGGCCTGGCTCGCAGTCTCTGCTCCAATTCATCCCAAAGGTGTTCTATTGGGTTGAGGTCAGGACTGCAGGCCAGTCAAGCTCCTCCACCCAAAAATCTAACAGTTAGTTTCTCTTCTTTCCCCATATTTGTCCCAACACACTCTTTGTCCTAGAGTGACAACGATGTTTAGTATGGTTGTCACCAAGTGTGTTAATGGGGGGATTACCAATAATGAAAAAAGGAGAAAAAAGTGTGAATAAGAAAAAAAATACAGCTGCCACATCTAAGAACTGGTGAGATGCTATCAATTTTTTGTCCTTGGATTTAGATACTTGTTTTTCTTTCTTTTGACATAAATACAGTATGTACAGAGAGGAGCAGACAGCAGTGACTGTAGGGTTGCCTCCTGTCCAGGATTCACCCAGTCTGGGTTTTGAATTATTAATCAGACCGGGGTGTGGCTCCTGAAGTAACCGAGGCACACAAATCTGTTGTCATCCAAGAGCTGTGGGTGGCTGTTTTGGGACAGGTTCAGCATCACTGGGGAGGGGGAGGGGGTGATGACGACAGCAAGAGTAGTTTGGCCACATCCACTGTTCACTGCATTACTACTCTTCTTGGGTCACCTACAGGTTCCCCAGGTCTTTTATAATCTTAGAGTGTATGCAGGGCCAGCTTTAATATTGATTGGGCCCTGGGCAAACATTTTCTTGGGACCCCCACTCCATTCTGAGACATACAAAAAATAGCAGGTAGACTCAAAATAAGTTTACTGCAGCAGATCATGCAGCAATTGCAATTGGTTTCCAGAGGTTACAGCCCATCCTTACCACTCACTACCTGGTTGCTAGAGGTTACAACACATCATTTCTGCTTGCAAATTGGTTGCTAGAGGTTACTGCACATTATTAGCGCTCATTGATTGGTTGCTGGGGGTTACAGCACATCATTACCACTCACTGATTGGTTGATAAAGATTACAGCAGATCACTACTGTTCACTGATTGGTTGCTACAGGTGGGAGTAGATGGAGTGGGAACGTCAGTGGATCTCCTGGCCCCACCACCGGACCTCTGTATTCCCCAGCCAGTATAGAGGGGGTGGGGCGGGAGCTCCACTGACGCTTCCACTCTGATCACTGCTCTCACTACATCCACTCTGTTCCGAGCATACAGGCTGCATGGGGCAGGGTCAGAGCGTCAAGGGAGCTCCCGGCCCCACCCCCTCTCTGTCGGCTAGCTCGGGAATACAGCCTCCAGTGTCTTCTGTGCTTTACGCAAAGCTGTCATTGGGGCCCCAATTTGCGGGTAGCGCAGGGTCAAATGGTGCTGGTAACACAGGGGTCTAAGTATAATGTGAGCTGCCATCCTTTCACTTGTGGGGGATCACTGGTGGAGGATTATTGGTGGAGGATCACTGGTGGAGGATCACTGGTGGGGGATCACTGGTGGAGGATCACTGGTGGGTGATCAATGGTGGAGGATTACTGGTGGAGGATCACTAGTGGGGGATCACTGGTGGGGGATCACTGGTTGAGGATCACTGGTGGGGGATCACTGGTGGAGGATCACTAGTGGGTGATCACTGGTGGGGGACCACTGGTGGAGGATCACTGGTCAGGGATTACTGGTGGAGGATCACTGGTGGAGGATCACTGGTGGAGGATCACTGGTGAGAGATCACTGGTGGAGGATCACTGGTGGGGGATCACTGGTGGGGGATCACTGGTGGAGGATCACTGGTGGGGGATCCCTGGTGGGGGATCTCTGGTGGAGGATCACTGGTGGAGGATCATTGGTGGAGGATCACTGGTGAGAGATCACTGGTGGAGGATCACTGGTGGGGGATCACTGGTGGGGGATCATTGGTGGGGGATCACTGGTGGAGGATCACTGGTGGGGGATCCCTGGTGGGGGATCTCTGGTGGAGGATCACTGGTGTAGGATCACTGGTGGGGGAACACTGGTGGAGGATCACTGGTGGAGGATCACTGGTGGGGGAACACTGGTGGAGGATCACTGGTGGGGGATCACTGGTGGAGGATCACTGGTGGGGGACCACTGGTGGGGGATCACTGGTGGAGAATCACTGGTAGAGGATCACTGGTGGAGGATCACTGGTAGAGGATCACTGGTGGGGGATCACTGGTGGAGGATCACTGGTGGAGGACCACTGGTGGGGGATCACTGGTGAAGGATCACTGGTGGAGGACCACTGGTGGGGGATCACTGGTGGAGGATCACTGGTGGGGGATCTCTGGTGGAGGATCACTGGTGGAGGATCACTGGTGGAGGATCACTGATGGGGGATCACTGGTGGAGGATCACGTTTGAGCACTGTTATTATTATTATGAGGCACAGAGGTGGAAGATCAAGAGCGAAAGGAACTGTTAATCCTTTTATCAATTTTGTTTTCCTTTGGATTCCTTTTCATTTGGACTCACTATTTGTTTTGGATTCAATATAGTAACTAGTTGTTATCACAGATCAGGGGGAGGTAACCTCGATTTGCTTTGAAACTACAAATCCCATCATGCCCCTGCCTCTAGGAGTCATGCCTGTGATTGTCAGGGTCTTGCAATGTCTCATGGGACTTGTAGTTCCCTACCCCTGCCATAGATGTAACATTGTTGCACACAATTTATGTATTCACTTATATAATGTGTTTATTATTGTGCACATGTTTATTTATTATTTATTGTCATCGCATGTAACCCTTCCACACTCCACTTACTTTGGGGTTGATTTACTAAAACTGGAGAGTGCAAAATCTGGTGCAGCTGTGCATGGGAGCCAATCAGCTTCTAACTTCAGCTTGTTCAATTAACTACTTACAGACCAGAAGATTTTTCCCCTTGATGACCAGGCCATTTTTTGGCAATATGGCACTGCGTTGCTTTAACTGACAATTGCGCAGTCATGCAACGCTGTACCCAAACAAAACTGACATCCTTTTTTCCCACAAATAGAGCTCTCTTTTGGTGGTATTTGATCACCTCTGTGCGCTATAAACGATAAATAAGTGACAATTTTGAAAAAAAAAAAACGATATATTTTACTTTGCTATAATACATATTCCCCCCAAAAAATGTCTTCAGTTTAGGCAGATTTGTATTCTTCTACACATTTTTGGTAAAGAAAAATCACAATAAGCGTATATTGATTGGTTTGCGCAAAAGTTATAGCGTCTACAAAATAAGAGATAGATTTATGGCATTTTTATTATTATTATTTTTTTTTTTTATACTAGTAATGGCAGTGATCTGTGATTTTTAGCGGGACTGTGACATTGCGGTGGACAGATTGGACACTTTTGACACTTTTGACACTTTTTTGGGACCATTGACAGTGCTATAAATAGCCACTGATTACTATATAAATGTCACTGGCAGGGAAGGGGTTAAGTGTGTTCCCTGGGAGGTGTTTCCAATAGGGTTGCCACCTGTCTGGGTGTCACCTGGACAGTTTGGGTTTTGAATCATGTGTCCGGGTTTCAGGCGGACTGAAACCCGGACACATTATTCAGACTAAGCTGTGGCTCCACTAGTAACCGAGACACAAATATTTTACTGTCTGGGAGCTGGGGGCGGCTGTCTGGGGGCAGGTTCGGCATTACTGGGTGATGATGTCAGCAGTAGCTATTTGGCCACAATCACTGTTCACTGCGGCACACTATGCACACCACAGTACCACTCTCCTTGGGGCACCCAAAAGGTATAACAGGCTGCTAAAGGGTTCAGATTTGGCTTGAAGAAAAGGTGGCATCCCTAGTTTCTAACTGTTTGAGGGATGGGTTGACTGGAGGAGGCGAGAGATCGCTGTTCCTGATCACTAGGAACAGACAATCTAACTCCCCTGTCAGAACAGGGATCTGTCTGTTTACATTGACAGATCCCCATTCTGGCTCTCATTCCCGTGATCACAGGTGGCCGGCGGACATTGCGGCCGCCAGCCATGTGCATCAGGTCCCCCGCCATACAGCAACACGTGCACGCCTGCTATGGCTGCTTAAATGAGCCACTGTACATCGGGTTTCCACCTGTCTGGGATTCACCCGGACAGTTCGGGTTTGGAACCATATGTCCGGGTTTCAGACTGCCTGAAACCTGGACACATTATTCAGACTGGGGAATAGGAAAACTCCTGCGCTGTCAGAAAGGTCTAAACTATGGGACACTGCTGCAACACCTATGTGACTGATCCAAACAGACAAAAATGTATATATAAAAGTAAGTGGTAATTGTGCTGTGACAAAGGAAAAGTGGGGAAGTGGAAGTGGGGGGGGGGCTAAGTGAAAAGAATGGAGACGTGAAGCCGGCCGAAGTGGATGCAGCCACAAATGCACTGAACAAACATACAATGAGAAGGCAAAAGTACTGACAAGGGTAAAATAACTAAATGGGTGAAAAAATATATATAAATAACAGTGATACAAAACTCTAAACAATCCAAGTAAATAAGGGCTAGTACCAATACTAGCTAATGGTGACAATTCAAAAGGCTGGATGTGGTAAGTCCAAATGGATAAACATGGCTGCATCCACTTCGGCCGGCTTCACCTCTCCATTCTTTTCACTTAGCCCCCCCCCCCACTTCCACTTCCCCCCTTTTCCTTTGTCACAGCGCAATTACAACTTACTTTTATATATTATTCAGACTGGACTATGGCTTCCCAGCAGGGTTTCTGGCTGCAGTTGTCTAAGCTGAGAGTGTCTGTTACACTCTCTTTCACACTGCCCAAAGCCGTCACTAACCATCCGCCCCCCAAACACACACAGATGGGAGAGGAGAGAGGGCTCGGTCTGCACCTATTCCCCCCACCCCTCTGTGTCTGCCCACACTCCAATCCCCGGAGCTGTACCTCAGAAAAGGAAAGTGCAGGCTGGAAATTTGAAGTCCAGCAGCCTCAGATACATCTGGATGAGAAGTGTTGACTGCCAACGGGTGAGTGAGCTCACCATCCATCCCTGTCTGTGACTGAAGTCTCCCGCCTTCTCTCTCCTGCCTCTGAGTGAGTACACTAAGGTAAATCAGGGTTCTCAGAGCACCCCTTACATCAGAGTTCCCCTTTACACCAGAGGCCACAGTGTTTCCCCTTTACATCAGAGTCCTCTCCGTACATCAGAGTTCTCAGTGTTTCCTCTTAAATTAGGGTTCCCAGAGCATCCCTTATGTTAGAGGCCCCAGAGTTCTCCCTTATATCAGAGTCTGCAGTCTACAGTGAATGGGAACTCTGCGAGTTGTAAAAGGAGAACTATGTGGCCTCTGATGTAAAGGGGACTTTTGGTATTAACTTTATATGATTAGAAATGTTATTTAACCACTTAAGGACCGAGCCTCTTTCTGAGATTTGTTGTTTACAAGTTAAAAACATTTTTTTTTGCTAGAACATTACTTAAAACCCCCAAATATTATACATTTTTTTTCTAACACCCTAGAGAATAAAATAGCGGTTGTTGCAATACTTTCTGTCACACCGTATTTGCGCAGCGGTATTACAAGCGCACTTTTTTTGGAAAATATACACTTTTTTGAATTAAAAAATAAGACAACATTAAAGTTAGCCCAATTTCTTTTCTATTGTGAAAAATAATGTTACGCCGAGTAAATTGATACCCAACATGTCACGCTTCAAAATTGCGCCCGCTCGTGGAATGGTGACACACTTTTACCCTTAAAAATCTCCATAGGCAACGTTTAAAAAATTCCACAGGTTGCATGTTTTGAAATACAGAGGAGGTTTAGGGCTAGAATTATTGCTCTCACTCTACCGATCACTGCAATATCTCACATGTGTGGTTTGAAAACCGTTTACAAATGCCGGCGCTAGTCACTTATGCATTTGCTTCTGCTCATGAGCTCGGCGGGACGGGGCGCGTTTAAATTTTTTTTTTCCTTATTTATTTTACCTTTTTTTTTACATTTTTACACTGTTTTTTAAGAAAAAAATGTTTCACTTTTATTCCTATTACAAGGAATGTAAACATCCCTTGTAATAGAAAAAAGCATGACAGGTCCTCTTATATATGAGATCTGGGGTCAAAAAGACATCACATTTCATATGTACATTGAAATGCAATGAAAAAAAAATGGTCACTCATCTCAATACCCAGAAAAGGGACAGACGCGACCGCCTCCTCTCCCACCGCCGATAAAAGTGAACTTGCGGCGAATCTGCCGCAGAGACGACTTTTATCTTGTAGCGGACCGCCCGCTGAAGAAGATGATACCAGGGTTATGGCAGCTATCTGCTGCCATAACAACGATACCCTCCTTCAAAGTCATCACGTAAAACGACAGTGGGCGGTCCGGAAGTGGTTAATAGCAAAATATATGTATAGTTTATACTACAAAAAAATTGCTGTGCGCCGCTAAAGTGTTCGGGTTTGACTTGAAGAAAAGGTGGCAACCCTAGCTGTACACCTATGGCGATTTGCGGGAACATGCCGACCTGTAATGACAGAGGCTGGTCGGCAAGTGAATAAAGCGGAGGTCCGCCAATTTTTTGTTTAAAAGTCAGCAGCTACAAATACTGCAGCTGCTGGCTTTTAAAATATTGACACTTACCTGTCCCGGGGTCCAGCGATTTAGGCACCCGAAGCCGATCTGTTGCTCAGTTCTCGGGTGCTGCCGCCGCCATCTTCGGTTAAGGAATCAAGAAGTGAAGCCGGTTCCCTACTGGGCATGCGTGAGTCGCGCTGCGCAATCCAGATGGTCCCTGCTGTCTCTGGGACCCGTGTGTTTCCCAGCAGACAGTGGGGGGGGGACGGGAAGAGGCGTAGACTCCTGTGGGAGTCTATGCCCGGAAGTGGGTACAAATACCTGTCTTATACAGGGATCTGCACCCCCCTCCCCCCTGAAAGGTGCCAAATGTGACACCGGAGGGGGGGAGGGTTCCGAAAAGTGGAGGTTCCATTTTTGTGTGAACCTCCGCTTTAAACTTTGACAATAAAACCTGGAAGCTGATTGGTTTCTATGCAGAGTTGCTCCAGATTTTACACTCTCCAGTTTTAGTAAATCAACCCCCAATGTGTTTGTGTTTCTATCTGTGTCCTCACTGGGGAGATCTCCAGAACGCATCTTCCTTAGTATTGGTGTTCTCATAGTGTAATGTGAGGCCAACTCCTTCCTGTCTGTGCACTAATAACGGTTCTGATACAAAGTTTCACTTTCACTTCCCGCAGTTTTTTGCATGAGATCGCAGTGAAGGTGTGTAGGGCGTATCACAAGCTTCCAGAATTGGTGAGTTAGGCTAATCATTGGGATGTCACAGTACTTCAGTGGATTGTGGGGGTGCAGTTGAAACTGTCATTGTTTTTTTTTAAGAAGAGGATTAATCCTTTACTGGCAACAACCTCAACTCATATGAGCACATTCCAAGTGACGCTCATGTCAGCAAAGAGTTTAATCGGATAGTAAGGATGAGCCGAACACCCCTAGTTCGGTTCGCATCCAGAACATGCGAATGGACCGAAATATTCCTTTAAATATCGTACCTGGGGGGTGTCTATAGTATGCCTGTAAAGTGGCGCGTGTTTCCCGTGCTTAGAACAGTCCCTGCACAAAATGACATTTCTAAAGGAATAAAAGTCATTTAAAACTGCTTGAGGCTTTATTGTAATGTTGGGTCCCGGCAATACGGATGAAAATTATTGAGAAAAATGGCATGGGTACCCCCCCAGTCCATTACCAGGCCCTTTGGGTCTTGTATGGATATTAAGGGTAACCCCGCACCCAAATTAAAATAAGGAAAGGCATGGGGCCACCAGGCCCTATATACTCTGAACAGCAGTATACAGGTTACAAACAAGACAGGGACTGTAGGTTTGTTCTTAAGTTGAATCTGTTTGTAATTTGGAACAGGTACATTTTTTAAGTGTAGCTTCAGCCAAAAAAATCTATTTTTAATCTTTTTGGAAAACATAGGGAAGTGTCATCACCCCTGTGACATTTGTTTTGCTGTCTGTGCCCCTGTACAGAAGATTTCACCTCACTTTTTGTCCCAATGACAATTGGATTTTGAAAATGTGGGGTTTTTAGGGAAACAAGGATTGGTGATAAAGCATCAGTGGAAAGGAGACACATTTTTCCCATATTAAATCTTACAGGAGAGAATTTCCCTTCTTAGGGGTAGATTTCCTCTCACTTCCTGTTGTCTCCCTCCGTTTGTAAGTGGGAGTCAATTATAAGTCGGATGTTTGAAAGTAGGGGACCGCCTATATATACTATACTGCCTGCCCTATATACTGTGCAGAAATTTGTTGGTGGTACCAGAACACTGTAAGCCCTCACAGTTACTCTTGGTGGGCGCTGGAACGGGCTCTGTTGTGAAATATTATATCAAGAATTGTAATTACATGTCCCTGTTGAACAGCGTCAGAAAAATTGGGCCTTTAGTGGTGGTGTGGTGGTGTTGCCACAACACTGTAAAGCCTCACAGATACTCTTGTTGAGCGCAGGAACAGGCCCTGCTGAAAAATATTACAGCAAAAATTGTAATTACACGCCCCTGTTAAACAGGGGCAGAAAAATTGGGCTTTAGGCATTGGTGCTGGTTCCACAACACTGCAACCCCTCACACATACTCTAGTTGAGTGCAGGAACGTGCCCTGTAGCGAAATATTACAGCAAAAATTGTAATTATGCACCCGTGTTATATAGGGGCAGACAAATTAGGCCTTAGGCGGCGGTGGTGCCACAACACTGCACCCCTTCACAGATACTCTAGTTGAGCACAGGAATGAGCCCTGCTGCAAAATATAACAGCAAAATTGTAATTGCAGAAAAATGGGGCTTTAGACACTGGTGCTGGTACCCAGAACCAAAAATGTTCTTAGAAGCTATCAACATGAACATTGAGGAGGAATAGGATAGTCACTCGCATAACAGGATAGTCACTCAGCATCAGCATAGGCAGTCTTCAAAGGATCTCACATTCATTAAAAAATGAATCGGTTACATCAGCATCAGGTGCTTGGTAGCTGGTGATCCAAGCCTGATTCATTTTTATGAAGCTGAGCCGATCAACCAAGTCTGTGGACAGGCGCACTCTGTGATCGGTTACAAAGCGTCCAGCAGCACTGAATGTGTGTTCAGATAAAACGCTGGATGCAGGACAGGCCAGTAGCTCAATTGCATACTGTGCAAGCTCTGGCCAGTGATCCATCCTCAAGACCCAGTAACCCAGAGGATTTTCGTTTGGAAAGGTCTCCAAGTCTGATCTTGTCCCAAGGTATTCCTGCACCCAATAAATCAGATGCTGGCGATGATTGCTGGAACTGACTAGACCTTGGGGCTGCGGACTAAAAAATTGTATGAACGAATCGGTCAGACGGCCACCTTCTCCACCACTCCTTCTGTGACTTACCGAAGGCTCAGCAGAAATTGTAACCTTCCAGGCTCTGGAAACGCATTGCACAAACCTTTCTGCAAGGCCTCCCGAAGATGTTTCATCCTCTTCTCAATCTGCGAAGGCTGGATAAATTCCGCAACCTTACCCTTGTAAAGTGGATCAAGAAGGGTTGCCAGCCAGTACTGATCCCTCTCCTTGATATAACGAATCTGAGGGTCCTTTCGCAGGCTTTGCAGGATCAGGGAGGCCATGCAGTGTAGGTTTGCTGAGGCATTTGGTCCGGAGCCCTCTGGGTCACTAAGGATGACATGATCCGCAACCACCTCCTCCCAGCCACATACAAGTCCATGGGTTTCTGGGGACTGAAAATGATCCCTTGAAGACTGCTGCTGATGCTGAGTGCCAGGCTACACCTCCATGCTGACACAATCCTCCTCTTCCTGTGTGATAGGCGGGCCTGCAGGAATACTGTCCGGATAAAGGGGGCCTTGAGAGGTAAGGAAGTCCTCCTCTTCCTCCCTCTGTTCTGCGTCAAGTGCCCTGTCCATTATTCCATGCAGCGTGTGCTTCATCAGGAGGACAAGAAGGACAGTATCACTGATGCATGCACTGTCACTGCTCACCATCCTCATGGCCTCCTCAAATCGTGACAGGACAGCGCATGCATCCTTGATCATTAGCCACTGGCGTGGAGAAAAAAAAACAAGCTCCCCTGACCCTGTCCTGGTGCCATACTCGCACAGGTACTTATTGATGGCCCTGTGCTGTGTGTGCAGCTGCTGCAGCATTGCCAACGCTGGTGGGCATGTAACAGATTAGGCGGTTCTTGGGCAGGTTGCATTCCCTTTGAAGGTCAGCCAGCCGAGCACTGGCATTATATGACCAGCGGAAATGCCCACAGACTTTCCTGGTCTGCCTCAGGAGATCCTGTAAGCCCGGGTACCTGCACAAGAACTGCTGCACCACCAAATTAAGGATGTGAGCCAAACAGGCAACATGGGTGAAGTGTCCCTGTCGGAGGGCGGAGAGGAGGTTGGTGCCATTGTCGCAAACCACCATTCCTGGCTGAAACTGGTGTGGCATCAACCACCCCTGAGCCTGCCCCTGCAGTGCTGACAGAATCTCTGCCCCAGTGTGGCTCCTGTCCCCCAAGCACACCAGCTCAAGCACTGCATGGCATCTTTTTGCCTGCGTGCTTGCGTAGCCCCTTGAACACCTACAGAGCACCGCTGGACAAATCAGCACAGGAAGAGGCCATGGAGGAAGAAGAAGAGGAGGGGGTGGAGGAGAGAGGTGTGGCAGAATCACCACTAGTAGAATTTTGGAGGCGTGGTGGCGGAACAACCTCCAACACTACTGCACCCTGTACTGCATCCTTCCCAGCTGCCAGAAGAGTCAACCTGTTAAAGATAGGTAACGTCCCTGTCCATGCCTGCTGGACCATGAGTCAGCAGTAATATGCACCTTACCACTGACCGCCCTGTCCAGCGAGGCCAAGATATTGCCTTCCACATGCCGGTAGAGAGCCGGAATCGCCTTCCGTGAGAAAAAGTGGCGTTTGGGAACCTGCCACTGAGGAACCGCACATTCCACAAACTCACGGAAGGGGGCAGAGTCTACCAACTGAAAAGGCAGCAGTTGAAGTGCTAGTAATTTAGCCAAGCTAGCATTCAACCACTGGGCATGTGGATGGCTGGGAGCGAACTTCTTTCGGCTGTGCAGCAGCTGGGGCAGGGAAATTTGCCTGGTACAATATGACATTGGTGAACTGATAGCAGATTACCCGCAAGTACTTGGCTGTGACACACCTAATTCTACACCTTCATTCCTCTCAGTGCAGGTTTCAGAGAGGACTGAAGGTATAGTGGGGTTGGAGATCCCAGCTGATGAGGAGCAAGGAGAGGTCCACTTTGTTCTTTGGTATTGGTGTTTTAGGTATGCTTGCCAATGAACTGCATGGCAGGTCGACATATGTTTGGTCAAGCATGTGGTGCCCAAGCGGGTGATGTTTTGGCCACGCGAGATATGCTTGAGACATATGATGCAAATAGCAGTGGTGGGATCTGATGCACTCATCTCAAAAAAGGCTCACACCAAAGAACTTTTTGTAATAACTCGCAGAGACAGCAGCGCCCTGCACATGCGGAGCTCTGCGATGTGATACAGTCTGTGTGCTGCCCTTAAGCTGGCCTCTGGAGGGCATCCTGCCTCGTTGGAGATGTGCCTTCTCCTCCTCTCTCCTATCAGGCACCCACGTTGACTCAGTGACATCATCATCCCCTCCCTCCTCATCACTGGAGAAAAGCTGGCAGTATGCTGCAGCTGGGGGAACATGACTGCCAGATTGCTGTCCTTCTTGGGCACCCCCTCTCTCTGGGCTCACGTTACTGCCTTCCTCTAGCTGGGTACCATCATCTGAGGCTTCAAAACGCTGGGCATCCTCCTGGAGCATGTACCAACACTGTGGTCAAACAGTTCTGGGGACTCCTCAGGAGGACATGGTGGAGCTAGGGAAGGAGTGACTGATGCCATTGAGCCGAGGGAAGAGGCCGCTTTGGCAGCTGCTTTGCCAGACAAAGTACCCTAAGCCTGGGTGAGAGAGGATGAGGAGGAAGAGGACGGCTTGGTCATCCACTCGACCAAGTCTTCTGCATGTTGCGGCTCAACACGGCCAGCTGCTGAAAAAAAGGACAAGCATGTCCCACAGCCACGTGCTGATGAGGATGCACCGTCTCCACGACCAGCACTGTTGCCTCTAGACACAGAGCCTGCTTGCCCTTTTTTATTGGCTTGTGACTATCTGCCTCTCCTTGTTGGCCTTCCAGACATACTAATGGCCTGCAGTGAGCGGGATGTATCTATATACTGATACTGCAGCTAGCAGAATCAACTGCCTGCCTGTAGTATTATTAGTATGAGAACACCAGCAATTGTCTTCAGGTAGCTTTAGGTGCATACTGTGCAGAGGACACAGTACACTAACTGTAAATACTGCAGCTGCCTGCCTGTGGAATTAATAGGATCAGAACAACATCAATTGTCTTCAGGTAGCTTTAGGTGCACACTGTGCAGAGGATGCACTACACTAACTGTAAATACTGCAGCTGCCTGCCTGTGTTACTAATAGGATCAGAAGAACACCACCAATTTTCTTCAGGCAGCTTTAGGTGCACACTGTGCAGAGGACACAGTACACTAACTGTAAATACTGTAACTGCCTGCCTGTGGTATTAATAGGATCAGAACAACAGCAATTGTCTTCAGGTAGCTTTAGGTGCACACTGTGCAGAGGACGCACTACACTAACTGTAAATACTACAGCTGCCTGCGGTACTAATAGGGTCAGAAGAACACCACCAATTTTCTTCAGGTAGCTTTAGGTGCACAATGTGCAGAGGACACACTACACTAACTGTAAATACTGCAGCTGCCTGTGATACTAATAGGATCAGAAGAACACCACCAATTTTCTTCAGGTAGCTGTAGGTGCAGACTGTGCAGAGGACGCACTACAGTAACTGTAAATACTGCAGCTGCCTGCGGTACTAATAGGATCAGAAGAACACCACCCATTTTCTTCAGGTAGCTTTAGGTGCACACTGTGCAGAGGATGCACTACACTAACTGTAAATACTGCAACTGCCTGCGGTACTAATAGGATCAGAAGAACACCACCAATTTTCTTCAGGTAGCTTTAGGTGCACACTGTGCAGAGGACGCACTACACTAACTATAAATACTGCAGCTGCCTGCGGTACTAATAGGATCAGAAGAACACCACCAATTTTCTTCAGGTAGCTTTAGGTGCACACTGTGCAGAGGACGCACTACACTAACTGTAAATACTGCAGCTGCCTGTGGTACTAATAGGATTAGAAGAACACCACCAATTTTCTTCAGGTAGCTTTAGGTGCACACTGTGCAGAGGATGCAGTACACTAACTGTAAATACTGCAAATGCCTGCGGTACTAATAGGATAAGAAGAACAACACCAATTTTCTTCAGGTAGCTTTAGGTGCACAATGTGCAGAGGACACACTACACTAACTGTAAATACTGCAGCTGCCTGCGGTACTAATAGGATCAGAAGAACACCACCAATTTTCTTCAGGTAGCTTTAGGTGCACACTGTGCAGAGGATGCATTACACTAATGCCCCGTACACATGGTCGGACTTTGTTCGGACATTCTGACAACAAAATCCTAGGATTTTTTCCGAAGGATGTTGGCTCAAACTTGTCTTGCATACAAACGGTCACACAAAGTTGTCGGAAAATCCGATCGTTCTGAACGCGGTGACGTAAAACACGTACGTCGGGACTATAAACCGGGCAGTGGCCAATAGCTTTCATCTCTTTATTTATTCTGAGCATGCGTGGCACTTTGTCCGTCGGATTTGTGTACACACGATCGGAATTTCCGACAACGGATTTTGTTGTCGGAAAATTTTATCTCCTGCTCTCCAACTTTGTGTGTCGGAAAATCCGATGGAAAATGTCCGATGGAGCCCACACATGGTCGGAATTTCCGACAACACGCTCCGATCTGACATTTTCCATCGGGAAATCCGACCGTGTGTACGGGGCATAACTGTAAATACTGCAACTGCCTGTGGTACTAATAGGATCAGAAGAACACCACCAATTTTCTTCAGGTAGCTTTAGGTGCACACTGTGCAGAGGATGCACTACACTAACTATAAATACTGCAGCTGCCTGTGGTACTAATAGGATCAGAAAAACACCACCAATTTTCTTCAGGTAGCTTTAGATGCACACTGTGCAGAGGACGCACTACACTAACTGTAAATGCTGCAGCTGCCTGTGGTACTAATAGGATCAGAAGAACACCACCAATTTTCTTCAGGTAGCTTTAGGTGCACACTGTGCAGAGGACGCACTACACTAACTGTAAATACTGCAACTGCCTGCGGTACTAATAGGATCAGAAGAACACCACCAATTTTCTTCAGGTAGCTTTAGGTGCACACTGTGCAGAGGATGAACTACACTAACTGTAAATACTGCAACTGCCTGCGGTACTAATAGGATCAGAAGAACACCACCAATTTTCTTCAGGTAGCTTTAGGTGCACACTGTGAAGAGGACGCACTACATTAACTGTAAATACTGCAGCTGCCTGTGGTACTAATAGGATCAGAAGAACACCACCAATTTTCTTCAGGTAGCTTTAGGTGCACACTGTGCAGAGGACGCACTACACGAACTGTAAATACTGCAACTGCCTGCGGTACTAATAGGATCAGAAGAACAACACCAATTTTCTTCAGGTAGCTTTAGGTGCACACTGTGCAGAGGATGCACTACACTAACTGTAAATACTGCAACTGCCTGCGGTACTAATAGGATCAGAAGAACACCACCAATTTTCTTCAGGTAGCTTTAGGTGCACACTGTGCAGAGGATGCACTACACTAACTGTAAATACTGCAACTGCCTGCGGTACTAATAGGATCAGAAGAACACCACCAATTTTCTTCAGGTAGCTTTAGGTGCACACTGTGCAGAGGACGCACTACACTAACTGTAAATACTGCAGCTGCCTGCGGTACTAATAGGATCAGAAGGACACCACCAATTTTCTTCAGGTAGCTTTAGGTGCACACTGTGCAGAGGACGCACTACACTATCTGTAAATACTGCAACTGCCTGCGGTACTAATAGCATCAGAAGAACAACACCAATTTTCTTCAGGTAGCTTTAGGTGCACACTGTGCAGAGGACGCAGTACACTAACTGCAATTACTGCAGCTGCCTGCGGTACTAATAGGATCAGAAGAACACCACCAATTTTCTTCAGGTAGCTTTAGGTGCACACTGTGCAGAGGACGCACTACACTATCTGTAAATACTGCAACTGCCTGCGGTACTAATAGGATCAGAAGAACAACACCAATTTTCTTCAGGTAGCTTTAGGTGCACACTGTGCAGAGGACGCAGTACACTAACTGCAATTACTGCAGCTGCCTGCGGTACTAATAGGATCAGAAGAACAACACCAATTTTCTTCAGGTAGCTTTAGGTGCACACTGTGCAGAGGACGCACTACACTAACTGTAAATACTGCAGCTGCCTGTGATACTAATAGGATCAGAAGAACACCACCAATTTTCTTCAGGTAGCTTTAGGTGTACACTGTGCAGAGGACGCACTACACTAACTGTAAATGCTGCAACTGCCTGCGGTACTAATAGGATCAGAAGAACACCACCAATTTTCTTCAGGTAGCTTTAGGTGCACACTGTGCAGAGGATGCACTACACTAACTGTAAATACTGCAACTGCCTGTGATACTAATAGGATCAGAAGAACACCACCAATTTTCTTCCGGTAGCTGTAGGTGCAGACTGTGCAGAGGACGCACTACAGTAACTGTAAATACTGCAGCTGCCTGCGGTACTAATAGGATCAGAAGAACACCACCCATTTTCTTCAGGTAGCTTTAGGTGCACACTGTGCAGAGGATGCACTACACTAACTGTAAATACTGCAACTGCCTGCGGTACTAATAGGATCAGAAGAACACCACCAATTTTCTTCAGGTAGCTTTAGGTGCACACTGTGCAGAGGACGCACTACACTAACTATAAATACTGCAGCTGCCTGTGGTACTAATAGGATCAGAAGAACACCACCAATTTTCTTCAGGTAGCTTTAGGTGCACACTGTGCAGAGGACGCACTACACTAACTGTAAATACTGCAGCTGCCTGTGGTACTAATAGGATTAGAAGAACACCACCAATTTTCTTCAGGTAGCTTTAGGTGCACACTGTGCAGAGGATGCAGTACACTAACTGTAAATACTGCAAATGCCTGCGGTACTAATAGGATAAGAAGAACAACACCAATTTTCTTCAGGTAGCTTTAGGTGCACAATGTGCAGAGGACACACTACACTAACTGTAAATACTGCAGCTGCCTGCGGTACTAATAGGATCAGAAGAACACCACCAATTTTCTTCAGGTAGCTTTAGGTGCACACTGTGCAGAGGATGCATTACACTAATGCCCCGTACACATGGTCGGACTTTGTTCGGACATTCTGACAACAAAATCCTAGGATTTTTTCCGAAGGATGTTGGCTCAAACTTGTCTTGCATACAAACGGTCACACAAAGTTGTCGGAAAATCCGATCGTTCTGAACGCGGTGACGTAAAACACGTACGTCGGGACTATAAACCGGGCAGTGGCCAATAGCTTTCATCTCTTTATTTATTCTGAGCATGCGTGGCACTTTGTCCGTCGGATTTGTGTACACACGATCGGAATTTCCGACAACGGATTTTGTTGTCGGAAAATTTTATCTCCTGCTCTCCAACTTTGTGTGTCGGAAAATCCGATGGAAAATGTCCGATGGAGCCCACACATGGTCGGAATTTACGACAACACGCTCCGATCTGACATTTTCCATCGGAAAATCCGACCGTGTGTACGGGGCATAACTGTAAATACTGCAACTGCCTGTGGTACTAATAGGATCAGAAGAACACCACCAATTTTCTTCAGGTAGCTTTAGGTGCACACTGTGCAGAGGATGCACTACACTAACTATAAATACTGCAGCTGCCTGTGGTACTAATAGGATCAGAAAAACACCACCAATTTTCTTCAGGTAGCTTTAGATGCACACTGTGCAGAGGACGCACTACACTAACTGTAAATGCTGCAGCTGCCTGCGGTACTAATAGGATCAGAAGAACACCACCAATTTTCTTCAGGTAGCTTTAGGTGCACACTGTGCAGAGGACGCACTACACTAACTGTAAATACTGCAACTGCCTGCGGTACTAATAGGATCAGAAGAACACCACCAATTTTCTTCAGGTAGCTTTAGGTGCACACTGTGCAGAGGATGAACTACACTAACTGTAAATACTGCAACTGCCTGCGGTACTAATAGGATCAGAAGAACACCACCAATTTTCTTCAGGTAGCTTTAGGTGCACACTGTGAAGAGGACGCACTACATTAACTGTAAATACTGCAGCTGCCTGTGGTACTAATAGGATCAGAAGAACACCACCAATTTTCTTCAGGTAGCTTTAGGTGCACACTGTGCAGAGGACGCACTACACGAACTGTAAATACTGCAACTGCCTGCGGTACTAATAGGATCAGAAGAACAACACCAATTTTCTTCAGGTAGCTTTAGGTGCACACTGTGCAGAGGATGCACTACACTAACTGTAAATACTGCAACTGCCTGCGGTACTAATAGGATCAGAAGAACACCACCAATTTTCTTCAGGTAGCTTTAGGTGCACACTGTGCAGAGGACGCACTACACTAACTGTAAATACTGCAGCTGCCTGCGGTACTAATAGGATCAGAAGGACACCACCAATTTTCTTCAGGTAGCTTTAGGTGCACACTGTGCAGAGGACGCACTACACTATCTGTAAATACTGCAACTGCCTGCGGTACTAATAGGATCAGAAGAACAACACCAATTTTCTTCAGGTAGCTTTAGGTGCACACTGTGCAGAGGACGCAGTACACTAACTGCAATTACTGCAGCTGCCTGCGGTACTAATAGGATCAGAAGAACACCACCAATTTTCTTCAGGTAGCTTTAGGTGCACACTGTGCAGAGGACGCACTACACTATCTGTAAATACTGCAACTGCCTGCGGTACTAATAGGATCAGAAGAACAACACCAATTTTCTTCAGGTAGCTTTAGGTGCACACTGTGCAGAGGACGCAGTACACTAACTGCAATTACTGCAGCTGCCTGCGGTACTAATAGGATCAGAAGAACAACACCAATTTTCTTCAGGTAGCTTTAGATGCACACTGTGCAGAGGACGCACTACACTAACTGTAAATACTGCAGCTGCCTGTGATACTAATAGGATCAGAAGAACACCACCAATTTTCTTCAGGTAGCTTTAGGTGTACACTGTGCAGAGGACGCACTACACTAACTGTAAATGCTGCAACTGCCTGCGGTACTAATAGGATCAGAAGAACACCACCAATTTTCTTCAGGTAGCTTTAGGTGCACACTGTGCAGAGGATGCACTACACTAACTGTAAATACTGCAACTGCCTGCGCTACTAATAGGATCAGAAGAACACCACCAATTTTCTTCAGGTAGCTTTAGGTGCACACTGTGCAGAGGACGCACTACACTAACTGTAAATACTGCAACTGCCTGCGGTACTAATAGGATCAGAAGAACAACACCAATTTTCTTCAGGTAGCTTTAGGTGCACACTGTGCAGAGGACGCAGTACACTAACTGTAAATACTGCAGCTGCCTGCGGTACTAATAGGATCAGAAGAACAACACCAATTTTCTTCAGGTAGCTTTAGGTGCACACTGTGCAGAGGACGCACTACACTAACTGTAAATACTGCAGCTGCCTGCGGTACTAATAGGATCAGAAGAACACCGCCAATTTTCTTCAGGTAGCTTTAGGTGCATACTGTGCAGAGGACGCACTACACTAACTGTAAATACTGCAACTGCCTGCGGTACTAATAGGATCAGAAGAACACCACCAATTTTCTTCAGATAGCTTTAGGTGCACACTGTGCAGAGGATGCACTACACTAACTGTAAATACTGCAGCTGCCTGCGATACTAATAGGATCAGAAGAACACCACCAATTTTCTTCAGGTAGCTTTAGGTGCACACTGTGCAGAGGATGCACTACACTAACTGTAAATACTGCAACTGCCTGCGGTACTAATAGGATCAGAAGAACACCACCAATTTTCTTCAGGTAGCTTTAGGTGCACACTGTGCAGAGGACGCACTCCACTAACTGTAAATACTGCAACTGCCTGCGGTACTAATAGGATCAGAAGAACACCACCAATTTTCTTCAGGTAGCTTTAGGTGCACACTGTGCAGAGAATGCACTACACTACCTGTAAATACTGCAACTGCCTGCGGTACTAATAGGATCAGAAGAACAACACCAATTTTCTTCAGGTAGCTTTATGCCGCGTACACACGGTCGGACTTTCTATCCTACTTGGTCCGGCACACTTTCCGACGGACTTTGTCCGCCAGGTGCGCCGGACTTTAAAACGGACGGACTTGCCCACACACGCCCGGACTTTCCGGCGGGCTAAGTCCGCCCGTCTTTCCGACGGACTTTCGCCGGAGTTCCGGCGGACTTTCAGAATGAACGGACTTGCCCACACACGGACAAGTCCGTTCATTTTGAACGTGACTCAGGTGCGACGGGACTAGAAAAGGATGTCAATCTTGCCGCTTTTATCGGCGAGATTGACACCTTGCGAGCCCCGTCGCGGGGCATACCAGGCCCTTAGGTCTGGTATGGATTATAAAGGGAACCCCCTACGCCGAAAAAACGGCGTGGGGTCCCCCCTAAAATCCATACCAGACCCCGATCCGAGCACGCAGCCTGGCCGGTCAGGAAAGGGGGTGGGGACGAGCGAGCGCCCCCCCCCTCCTGAACCGTACCAGGCCACATGCCCTCAACATGGGGGGTGGGTGCTTTGGGGGAGGGGGGCCGCCCTGCGGGCCCCCCCCACCCCAAAGCACCTTGTCCCCATGTTGATGAGGACAAGGGCCTCTTCCCGACAACCCTGGCCGTTGGTTGTCGGGGTCTGCGGGCGGGGGCTTATCGGAATCTGGGAGCCCCCTTTAATAAGGGGGCCCCCAGATCCCGGCCCCCCACCCTATGTGAATGAGTATGGGGTACATGGTACCCCTACCCATTCACCTAGGAAAAAAGTGTAAGTAATAAAACACACTACACAGGTTTTTAAAATATTTTATTAAACAGCTCCGGGGGGATCTTCCTCTGGCTTCAGGGGTCTTCTTCCGGCTTCAGGGGTCCCTCAGCTTCATCTTCTCCCGGCGTCCGGTTGGTTCTTCTCCGCTCTCTTCTCTCCAGTTCTTCGCCCGGCTCCTCTGCTGTCTTCAGGTAGCTCTCTTGCCAGCAGAGGTCCGGACTTCTTGTCTTCTTCTCTTCTCCAGATGTTGACACGACGCTCGCTCTGGCTGGACTGCTCTCCGAGGGCTGCGTTGTGACTTATATAGGTGGAGACCCCGCCCCCTTTTGATGTCACAGTCCCTGGGCATGCTGGGACTGTGACGTTTTAGGGGGCGTGGTCAACATCACCCAGTGACCACACCCCCTAAAACGTCACAGTCCCAGCATGCCCAGGGACTGTGACATCAAAAGGGGGCGGGTTCTCCGCCTATATAAGTCACAACGCAGCCCTCGGAGAGCAGTCCAGCCGGAGAGAGCGTCGTGTCAACATCTGGAGAAGAGAAGAAGACAAGAAGTCCGGACCTCTGCTGGCAAGAGAGCTACCTGAAGACAGCAGAGGAGCCGGCCGAAGAACTGGAGAGAAGAGAGCGGAGAAGAACCAACCGGACGCCGGGAGAAGATGAAGCTGAGGGACCCCCGAAGCCGGAAGAAGACCCCCGAAGCCGGAGGAAGATCCCCCCGGAGCTGTTTAATAAAATATTTTAAAAACCTGTGTAGTGTGTTTTATTACTTACACTTTTTCCCTAGGTGAATGGGTAGGGGTACCATGTACCCCATACTCATTCACATAGGGTGGGGGGCCGGGATCTGGGGGCCCCCTTATTAAAGGGGGCTCCCAGATTCCGATAAGCCCCCGCCCGCAGACCCCGACAACCAACGGCCAGGGTTGTCGGGAAGAGGCCCTTGTCCTCATCAACATGGGGACAAGGTGCTTTGGGGTGGGGGGGGCCCGCAGGGCGGCCCCCCTCCCCCAAAGCACCCACCCCCCATGTTGAGGGCATGTGGCCTGGTACGGTTCAGGAGGGGGGGGGGGGCGCTCGCTCGTCCCCACCCCCTTTCCTGACCGGCCAGGCTGCGTGCTCGGATCGGGGTCTGGTATGGATTTTAGGGGGGACCCCACGCTGTTTTTTCGGCGTAGGGGGTTCCCTTTATAATCCATACCAGACCTAAGGGCCTGGTATGCCCCGCGCTCGCCGCAATAGGAAAATTTGTTTTTCCTATTGCAGCGAGCGCGAGATGCAATACCCTGCCCTCGTGTCGTATCTGGTCCGTCGGACCAGCATACACACGAGCGGGCTTTCCGTCGGACCAGCACACACACGAGCGGACTTTCCGCCCAAAACTGAGTCCGGCGGAAAGATTTAAAACTTTCTTCAAATCTAGGTCCGGCGGGCTTTTGGGAAAAAGTCCGCCGGAAAAGTCCGCCGGCGCCCACACACGGGCGGATTGTCCGGCACACTCTGGTCCGCCGGACCAAGTATGCCGGAAAGTTCGACCGTGTGTACGCGGCATTAGATGCACACTGTGCAGAGAATGCACTACACTAACTGTAAATACTGCAGCTGCCTGCGATACTAATAGGATCAGAAGAACACCACCAATTTTCTTCAGGTAGCTTTAGGTGCACACTGTGCAGAGGACGCACTACACTAACTGTAAATACTGCAACTGCCTGCGGTACTAATAGGATCAGAAGAACACCACCAATTTTTATCAGGTAGCTGTAAATACTGTAAAAACACCCGCCTGCCTGTCAGTAGGAAGAGAATAACAGGAATGTATCTAGCTAAATTGACTACAATGTGTGTATATAGGCAGGCAGTTAATTCAGTTAGCTGCAGTTAGGGATGAGCTTCGAGTTCGAGTCGAACCCATGTTCGACTCGAACATCGCATGTTCGACCATTCATCGAATTTCGAACATTATGGGCCATTCGCGCCAAATCCGAGTGGCATGTCACAGCCCATAATTCACTGTGGCTTTGCAGTGCATTGCTGGCTGATGATTTGCCAAGCATGCACTATGACCCGCATGCTTGGCCAATCACAGCGCCGTCTGTACAGAGAGCTGTAATTGGCCAAAGCCAGGGTGACTTTGGCCAATTATGGCTCAGGGGGTTTAGTACATGGGTGTTGCGGTGGAGAGCTAGACAGAGAGACAGTGTCGGTTGATTTAAGTTAGAGTAGGCAGACGAGTCAGTTAGCTGCACTTGTATTGTGTATATATAATGCATCCTAGGTGTTGTGTATATATATATATATATATATATATATATATATATATATATATATATATATACCAGTGTTTCTCAACTCCAGTTCTCAAGGCGCCCCAACAGGTCATGTTTTGAGGCTTTCCATTATTTTGCACAGGTGATTTGATCAGTTTTAATGCCTTAGTAATTACCACAGCTGTTTTATCTGAGGGAAATCCTGAAAACATGACCTGTTGGGGCTCCTTGAGGACTGGAGTTGAGAAACACTGATATATACTATATATATATATATATATATATATATATACACAACACCTAGGATGCATTATATATACACAATACAAGTGCAGCTAACTGACTCGTC
Organism: Lithobates clamitans; assembly: GCA_037952925.1. NCBI lineage: Eukaryota > Metazoa > Chordata > Amphibia > Anura > Ranidae > Lithobates > Lithobates clamitans. The sequence continues at coordinate 238,789 of JBBGZY010003050.1, read as the reverse complement.
TGCCTACTCTAACTTAAATCAACCGACACTGTCTCTCTGTCTAGCTCTCCGCCGCCGCCGCAACACCCATGTACTAAACCCCCTGAGCCATAATTGGCCAAAGTCACCCTGGCTTTGGCCAATTACAGCTCTCTGTACAGACGGCGCTGTGATTGGCCAAGCATGCGGGTCATAGTGCATGCTTGGCAAATCATCAGCCAGCAATGCACTGCAAAGCCACAGTGAATTATGGGCTGTGACATGCCACTCGGATTTGGCACGAATGGCCCATAATGTTCGAAATTCGATGAATGGTCGAACATGCGATGTTCGAGTCGAACATGGGTTCGACTCGAACTCGAAGCTCATCCCTAACTGCAGCTAACTGAATTAAATGCCTGCCTGAAATAGATTAGACACAGTACAGCAGGAATGATTTGCAGTGAGATCTAGCTAAACTGCATACAGTGTATATATATATATATAGACAAAGCCGGGATGTATATACACACAAAATACACTGCAGCTAACTGAATCAACTGCCTGCCTGAAGTTGATTAGAAACAGTACAGCAGGAACGGTCTGCAGTGAGATCTAGCTAACTGAATAAACTGCCTGCTCAAAGTAAATGAAATGACACTCTCTCTCTCTCTATCTCTCTCTCCGCCAGCAACACAATACATGTGGCCGATGTGCAGGCGGCCTTATATAGTTTGGAGCATGGACTTAACCCCCTGAGCCATAATTGGCCAAAGGCACCCTGCCTTTGGCCAATTATGGCTCTCTTTGCTTATGGCGCTGTGATTGCCAAAGCATGCGGGTCATAGTGCATGCTTAGGCAATCATCAGCCAGCAAAGCAGCAGTAGTTGGACAAAGGAAAAAGCAGCAGTAGTTGGAACAATCATTAATTCCCGACTCGACTACGCAAACTCCCTCTACATAGGACTACCCCAATATCAGCTTGCGCACTTACAACTAATCCAAAACGCGGCGGCAAGACTGCTAACTAGGGATGAGCCAAACACCCCCCAGTTCGATTCGCACCAGAACCTGCGAACGGACCGAAAATTTGCACGAATGTTAGAACCCAATTGACGTCTATGGGACTCGAATGTTTGAAATCTAAAGTGCTAATTTTAAAGACTAATTTGCATGGTATTGTCCTAAAAAGGGTTTGGGGACCCGGGTCCTGCCCCAGGGGACATATATCAATGCAAAAAAAAGTTTTAAAAACGTCAGTTTTTTCAGGAGCAGTGATTTTAATGATGCTTAAAGTAAAAAAAAGTGAAATATTCCTTTAAATATCATACCTGGGGGGTGTCTACAGTACGCCTGTAAAGTGGCACATGTTTCCCGTGCTTAGAACAGTCCCTGTACAAAATGATATTTTTAAAGGAATACAAGTCATTTAAAACTGCTTGCAGCTTTAATGTAATGTTGGGTCCTGGCAATATGAATGAAAAATCAGTGAGACACATGGCATGGGTACCCCCCAGTCCATTACCAGGCCCTTTGGGTCTTGTATGGATATTAAGGGGAATACTGCACCCAAATTAAAAAAAGGAAAGGTGTGGGGAAACCAGGCCCTATATACTCTGAGCAGCAGTATACAGGCAGTGCAAACAAGACAGGGACTGTAGGTTTGTTGTTAAGTATAATCTGTTTGTAATTTTGAACTGGTACATTTTTAACGTGTTTAGCTCAAGCCAAAAAATCTATTTTAAGCTTTTTGGAAAACATAGGGAAGGGTTATCACCCCTGTGACATTTGTTTTGCTGTCTGTGCTCCTCTTCAGAAGATTTCACCTCACTTTCTGTCCCAATGACAAATGTTTTTTGAAAATTTAGGGTAGATTTCATCTCACTTCCTGTTGTCTCCTTCTGTTTGCAAGTAGGAGTCATTTGTAGGTTGGATGTTTGAAAGTAGGGTCCTGCCCTATATACTCTGCAGAAATTGGGGCCTTAGGTGTTGGTGTTGCCACAACACTGTAAGCCCTCACAGGGCCCTGCTGTGAAATATTAGATCAAGAATTGTAATTACATGCCCCAGGGCAGAAAAATTGGGCCTTAGGCACTGGTGCTGGTGCCACAACACTGCAACCATTCACAGATACTCTAGTTGGAGTGCAGGAACGAGCCCTGCTGCAAAGTATTGCATCAAAAATTGTAATTACATGCCCCTGTTAAACAGGGGCTGAAAAATTGGGCTTTAGGCACTGGTGCTGGTGCCACGACACTGCAACTCCTCACAGATACTCTAGTTGGAGCGCAGGAACGAGCCCTGCTGCAAAGTATTGCATCAAAAATTGTTAAACAGGGGCTGAAAAGTTGGGCCTTAGGCACTCGTGCTGGTGCCACAACACTGCAACCACTCACAGATACTCTAGTTTGAGCGCAGGAACGAGACCTGCTGCAAAGTATTGCATCAAAAATTGTAATTACAATTTTAAACAGGGACTGAAAAATTGGACCTTAGGCACTGGGCCTTAGGCACAACGCTGTAAGTCCTCACAGTTACTCTTGGTGGGCGCTGGAACGGGCCCTGCTGTGAAATGTTAGATCAAGAATTGAAATTACATGTCCCTGTTGAACAGGGGTTGAAAAATTGGGCCTTAGGCACTGGTGCTGGTGCCACAACACTGCAAACCCTCACAGATACTCTAGTTGGAGCGCAGGAATGAGCCCTGCTGCAAAGTATTGCATCAAAAATTGTAATTACACACCACTGTTAGACAGGGGCTGAAAAATTGGGCCTTAGGCACTGGTGCTGGTGCCACAACACTGCAACCCCTCACAGATACTCTAGTTGGAGCGCAGGAACGAGCCCTGCTGCAAAGTATTGCATCAAAAATTTTAATTACACACCCCTGTTAAACAGGGGCTGAAAAATTGGGCCTTAGCCACTGGTGGCGGCGCCCAGAACCAAAAATGTTCTTACAAGCTATCAGCATGATCATTGAGGAGGAAGAGGATAATCACTCAGCATAACAGGATAGTCACTCAGCATCAGCATAGGCAGTCTTGAAGGGATCTGACATTTCAAAAAAAATTATTCGGTTACATCAGCATCAGGTGCTTGGTAGCTGGTGGTGATCAAAGACTGATTCATTTTTATGAAGGTCAGTCGATCGACCGAGTCGGTGGACAGACGCACCGTGTAATCAGTTACAAAGCATCCAGCAGCACTGAATGTGCTTTCCGAAAGAACGCTGGATACAGGACAGGCCAGTAGCTCAATTGCATACTGTGCAAGCTCTGGCCAGTGATCCATCCTCAAGACCCAGTAACCCAGAGTATTTTCAGAGGGAAAGGTGTCCAAGTCAGATCTTGCCCCAGGTATTCCTGCACCATGTAAAACAGATGCTGGCGATGGTTGCTGGAACTGATCATACCTTGGGGCTGCGGACTAAAAAATTGTCTGAACACATCGGTCAGACGGCCACCTTCTCCACCGCTCCTTCTTTGACTGACCAAAGCCTCAGCAACACGTTATCCAGGAACAGGAGTTTGTAACCTCCCACTCTCTGGGAACGAGTTGCACAGACCTTTCTGCAAGGCCTCCCAAAGATGTTTCATCCTCTGCTCCCTCTGCAACGGCAAGATAAGGTCTGCAACCTTACCCTTGTAACGTGGATCAAGGAGGGTTGCCAGCCAGTATTGATCCCACTCCTTGATACCACGAATACGAGGATCCTTCCGCAGGCTTTGAAGGATCAGGGAGGCCATGCAGCGTAGGTTTGCTGAGGCATTCGGTCCGGAGTCCTCTGGGTCACTAAGAACGACATGATCCGCAGCCAACTCCTCCCAGCCACGAACAAGTCTATGGGTTTCTGGGGACTGTAAATGATCCCTTAAAGACTGCTGCTGATGCTGAGTGCCAGGCTCCACCTCCATGCTGACACAATCCTCCTCCTCCTCCTCATCCTCTTCCTGTGTGATCGGCGGGCACGCGGGAACACTGTCTAGATAAAGGGGGCCTTGGGAGCTAAGGAAGTTCTCCTCTTCCTGCCTCTGTTCTGCCTCAAGTGCCCTGTCCATTATTCCACGCAGCGTGTGCTCCAACAGGTGGACAAGGGGGACAGTGTAACTGATGCTTGCACTGTCATTGATCACTATCCTCGTGGCCTCCTCAAATGGTGACAGGACAGTGACAGCATCCCTGATCATGGCCCACTGGCGTGGGGAAAAAAGCCAAGCTCCCCTGACCCTGTCCTGGTGCCATAGTCACACAGGTACTCATTGATGGCCCTCTGCTGCATGTGCAGCCGCTGCAGCATGGCCAACTTTGACTTTCACCTGGTGGGCATGTCACAGATTAGGCGGTTCTTGGGCAGGTTAAACTCCTTTTGGAGGTCTGCCAGCCAAGCACTGGCATTATATGACCATCGGAAATGCACACAGACTTTCCTGGCCTGCCTCAGGACATCCTGTAAGCCCGGGTACCTTCCCAAGAACCGCTGCACCACCAAGTTAAGGATGTGAGCCAAACAGGGCACATGGGTCAGTTTTCCCTGTTGGAGGGCGGAGAGCAGGTTGGTGCCATTGTCGCAAACCACCATTCCTGCCTTAAGTTGGCGTGGCGTCAACCACCTCTGAACCTGCCCCTGCAGAGCTGACAGAACCTCTGCCCCAGTGTGGCTCCTGTCCCCCAAGCACACCAGCTCAAGCACTGCATGGCATCTTTTGGCCTGCGTACTGGACAAAGCACAGGAAGAGGCCATGGAGGAAGAAAAAGAGGAGGGAGTGGAGGGGAGAGGTGTGTCAGAATCACCAGTACTGGTATTTTGGAGGCGTGGTGGCGGAACAACCTCCAACACTACTGCACCTTCTCCTGCATCCTTCCCAGCTGCCAGCGGAGTCACCCAATGCGTCGTGAAACTTAGGTAACATCTCTGTCCATGCCTGCTGGACCATGAGTCAGCGGTAATATGCACCTTACCGCTGACCGCCCTGTCCAGCGAGGCCAAGACATTGCCTTCCACATGCTGGTAGAGAGCCGGAATCGCCTTCCATGAGAAAAAGTGGTGTTTGGGAACCTACCCCTGTAGAACCGCACATTCCACAAACTCACGGAAGGGGGCAGAGTCTACCAACTGAAAAGGTAGTAGTTGAATTGCTAGCAATTTTGTCAACCTAGCATTCAACCGCTGGGCATGTGGATGGCTGGGAGTGAACTTCTTTCTGCGGTGCAGCAGCTGGGGCAGGGAAATTGCCTAGTACAATCTGACATCGGTGTACTGATAGCAGATTGCCCTCAAGTACTTGGCTGTGACACAAATAATTCTACACCTTCATTCCTCTCAGTGCAGGTCTCAGAGAGGATTGTAGGTATAGTGGGGTTGGAGATCCCAGCTGATGAGGAGCAAGGAGAGGTCCTCTTTGTTCTTTGGTGTGAATCTTTTAGGTACACTTGCCAACGAACTGCAAGGCAGGTCAACATATGTCTGGTCAATCATGTGGTGCCCAAGCGGGAGACGTTTTGGCCATGCGAGATAAGCTTGAGACATATGTTGCAAATAGCAGCGGTGCGATCTGATGCACTCGTCTCAAAAAAGGCCCACACCAAAGAACTTTTGGATTAACGTGCAGAGACAGCAGCGCCCTGCACATGTGGAGCTCTGCCGTGTGATGCAGTCAGTGTGCTGCCCTTAGGCTGGTCCCTGGAGGGCATCCTGCCTCATTGGTGATGTGCCTCCTCGTCCTCTCTTCTACCAGGCACCCACGTGGAGTCAGTGACTTCATTATCCCCTCCCTCCTCATCACTGGAGCAAACCTGGCAGCAGGGGGAGCATGACTGCCAGATTGCTGTCCTTTTTGGGCACCCCCTCTGCCCGGGCTCACGTTACTGCCTTCTTCTAGCTGTGTATCATCATCAGAGCCTTCAAAACGCTGGGCATCCTCCTGGAGCATGTACCTAACACTGTGGTCAAACAGTTTGAGGGACTCCTCAGGAGGACATGGTGGGGCTAGGGAAGGAGTGACTGATGCCACTGAGCCGAGGTAGGAGGCCGCGTTGGCAGCTGCTTTGCCAGACAAAGTACCCTGAGCCTGGGTGAGAGAGGATGAGGAGGATGAGGACGGCTTGGTCATCCACTCGACCAAGTCTTCCGCATGTTGCGGCTCAACACGGCCAGCTGCCAAAAAAAAGGCCAAGCGTGTCCTACGGCCACGTGCTGATGAGGATGCACTGTGTCCACTACAAGCACTGTTGCCTCTAGACACAGAGCCTGCTTGCCCTCTTTTATTGGCTTGTGACTGTCTGCCTCTCCTTGTTGGCCTTCCAGACATACTATTGGCCTGCAGTGAGCTGCACAAAATTGGGAACTGTATATATACACCGATTATACGGCAGCTAGCAGAATCAACTGCCTGCCTGTAGTATTATTAGTATGAGAACACCTGTACTTGTCTTCAGGTAGCTATACTGTAGGTGCAACTGTGCAGGGTACACAGTACAGTAACTGGAAATACGTCAAGAGCCTACACAAGCACCTGGCTGCAGGTAGCTATACTGTAGGTGCAACTGTGCAGGGTACAGAGTACACTAACTGGAAATACGTCAAGAGCCTACACAAGCACCTGGCTGCAGGTAGCTATACTGTAGGTTCAACTGTGCAGGGTACACAGTACAGTAACTGGAAATACATCAAGAGCCTACACAAGCACCTGGCTGCAGGTAGCTATACTGTAGGTGCAAAAGAATATATAAAACACAAAGTGCTGTGATGCTAAATAGCTGATAATTACACATAAAACCAAGTGAGGCTGCTATCAAAAGAGAGTGTTTTCAGAGTCACTTAAAAAGAATAAATAATGATATTTGAAGCGCTTCACAATTTGCATAAAAATGAATATATATGAATAAATACTCAAATAAATCCAGGCAGATAAGAGAAAAAAACAATCATTGTGCAATAGTTAGGATACCAAGGTACACAGGCAAACTTCAATCCACTCACGTGTGCCTTATAATGATAAGGCATATGCAGGTTTTACTATAGCAGTCAACCGCCTTAGACAGGAGCAGATTCACTGCAGTATACTGTGTGATACTGCTGATCTGCACAGAGCGTCCTTGGCTCCTCCCACGCGTTACATCACAGTCACATGACTTTTTCAAGGATCTTGAAAAAGTCACGTGACTGTGATGTAACGTGTGGGAGGAGCCAAGGACGCTCTGTGCAGATCAGGTAGCTATACTAGAGGTGCAACTGTGCAGGGTACACAATACAGTAACTGGAAATATATCAAGAGCCTACACAAGCACCTGGCTGCAGGTAACTATACTGTAGGTGCAACTGTTTGCGGTACACAGTACAGTAATTGGAAATACTTCAAAGAGCCTACACAAGAACCTGGCTGCAGGTAGCTATACTGTAGGTGAGACTGTGCAGGGTACACAGTACAGTAACTGTAAATACATCAAGAGCCTACACAAGCACCTGGCTGCAGGTAGCTATACTATAGGTGCAACTGTGCAGGGTACACAGTACAGTAACTGGAAATACGTCAAGAGCCTACAGAAGCACCTGGCTGCAGGTAGCTATACTGTAGGTGCAACTGTGCGGGGTACACAGTACAGTAACTGGAAATACTTCAAAGAGCTTACACAAGCACCTGGCTGCAGGTAGCTATACTGTAAGTGCAACTGTGCAGGGTACACAGTACAGTAACTGGAAAAACGTCAAAAGCCTACACAAGCTTCTGGCTGCAGGTAGCTATACTGTAGGTGCAACTGTGCAGGGTACACAGTACAGTAACTGGAAATACGTCAAGAGCCTACACAAGCACCTGGCTACAGGTAACTATACTGTAGGTGCAACTGTGTGCGGTACACAGTACAGTAACTGGAAATACGTCAAGAGCCTACACAAGCACCTGGCTGCAGGTAGCTATACTGTAGGTGCAACTGTGCGGGGTACACAGTACAGTAACTGGAAATACTTCAAAGAGCCTACACAAGCACTTGGTTGCAGGTAGCTATACTGTAGGTGCAACTGTGCAGGGTACACAGTACAGTAACTGGAAATACGTCAAGAGCCTACACAAGCTTCTGGCTGCAGGTAGCTATACTGTAGGTGCAACTGTGCAGGGTACACAGTACAGCAACTGGAAATGCTGTAAAAACACCTGCCTGCCTGTCAGTATATTAGGAAGAGAATAACAGGATCTAGCTAAACTGAATACAGTGTATTCAATCATACAATCAACAGCCAGCAATGCACTGCCGCAGTGAATTATGGGCCGTGACGCACCACTCGAATTTGGCGCGAACGGCCCATATCGTTCGTAATTCGGCGAACAACCGAACACAAGATGTTCGAGTCCAACATGGGTTCGACCACGAAGCTCATCCCTACCGCTAACAGGAAAAAAACCTCTCCCCTTCCCTGAGGAGCCTACATGGGCTAACTGTAAAGAATCGAATCACATTCAAGACCCTCTGCCTTACCCACAAATGCATACAAGGAAACACTCCTCAATACCTACGCGAGAAAATAAAACACTACACAACGAATCGCAGTCTTCGATCATCTAACCAAAACCTCCTCCTCATTCCCAAATCCCGCTACAAATCAAAGGGAGAACGAAGATTCGCAGTCCAATGACCACGGCTATGGAACGCTCTACTGACTTACATCCGCAAAAAACCATCAGGCCTTCAAAAAAAAACTCAAGACCTACCTCTTCTAAGAAGCTGGACAACACAGGACGGATCTAATGCCTTGAGATGATTCAGTTCACATTTGCAGCGCTATACAAATTATTCATTCATTCATTCAATGCTCTACGATGACGCAGTACATTATGGGGCGTGACGCGCAGCTCCTTTTTTGGTGCGATCGCCCCATAATGTTCGATCTCCGAATGATCAAACAGCCGATGTTCGAGCCGATCTCATGTTCGACTCGAACTCGAAGCTCATCTCTATCGGATAGTATCAGTACTGCTTGCACTGAGAAGAAGGGTGTAGACATGGACAGCACTGTGTGCAGCAAGAGTTAAATCTCTCAGATAATATGACAGTGTGGATGTGGTATGAGTGACCCAGGCCCAGCCAAGGAACAATAAGGTGGTCAAACTCAGAAAGGAACTTGAGGGGGGAGGCGCACACAGTCCAAAAAGACCAAGGGCGTAGTGGGCACCGGTATCTTTAATTTGAGTTCCCAGACCTTGACAGACTGAAATGAGAGTTCTTGACAAAGGTCTAAAATTTGCGGCATTCATTATTTCGGATAATTCGTAACGTTAGATAATTTTGTATTCGTTACGTTCACAAACAGCCAAATTTGACAGGAAATTCCAATACCTATAATTTAATAGTTAGTTATTATTTCTAATTTAACTGATTTTCTTTCTTTTTTCAGATTTTTGAATTTTCAGATTTTCACATTTTTGAATTTCCAAATGTTCGAATTCTGAAAATCCGAAAATTTGGAAATTCAGAATTCGAAAATTCAGAAATTCGAAAAATCAGAAATTCGGAAATTGGAAATTCGGAAATCTGAAAATTCGAAATTCGGATATTCGAAATTCGGAAAATCGGAAATTCGAAATTCAGAAATTCAAAAATTCAAAAATTTGGAAATCCGAAAAATTCTAAATGCAGACATCCGAATTTTCAGATTTTCGGATTTCTGAATTTCCAAATTCCGAATTCCGAATTTTTGAATTTCTGAATTTCAGAATTATCAAATTTCCACATTTCTGAAAAAAGTAAAAAAACAAATGAAAAGAAAACGAACAAATTTTTTGTCAGTGCACGTGTCTAGATACAACATGGTGTTGGAAACATTCCTCAGAGATTTTGGTTTATAGTGAAATGCAGTGGCGGCTGGTGTTTTTTCTTGGGGGGGGCGGCAAACAACCACACCCCCTCCCCCCACTGTCTGCTGGTCGGTCGGCACTTACCCCATCTAGGTGGTGGGTGGTGGGCTGTGGGCAGAGGCTCCAGTGTCCTCCATCTAGGTGGCCGCCGTGCATCTCCTCTCACCTCCTCCTAGGCTCTAGGCATCCAATAGGAACACCTGACATTTTGTCCAATCGGCAAACAGGTCTTACAACCCGCTTCCTGATTGGCGGGGAGGAGATTTAATGTGAAAATACTGAATATTATTATTAATATAATTCACTATCATCACACAACTGGGTGAGCCCACCCTTTTTTGGAGCCTATTAGAGCCTCTGGCTCTAATCACGTGCTTCAATAACACCCCCCCTCCCCCATTGGAATCCATAGTCTGGCACCCCTGTATGTAGATCAGGGAGTCGGACGCATGGATGGGGGGGCGGCGCCCATGCACCCCTAATGGACGGGCCGCCAATGGTGACATGATAGCTTCATGCAATTGCTGCAGATTTGTCAGCTGCACATCCATGATGTGAATCTCCTGTTTCACCACATCCCAAAGGTGCTCTATTGGATGAGATGTGTTGAGTGTGGAGGCCATTGGAGAACAGTGACCTCATTGTCATGTTCAAGAAAGCTAACTCTTTGTTCACCCGGACATATGCGGGCACCAGAGATCTTCTTAATACACTCCCTTTGGATGGTCTATGTGAATGGATGGGTAGCCATGGCTGGCTCTAACTGATTAAAACTTCATACCATATAATGTTTCCCTACATGGATGCTTTAATCTGAGCACAGTAATCTTCTAGTGTGATCCCCTCATGTATAAGCTAATTGCATTAGAGCCAGACCACATATAGGCTATTGAGTGTTCCCTTTCACTTCAATTTTGAAAATCTACACTTTCACCCAGGAAGTGCCATTAAAACTTATCATTGCTGTGGTGTTCTGTTGGGCCTCTCCCTGTTGCTCTGGTGCCCCCCCGGGGATCATGTGCACTGTGGTGCTAGATTGCTGAGAAGATTACTGTATTGTACTCATGCATCCTGATGAAGCCTAAACTTGGTGAAATGCGTTGACACATAAGAACCTCCTTACTATCATTGGAATTATCAAGCAAGACTACTGCAATTGCTTTATGTACGGTTGTTCCGATAAGCACCATGATATTTGATTTTATGAAAAGTCCTTGTTTTTAAACATTATGTTTAATAAAATGTATAATTTTATATTAGACTCCTTGTTTGGCCTAAATAGTTCAACTTTTTTCTAGTGTTTGGTTTATCTATACAATACGGATGCTGGCCTAGAGCAGTGGTCTTCAAACTGCGCCCAGGGGCCCGAATGTGGCCCTTTGCTTGCTTTTATCCAGCCCTTGTGGCACTATTCCTTTTACTGATACCAACAATGGGGCATAATCCCCTCCCCCACACTAAGACCAGTGAAGGGGTACAATTCCTCCCAATGACACCAACACTGGGGCACAACTCTTCCCACTGACATCAATGATGGGGTACACTTCTTCTCAATGACACCAATAATGGAGCTCAATTCCTCCCAATAACACCAACAATTGGGTCCAATGACACTAATGATGGGGCACAATTCCCAGGAATGACTGCAATGATGGGGCACAATTCCACAATTTTTATACTTTGTCCCACTTTAAAGGACTCTAACATTATGATTGTGGTAATAAAACAAAGTTATTTACAAATGAAACAATTAAAAAAAACTATTCAATTGAAATCATGAACAAAACAAATAAAAATTAAAGCAGTTTAAAAATTATTTTTACAACATAGTTATAATTCTTAGAAAACTAGAAATAAAAAAATCTGCAAGAAAAAAAGAATTGATTGCTAGGATAGTGGAAGAGCTTAATTAGGGAAGATTAAAGTAAATTACGAGTTCTTGAAGCGTTGAATGAGAACAAATGTTATTTAAAAAACGTGAACTTGTCAGGTTGCTTTTACTGTAGATTGACGCTCATCCCTTCAATCTGCAGACAAATAAAATAGAATAGATACAAAACTAACAATGTTACTTTGTATCTCTCTATCCCCTGTCTGATCAATGTTTATAAACAATATTACTTTGTATCTCTCTATCTCCAGTCTGTACATTGCTTATAAACAATGTTACTTTGCATCCATTTTTTCACTATTTTTTTTTTATATCCAGTATTTGGGTATTGAATTGCTGCAGTCTTTGATGGTTTTAGTTTGTTGACGCAGAGCGCAGGTGATTGAGTAAATACACTAAGACCCCTTTCACACTGTGCCGCTATTTTTAGCGCTGCTTTACCGTCGTTTTAGCGGCGCTATTCGGCCGATAGCGGGCGGTTTTAACCCCCCACTAGCGGACGAAAAGGGGTTAAATCCGCCCGCCCAACGCAGCCGGAGCAGTGTTTTGCCAGTGGTATCGCAGCGCTGCCCCATTGATTTCAATGGGGAGCAGTGGTGGAGGAGTGGTGAGTTCACCGCTCCTTCACCGCTCCAAAGAAGCTGTTGGCAGGACTTTTTCTGACGCCCTGCCAGTGCACCGCTCCAGTGTGAAAGCCCTTGGGCTTTCACACTGGAGTGAATAAAGCAGCTGTTTTAGAGCGGTTTGCAGGTGCTATTTTTAATTGCTATAGCGCCTGCAAAACGCTCCAGTGTGAAAGGGGTCTTAAACTGAGATAGGTTGATTTAACCCCACTGCAAGACCTGTAAGTGCCTCTATTCTTTTTTTTTTTTACGAGTACATACGAAAAGAACATTTTTTACTTTGTATCTCTTTATCTTCCATCTGATCAAGGTTTATAAACAATGTTACTTTGTATCTCTCTATCTCCTGTCTGATCAATGTTTATAAACAATGTTACTTTGTATCTCTCTATCTCCTGTCTGATCAATGTTTATAAACAATGTTACTTTGTATCCCTCTATCTCCTGTCTGATGAATGTTACTTTTTATCTGTATCTATCTCCTGTCTGTATAATGTTTATAAACAATGCTACTTTGTATTTCTATATCACCTGTCTAATGGGTATTTAATAACAATGTTACATTGTAGCTATCGCCTGTCTAATGAGTGTTTTATAAACAATGTTACTTTGTATCTCTCTATCTCCTGTATAATCAATGTTTTATAACGTTACTTTGTAACTTTCTATCTCCTGTCTGAACAATATTTTATAAACAATGTTACTTTGTATGTATCTATCTCCTGTCTGATCAATGTTTATAGAAAATGTTACTTTGTATCTCTCTATCTCCTGTCTGAACAATGTTTATAAACAATGTTACTTTGTAGCTCTTTATCTCCAGTCTGTACATTGCTTATAAACAATGTTACTTTGTATTAATTTTTTCACTATTAGTTTTATATATCCAGTATTTGGGTACTGAATTGCTGCAGTCTTTGGTGTTTTTAATTTGTTGGTGCAGAGTGCAGGTGGTTGAGTAAATACAGTGGAACCTTGGATTACGAACATAATCCATTCCAGGAGAATGCTTGTAATCCAAAGCACTCGCATATCAAAGCAAGTTTCCCAATAAAAGTCAATGGAAATGAAAATAATTAGTTCCACATTGACTACTATTGCATGCAATACCGCATGTGGCCAGAGGTGGGGGGGCCGGAGAGCCTCAGAAATACTCGGGGACAGCTCGGCTGAACTCGGCAACCCTCGGAAAGGCTCGGAAACACTCGGGAATGGAGTAGTTCCGAGTATTTCAGAGTAATTCCAAGTATTTCCAAACGGCTCTGAACTGTTCCGAGTGTCACCGGTGCCCCCACACCTCTGGCCAAATGTGGTACTGCACACCACATTAGCTTGAATTCTGCTCATTTTGCGAGACAACACTCGCAAACCGAGTCAGGATTTTTTTTTTAAAGTTGCTCGTCTTTCAAAACGCTTGTTAACTGCGTCACTCATTAACCAAAGTTCCACTGTACACTTAAGCAGAGATAAATTAATTTAACTCCACTGCAAGACCTGTAAGTGCCCCTATTCTTGATTTCGATTTGTATGGATTTCTTTGTGGGTGAGAGTGCAAAATCTGGTCCAGCTCTGCATAGAAAACAATCAGCTTCCCCGTTTTATGAACACTTCTTTTTTTTTTTAACAAACTGAAGTTAGAAGCTGATTGGCTACCATGCAGAGCTGCATTGGATTCTGAGTGCACCAGAGTATGGTGTCTAGCCTTGGGACTATTTGAGGGCCATTCCTTCCTAATGGCACCACAAATGCGGTGCAATTTTTCTGTGATTGTGACTGTGAGTAAAAAAACGTGAAAGTCGCAGCAAAATGCACATGAAAAAATGCACCTGCCTCATTGCCAAATTTTGGTGCATGAGCTTCTTTAGCACGATAAATGCCCATAGGGCAGCCCGTTTACGTGAAAGGGCTGCCCTATGCGCGTTACACGTGTAAATTGAACAAGAATAAAATGTTGTGTGCTGGAACATGTGTTCCCACTACCTGAAATATGAATCAGGTCTCAAAGTTCTATATTAATCCTATGAGAAAAATATAATATTTTCTATTGCATTCCAAAACAGGTATACAGACAATTACGGGTCTTGAAGCAGTGATACGTTGTAAATCGATTTATCCCCACTGCAAGACCTGTAAGTGCCTCTACATCTCTCTTGGATTTGTATGGATTTCTTTGTGGATGAGCACCCAGGCATTTACCTCATACATAGTGTATGGCGGGTACCCTTGGGACTGTTGGTATAATGTGTGCCAATCATGTTTTACTGTTTTCTACAGCTTAAGGACATCTAGAAGATGAGGTGTTGTGACCACTTAGAAGTTGGAATATTTTCCCGAGAGGACAGAAGGACCTATGAATGGTTGTTACGCATCGTTACCTTCATCACGGGGGTGAAGGAGGTGCGGTCCATCCTGATCACCAATACTCGGTACAATTTTACACAGCAAGTCCCCAAGTGTTCCTTCGCCATCCTTTACCACAGCAAGGCAAGAGGGCGCCTAAACATCACTGATGTTACTGACAGCCTGTACGATGAAGAGCTGCAACACCTATCTCAGGCTTATGGTAAGTTTGTGCCAAGATTAGTCTACAGCTGGCCATTCATGATTCAGTTTTTTTCGTTCAGCCAGAAAAAAAAAAAACTAATTTGATTTCCCCATCCACTCATGGGGATCAAATAAAAATGCACCAAATTAGCTGTTTAATGAAAAGTCAATCGATAGATATACTTTTTATGAACAGGAATGGCCATACGGGGATCAAAATTTGACCAGGCCCTGCTGAGCCTGCTGAATTTGTATAGCCAGCTTTATAGAGAGTGTGAATTGGTAATTCCACTCAAAATGGTACATTGATGTTCGGCACATGAAGCCTGAATGTCCTCTAACTTGTCGATAACCCTAACCTAACCATAACAATTTAAATCTATTCTGCTAACCTAAATATAACATAGTAATAACATAGTAGTAGAATTCTTCTCCACAATTTCTCCCTGATGAAGGGACGTCTTGCATAGTCCCAAAATGCGTAGGGCCGTGTGGAAGACTTCAAAAGCATCACTACCGCTTCATACCATTGCTTTTAGTGGTTCTATTGTCACATATTTCTTTATTCATGTGTATATATTTATATTGTCATTTTGTATATCTTTTTTTGTATTCAAAAAAATTATTCTTTTAATTACCTGGTTGCCATTAAAGTCCCATCAACCTTTTTGGGGGTATTTTTATTCCTAGTAATGTAGACAAAAACTCACACAAAGCTCTACAGAATGATTGTAGAATGATGAGCTGAATAACGGTGCTCAGGCTTGTTGTGTCCGATAGACACCAAAATAGCAAAAAATGCCGGCAACTCGATTGCTTCTTCTTAAATCTTTATTGAGCACTAACAGCAGTGTGACATCTTAAACGCTAACATGTTTCGGCCGGAGCCTTGATGCTATGAAGAAGGCTCAGGCCAAAACTTGTTAGCAATTTAGATGTGACGCTGCTGTTTGCTTCTTCTTAATCTTTATTGAGCACTAACAGCAGTGCGACATCTAAATTGCTAACATGTTTCGGCCAGAGTCTTGATGCTATGAGGAAGGCTCCGGCAGAAACATGTTAGCGTTTTAGATGTCGCACTGCTGTTAATGCCCAATAAATATTTAAGAAGAGGCAATCAAGTTGCTGGCGGTTTTCGCTAAAAATAACATAAGCCCTTAAAACAATCTTGTCTGCTGCCTAAAAAGTGCAGCTAAAGGAGTTCTGCAAAAGAAGAGATATTATACTCACATCTCTGGTGGCCCATGTCTCCTTCCTCTCCTCTATTCCAGTGATGTGATGCAATCTCCAAAAGACTCTTCAGCATTCAATACTTCTGGGAGTGTGTCCCGCACTGCATGCTTTGGTTTCATTGTCTGATCCCTATGACACTACAGGACCCAGCAGGTGACCCAGCAGAAGACACATACTGATAGAGAGCTGAGTATATTATCTCTTATATTGCAGGGAACTTTCATATTAATTTTTTAGGTGACTGATGGATTTTTTAAGGTCACATTTATTTAATATTTACCCCTGACAAAAACCTTGCAATATTTTGTGTTCCTGCCCCTCCCACAATGGTGAGATTCCCCTGCAGTTGTTTGTGTCTCTGCCCGACCCACAATAGTGAGGGTTCCCCACAGAAGTTTGTGTCTCTGTTCCTCCTGCAATAGTAATATTTCTCTGCAACTGTTGGTGTTGCTACCTTTCCCACAATGATGAGATTTCCCTGCAGTAGTTTGTGTCTCTGCCCCTCCCACAATGGTGAGATTTCCCTGCAGTAGTTTCTGTCTCTGCCCCTCCCACAATAGTGAGATTTCCCTGCAGTAATTTGTGTCTCTGCCCCTCCCACAATGGTGAGATTCCCTGCAGTAGTTTATGCCTCTGCCCCTCTCATGATGGTGAGATTCCCTGCAGTAGTTTGTGTCTTGGCCCCTACCATAATGGTGAGATTCACCTGCAGTTGTTTGTGTCTCTGCCCCTTCCACATTAGTGAGGGTTCCTCACAGTAGTTTCTGTCTCTGCCACCTCCCTAAATGATGATATTTCCTGCAGTAGTTTGTGTCTCTGCCCCTCCCACAAAAGGGATCTTTCCCTACATTACTTTGTGTCTCTGCCCCTCCCACAATGGTGAGATTCCCTGCAGTACTTTGTGTCTCTGCCCCTCCCACAATGGTGAGATTCCCTGCAGGAGTTTCTGTCTCTGCTCCTCCCACAATGGGGAGATTCCCTGCAGTACTTTGTGTCTCTGCTCCTCCCACAATGGGGATATTCCCTGCAGTACTTTGTGTCTCTGCCCCTCCCACAATAGTGAGATTTCTTTGCAGTAGTTTGTGTCTCTGCCCCTCTCACAATGGTGAGATTCCCTGCAGTAGTTTATGCCTCTGCCCCTCCCACAATAGTAAGGGTTCCCCACAGAAGTTTGTCTCTCTGTTCCTCCTGCAATAGTAATATTTCTCTGCAACTGTTTGTGTTGCTACTTTTCCTGCAATGATGAGATTTCCCTGCAGTACTTTGTGCCTCTGCTCCTCCCACAATGGTGAGATTTCCCTGCAATTGTTATTGTATCTGCCCTTCCCACAGTGGTGAGCTTTCCCTGCAGTAGTTTGTGTCTCTGCCCCCCCCCCCTCCACCTCCAAAATGGTGAGATTTCCCTGCAGTAGTTTGTGTTTCTGCCCCTCCCACAATGTTGAGATTTCCCTGTAGTAGTTTGTGTCTCTGCCCCTACCACAATAGGGATATTTCCCTACATTACTTTGTGTCTCTGCTCCTCCCACAATGGTGAGATTTCTATGCAGTAGTTTCTCTCTCTGCCCCTCCCACAATAGTGAGATTTCCCTGCAGTAGTTTGTTTCTCTGCCCCTCCCACGATGGTGAGATTCCCTGCAGTAGTTTTTGTCTTGGCCCCTCCCACAATGGTGAGATTTTCTGCAGTAGTTTGTGTCTCTGCCCCTCCCACAATGGTGAGATTTCCCTGCAGTAGTTTCTCTCTCTGCCCCTCCCACAATATTAAGATTTCCCTGCAGTAGTTTGTGTTTCTGCCCCTCCCACAATAGGGATATTTCCCTACAGTACTTTGTGTCTCTGACCCTCCCACAATGGTGAGATTCCCTGCAGTAGTTTGTGTCTCTGCCCCTCCCACAATGGTGAGATTTCCCTGCAGTAGTTTCTCTCTCTGCCCCTCCCACAATAGTGAGATTTCCCTGCAGTAGTTTGTGTCTTGGCTCCTCCCATATTGGTGAGAATTCCCTGAAGTAGTTTGTGTCTCTGCCCCTTCCACATTAGTGAGGGTTCCTCGCAGTAGTGTCTGTCTCTGCCGCCTCCCACAATGATGATATTTCCTGCAGTAGTTTGTGTCTCTGCCCCTCCCACAATAGGGATATTTCCCTACATTACTTTGTGTCTCTGCCCCTCCCACAATGGCGAGATTCCATGCAGTAGTTTCTGTCTCTGCCCCCCCCCCACAATGGTGAGATTCCCTGCAGTAGTTTGTGTATCTGCCCCTCCCACAATAGTAAGGGTTCCCCACAGAAGTTTGTCTCTCTGTTCCTCCTGCAATGTAATATTTCTCTGCAACTGTTGGTGTTGCTACCTTTCCTGCAATGATGAGATTTCTCTGCAGTACTTTGTGCCTCTGCTCCTCCCACAATGGTGAGATTTCCCTGCAATTGTTTTTGTATCTGCCCCTCCCACAATGGTGAGCTTTCCCTGCAGTAGTTTGTGTCTCTGTCCCCCCCTCCACCCCCAAAATGGTGAGATTTCCCTGCAGTAGTTTGTGTTTCTGCCCCTCCCACAATGTTGAGATTTCCCTGTAGTAGTTTTTGTCTCTGCCCCTCCCACAATAGGGATATTTCCCTACATTACTTTGTGTCTCTGCCCCTCCCACAATGGTGAGATTCCCTGCAGTAGTTTCTGTCTCTGCTCCTCCCACAATGGGAAGATTCCCTGTAGTAGTTTCTGTCTCTGCCCATCCCTCAATGGTGAGATTTCCCTGCAGTAGTTTGTTTCTCTGCCCCTCCCACAATGGTGAGATTCCCTGCAGTAGTTTCTCTCTCTGCCCCTCCCACAATAGTAAGATTTCCCTGCAGTAGTTTGTGTTTCTGCCCCTCCCACAATAGGGATATTTCCCTACAGTACTTTGTGTCTCTGACCCTCCCACAATGGTGAGATTCCCTGCAGTAGTTTCTCTCTCTGCCCCTCCCACAATAGTGAGATTTCCCTGCAGTAGTTTGTGTCTCTGCCCCTCCCACAATGGTGAGATTTCCCTGCAGTAGTTTCTCTCTCTGCCCCTCCCACAATAGTGAGATTTCCCTGCAGTAGTTTGTGTCTTGGCTCCTCCCATATTGGTGAGAATTCCCTGCAGTAGTTTGTGTCTCTGCCCCTCCCACAATGGTGAGGTTTTTCTGCAGTAGTTTGTGTCTCGACCCCTCCCACAATGGTGTGATTTCCCTGCAGTAGTTTGTGTCTCGGCACCTCCCACAATGGGGAGATTTCCCTGCAGTAGTTTGTGTCTCAGCCCCTCCCACAATAGTTAGATTTTCCTGCAGTAATTTGTGTTTCTGCCCCTCCCACAATAGTGAGATTTCCCTGCAGTAGTTTGTGTCTCTACCCCTCCCACAATAGTGAGATTTCCCTGCAGAAGTTTCTGTTTCTTCCCCTCCCACAATGATGAGATTCCCTGCAGTAGTTTGAGTCTCTGCCCCTCTCACAATGGTGAGATTTCCCTGCAGTAGCTTTTATCTCTGCCCCTCCTTCAATGGGATTTCTTTGGCCCTCCCACAGTGCAATGGGCAGATTTCCCATATAGTAATTGATCTCTGCTCATCCTATAATGGGGAGATATACTGTGTGTGTCAGTGGTGGAACTACCAGGGTCACAAATGTCGCACTTGCGACCGGGCCCTTTCGTTCCGTTACTGTGGGGGCCCCAAGATGGCCCACTGTCAGCTCAGAACTGCCTGAATGCTGCTAAGACTCAGGTGGCGAAGGTCTGGCAGTGAGGAAGTCCTAATCCCTGGCTAGGAAAATAGCGGCAGAGGCTGCAGGGCTCACATGAGTGGACTCCTCCTCCCCCTCCTCCTCCCTGCACTTCACCGCAGAGACAGGGGACTGGGACACCTGCTGCAGGAAGTAATGCACACAAGGAGCCACAGTAATCCACAGATAGAGTTAATATAGAACTATATATCACAAGCTGGACTGGGAAAATTTTGAGCTGGACTCTGGTGGATGTAAGGGGGCACTCTGGATGAGGATGTAAGGGTGCATTAAAGAGGAGAATGTAAGGGGACACTCTGAAGGATCTAAGGGAGCACTCTGGTGGTACTAACTTAGTACCGCTAGAGTGCCCCCTTAGATCCTCCAGAGTGCCCCTTTCATTCTTTTAAAGTGCCCCCTTAGTACTACTAAGGGGCCACGCTGGACGATGTAAGGGGGCACTCAGGAGGCACAGGTGTAAGGGGGCATTCTAGAGGCACAGATGTAGGGGGGCACACTGGAGGATGTGAGGAGCACTCTGGAATATGTTGGGGGGCACTCTGGAGGTACAGATGTAAGGGAGCACTCTGGAGGCACAGATGTAAGGGGACACACTGGAGGATATGAGGAGCACTCTGGAGGTACAGATGTAAGGGAGCGCTCTGGAGGCACAGATGTAAGGGGGCACTCTGGATGATGTGAAGAGCACTCTGGAAAATGTTTAGGGACACTTTGGAGGTACAGATGTAAGGGGGCACTCTGGAGGTACAGATGTAAGGGGGCACTCTGGAGGCACCGATGTAAGCGGGCACACTGGAGGCACAGATGTAAGGGGGCACTCTGGAGGATGTGAGGAGCACTCTAGAGGTACAGATGTAAGGGAGCACTCTGGAGGATGTGAGGAGCACTCTGGAAAATGTTAGGGGGCACTCTGGAGTTACAGATGTAAGGGGGCACTCTGGAGGTACAGATGTAAGGAGAGACTCTGGAGGCACAGATGTAAGGGGGCACTTTGGAGGCACAGATGTAAGCAAGCACTCTGGAAGTGCAGATGTAAAGGGGTACTCTGGAGGATGTGTGAAGCACTCTGGAAAATGTTTCGGGACACTCCGGAGGTACAGATGTAGGGGGCACTCTGGTGGTACAGATGTAAGGGGGCACTCTGGAGGATGCGAGAAACAGTCTGGAAAATGTTTGTGGGCACTCTGGAGGTAAAATGTAAGGGAGCACTCTGGAGGCAGAGATGTAAGGGGGAACTCTGGAGGATGTGAGAAACACACTGGAAAATATTTGGGGGCACTCTGGAGGTACAGATGTAAGGGGGCACTCTGGAGGTACAGATGTAAGGGGGCACTCTGAAGGCACAGATGTAAGGGGGCACACTGGAGGCACAGATGTAAGGGGGCACTCTGGAGGATGTGAGGAGCACCCTAGAGGTACAGATATAAGGGAGCGCTCTGGAGGTACAGATGTAAAGGAGCACTCTGGAGGTACAGATGTAAGGGAGCACTCTGGAGGTACAGATGTAAGCGGGCACTCTGGAGGTACAGATGTAAGGGGGCACTCTGGAGGATGTAAGGAGCACTCTGGAAAATGTTAGGGGGCACTCTAGATGTACAGATGTAAGGGGGCACCCTGGAGGATGTAAGGGGGCAAAAATATGTGCCTTTATTATTATTTTTCCTTAATGGTGAATTTAGCCTTTAAATATCGTTGGGAAAAAAATACACTTTAAGCACTTGCCGACCAGCCTCCACAGTTGTACTGCAGCAGAATGGCATGGCTGGGTGTAACGTCGCTTTGCCCTGCGGCCACTAGGGGGCACGCGCCAGTCCCCTTCCGAGCCGATGCGAGTGCTCAGCAGTCACGTTCACCGCCGGGCTCCCGCGATCGCAGGCTGACACACGGAGAACCAGGATCTGTGTGTTTAAGCACAGTTTCCGGTTTTCTGAGGGGAGAACAGACAGATCCTCTGTTCATACAGAGTATGAACAGCGATCTGTCATCTCCTCTGCACAGTCCCCTCCCCCCTTCAGTTAGAACACACACTAGGGAAAACATTAACCCCTTGATCGCCCCCTTAGTGTTAACCCCTTCCCTGTCGGTGATATTTTTACAGTAATCAATGCATTTTTATAGCATTGATCGCTGTATTAATGCCAATGGTCCCAAAAATGTGTCAAAATTGTCCGATGTGTCCATCATAATGTCGCATTCCCGATAAAAATCGCAGATTGCCGCCATTACTAGTAAAAAAAAAAATTAATAATAAAAATGCTATAAAACTATCCTATTGCTATAACTTTTGTGCAAACCAATCAATATACGCTTATTGTGATTTTTTTTACCAAAAATATGTAGAAGAATACATATCGGCCTAAACTGAGAAGCAAAAAGTAAAAAATAATGCCTTTTTTTCAAAATTGTCGCTTTTTTTTTGTTTATAGCGCAAAAAATAAAAACCACAGAGGTAAGCAAATACCGTATATACTGGAGTATAAGTCGAGTTTTTCAGCACATTTTTTTGTGCTAAAAGTGCCCCCCTCGACTTATACTCGAGTCAAGCACTTTTCTGCAGCAAAAAATTTCATTTTACGAACCGACTTTGGGGCCCCATATCTCAGGGCCACTTGGTGCTAGGAATTTGGTATGCAAACCCAGTGGAACTGGTACCACAACATATCCAAAGCTGAAGTTTCTAGCACTAAGTGACCCCGAGATACGGGGCCCCAAAATCGGTTCGGAAAATGTCATTCTCTGCTGCAGAAAAGTGCTTGACATTTTCTGAACCAAATTTAGAACCCCATATCTCAGGGTCACTTGGTGCTAGGAACCCCAAATTTGGTGTGCAAACCCAGTGGAACTGGTACCACAACATATCCAAAGCTGAAGTTTCTAACACCAAGTGACCCCGAGATATGGGGCCCCAAAAACGGTTCGGAAAATGTCATTTTCTGCTGCAGAAAAGTGCTTGACATTTTCTGAACTGAATTTTGGGGCCCTGTATCTCGGGGCCACTTGGTGCTAGAAACACCAGCTTTGGAAATGTTATGGTGCTAGTTCCACTGTGTTTGCACACCAAATTTGGGGTTCTTATCACTAAGTGGCCCCAAGATACAGGGCCTCAAATTCAGGCAACTGTGTCCATTTGCAGCAATGTCATTTTGGACCCTTTGGGTTCAGAGACCCCAAATTTTGGCTGCAGCTAGGGGGCATCTAGAAACCCTTAACTACCGAGTTTGAAGTTCGGGGGACCTATGGCTGCAAATGGGCACAGTGATGCTGCAAATGGGCATTGTTGACCCTCTTTTCCACTTACAGTAGCTGTGCATTTCTCACCCTCGTCTTATACTCGGGTCAATAAGTTTTTCCCATTTTTTTTGTGGTAAATTAAGGCCTCGACTTATACTTGGAACGACTTATACTCGAGTATATACGGTACCTCCAAAAGAAAGCTCTATTTGTGGGAAAAAAAGGACGTCAATTTTGTTTGGGTGCAACGTCACATGACTGTGCAATTGTCAGTTAAAGCATCGCAGTGCCGAATCACAAAAAGTGCTCTGGTCAGGAAGGGGGAAAAATCTTTCGGGACTGAAGTGGTTAATGAATTTTAATGCACACAAACACAATATAATAAGCATTTTTTGATAAAATATCTAAAATAGTTTTATGGCAATTAAATCGATACCTAACACAGTGGTTGGAGGAGAATGTGGGAAATGACCACCAATGAGCACACAGTGGTTGGAGGAGAAGGTGGGGAATGTCCACCAATGAGCACACAGTGGTTGGAGGAGAAGATGGGCAATGTCCACCAATGAGCACACAGTGGTTGGAGGAGAAGGTGAGGAATGTCCACCAATGAGCACACAGTGGTTAGAGGAGAAGGTGAGGAATGTCCACCAATTAGCACACAGTGGTTAGAGGAGAAGGTGGGGAATGTCCCCCAATGAGTACACAGTGGTTGAAGGAGGAAAAGGTGAATGTCCTTACATGGCCTAATCAGAGCCCAGACTTAAACACCATTGAAAATCTGTGGAATGACTTGAAGACTGCAGTCCACAAACCGTCAGCATCAAATGTAACTAAACTTGAGTCGTTCTGCAAAGAAGAGTGGGCAAATATTGCAAAGTCTAGATGTGCAAAAGTTAATAGAGACAAATCCCAACACTCTAAAGTCTGGAATTAAAGCAAAAGGTGGTCCAACAAAATACTGACATAAGGGGGGATCCTTATTCCAACTCAGTGATTCTGTTTTTGATTTTTTTCTGACATGTTGATGATTTCTTTTGTTTGGATGTTATAAGTTGCACTAGTAAATGAAGCTGGATAAAATAAAAATGTAAATATTTTAAAATGTGGGGGGGGGGGGGTTATTTTCTATAACCACTGTTTTGTGATCAGTTTAAATATTGTACAGTGATAATGTTCTGTTATCTCCCCTTCTATGTGATACAAACAGGACGGAACAATGTGATCGTAGTGGTGGGTGACATGGAGGACAGCAGTAATGAGAAGAAGGCTTTTATCCTCAGGGAACAGCCCAAGCTTGGTCAATACGCAAGCGATGTCTTCCTCTTCAATGAGGTCAAAGATGATAAAGCTCCTTTTGAAGGACCAAAAATTGAGGATTTGAAGAAGAAGATAAAAAAAAGAGGTAAGAAGCAAATTTGTTGAATGTGTAGACTAATATTTATTTAAGACTCTCTATAAAGGATCTGAAGAGGACATCTCAAGGAAAGCTCATCTCCAGCCAAAATCTAGGATTAGGATCACTGTAAGGTTTCCATTTGGGGTCTGTGTCCTTTCCCCCCATTCCCTATCGGGACAGAAAATGAAGAAAAATCACTCATTAGGGCTAAAAACATATACATTTAATATATACTTAATTCTAGTCTCTGTTATAGAATGATGATAATCACACATAAGGAGTCTTATCTCGCAGCAGGGGTCCGGTGTGTTCCTATTCACCGTTTTAGGGGCAAATCAGGTCCAAATTTGTGATGGACCCTTTTACAATGCGGACCGCAGACGCCCCCCCCCCCCCCGGAGGTGTCGCCCCGGAGGTGTCATGCGAATTGGATGCGGGGAAACCCTCATCCAATTCTCATAACTGTGAACCCAGCCTAAAGGTCAGAAGCATGCAGGCAAGATAAATGCAATATTGCTGTATTTTTTTTTGTAAGAGATTGTCAGATTCATATAGTGGCCAAAGTGTGGTATAGTTTTCTCAGTGAGGGATTTCAAGAAACAATACCGCATTTTTGGGCACTAGATGGAGCTGATGATACACACATCAATCTATTACAAAAATACAGTGACATTTCCATCAACTTGCACAATGCTTTTATTAGGGCACTTTAACACTGGCAGCGCCCGGGCGTCAGCAGTATTTTTACCGGCTCTTTACCGTTGTTTTTGCAGCGCTTTTTGGCCTCTAACGGGGTGCTTTTAACCCCCACTAGCAGCCAAAAAAGGCTTAAAAGCGCCCACAAAGCACAGCCACAGCAGCGGAACTGCCCATTGATTCCAATGGGCAGATGTGCTGTAGGAGCGGTGTATACACCGCTCCTACAGCTCCGCAAAGATGCAAGTCAGTGCTGGCTATCAGTGCTGCCCATCAATGCCCATCACTGGTGCCCATCAATGCTCATCACTGCTGCCCATAAATGCCACCCATCAATTCCCATCAGTGCCTATCTGTGCCCACCAGTGCCACCTATCTGTGCCCAGTGCCCACCAGTGCCACCCATCAGTGCCAACTATCAGTGCCCTTAAGTGTGGCATATTTGTGCCTCCTCATCAGTGCCACCTAATCAGTGTCCATAAGTGCCACCTCATCAGTGCCCATCAGTGCTGCCTCATCAGCGCCCATCAGTGAAGGAGAAAAATTACTTATTTACAAAATTTACTGACAGAAACTAAGAAATACTTTTTTTTTCAAAATTTTTGGTTTTTTTACTTTTAGGAAAAAATAAGAGAAAGTTGAGTACTGTCCGTGATACTTTTTTTATTTGCACTAACATACAATTTTTCAGGACAAGCTTTCGGGGGAATGTCCCCAATTGCAATTCACCATTGCACTAATACGGCTACAATCAAATCAAGTAGGAAAAAATAAAAAACCCAGGAGTGATTAAATACCACCAAAAGAAAGCTCTATTTGTGTGAAAAAAACAAACAAAAATTCACATGGTTACAGTGTAGCATGACCGTGCAATTGTCATTCAAAGTGTGAGAGCGCTGAAAGCTGAAAAATGGCCTGGGCAGGAAGGGGGAGTAAGTGCCCGGTATTGAGGTGGTTAAATGCCATTTATTAAAAGGAAAATAGGTCATTATACTCACAAAGCAATAAAAAAAGGACATGCTCAACATAAATATCCAAATGGAGAACCGCTGCACATGCTTCTTATATGCTGGGAAGATGCCACATGGATCTGCAAATACTGACGGGGGGCGGGCCATACATCAGAGCATCTTCCCAGCATATAAGAAGCATGCAAAGCAGTTCTGGCGGTTCTCTATCTGAAAATGTATGTTAGGCGTGTCCTTTTTATTTTTTGAGCATAGTGACCTATTTTCTTTTTAATAAATGGTGTTTAACCACTTAAGGACCGAGCCCCTTTCTGAGATTTGGTGTTTACAAGTTTAAAACAGGGTTTTTTTGTTAGAAAATTACTTAGAATTCCCAAACATTTTATTTATATATATATATATATATATATATATATATATATATATATATATATATATATATTTTTTTTTTTTCTAACACCCTAGAGAATAAAAAGGAGGTTATTGCAATACTTTCTGCCACCCTGTATTTGCACAGCGGACTTACAAGCGCACTTTTTTAGGAAAAAAATACACTTTTTTGAGTTAAAAAATAAGACAACAGTAAAGTTAGCCCAATTTGTTTTATATTGTGAAAGATAATGTTACACTGAGTGAATTGATACCCAACATGTCATGCTTCAAAATTGCGCCCGCTCGTGGAATGGCGACAAACTTTCACCCTTAAAAATCTATATAGGCAATGTGTAAAAAATTCTACAGGTTGCATGTTTTGAGTTACAGAGGAGGTCTATTGCTAGAATTATTGCTCTTGCTCTAACGATCGCGACGATAATTTACATGTGTGGTTTGAACACCGTTTTCATATGCGGGCGCTACTCACGTATGCATTTGCTTCCGCACGCAAGCTCGGTGGGACCGGGTGGGTTTAAAAAAAATTTTCTTAGTTATTTTACCATTTATTTTTTATTTTTACTCTGTTCTTTTTTTTTTTAAATGGTGTCACTTTTATTTCTATTACAAGGAATGTAAACATCCCTTGTAATAAAAAAAGCATGGCAGGACCTCATATGAGATGTGGGGTAAAAAAGACCTCAGATCTCATATTTACACTAAAATGCAATAAAAATGCAATAAAAAATTAAATGTAATTTGAAAAAAAAAAAAATCTCTTTAAGAGTTATGGGTGGAAGTGACGATTTGACGTTGCTTCCGCCCTGCAATGGTATGGAGACAGGTGGGGGCCATCTTCCCCTCACTAATCTCCATATCAAGGAATTCATTGAAATGTTGAATTCCAACGATTGTAATATCAAATTAACCTTTATATGTGATCACGAGAGGATTTCCTCTCTGGACCTCTCAATTGGCATTAAAGACTTGTCCCTCCTGACTCACACTTATCGGAAGGAGACCTCGGCCAATACTCTATTGCGAGCAGACAGTCACCATTCACAATGCTTGAAGGACAGTATCTCAGTGGGCCAATTCCTCTGCATTAGGCACAACTGCTGTAGGGCGGAGGACTATAGGCGGGAACGTGACGAGCTATACAGACGTTTACGGGAACGTGGATATTCCCATAAACAAATTAGAAGGGTGAAGCCTAAGGCAGCAGGTCGAGATCGCTCTATCGCTCTGCTCTCCTAGATAAAACCATGAATACACTCTCCACCCCACCCCCCCCAACTATTGATTCTGGCCCAGTGAGGAGCATTACACAATTTGGTACCCAGTGGGACACAGTTAGATCTATATTACAGAAACACTGGGGGATCCTCACTAATACCCACGGCATAGCCCAGATAGTGGTGCCTGCTCCCAAAATGGTGGCAAGGAGAGCCAGAAATTTAGGTGACAGTTTAATCCAATCTGAACACATTAAAAGTATGAACACTTCCTGGCTGTCTCAATTCCAGAGAAGCAAGGGGATGTTCCCCTGAGGACATTGCCAGATGTGCCCATATGTACACAGGACAGCAACCTTCAGTGACTCCCAAAATAAAACCAGTTTCCAGATCAAAAGTCTTGTCAATTGTGCTACAACTAGAGTTATTTATACGATAACCTGTCTGTGCAATAAAATGTATATTGGCAAGACTAAATGCAAAAAAACCCTGATAAACCGGTGGCCAGACACTTTGCCCAGTTCGACCAGGGCAAGCTGTCTGGCATTTGGGTTAAGGGTATATATGTCCTTAACCTCTCCTCTAGAAGGAGGGACTTTGACCAGGTTTTACATCAGAAAGAAAAGTGGTGGGTTTTCCATTTGGACTCTCTTATACCGATAGGCCTCAATACGGAATTAAATCTACAGCCTTTTCTGGTAACCTAGGTCATTGTCCCCAGGGGTCACCTTTGAGGTATCTCAGATCACCCCACCAGTAAATGCCGAGGGGTATACTGTTTTTATGGTATGACCCACATCTATGTGGGTGCCAGTCACTGTACTGACACACATACATGCGGGTCAATGTGTGGCCTGTCTTATGTGTTTGTCATTGTCATTAGTAAGATTATCCCCATTGACATTGTTTTTTTTTTTTTTTTTGTTCAATGAGGGATGGTTTTCGGAATTTCTTCTACTATGTTGTACACTGTAATCACAGCCTGGATTCATTTAGTGGGATGGCGATATCTGCTAGGTTGAACAGGGGACAATTGTATGTCCTGATACCGTTTAATTTCGGTATCCTACCTTCACTTGATATCCTTTATGGCTTTTTTTTTTTCTTTTCAATATTTTTATTGAAGTTTTGCAATACAAAAATGGCAATGACAATCCATACAAGAAAATCCCCTCACTAGCTGAGCTAGTCAGAAAAAGAAAAAAATTGAAACAAAGTGAAGGTCTTAAGTATGAAGAAAACATCATTAATGCACTTACATGTTTCTATATGTAGATCTGTAGTCAAATTTAAAGAAAAAGAGAAAAAGGGAAGAAACCACCCATTGTTCAACATAGGAAGTAAAACTTGCAAAGGGAGGTATAACAATGGATTCTGTCCCCTCACGGCCATTGCTTGGATGGGAGTGTAACCCAATTGTGTCACTGCAGGCATTGGTCTGTATGAGGAAAATTTTGCAGGGATGACTCCATAGGCCAGTCCCCGAGATCATCACTCCACCCCTATGGGTGCTTACTGTGAAGTGAGAGAGCTCCAGGATCCCACCCATTGGAGACCCCCGCCTATCGCCCCTCGACCCCCCCTGGGAACACACCGATATCGTGTCCCCGGGTCTCTAAGCATGAGAGTTTCGACCAACTATGGTTATCAATTTCCTGCATTGGGTTAACCTGCAAATATAGGAGGTTGATCCGTGAGGAGATCACTGTATGGTTTACATCCTGTCAGTCCAGTGATGTGTGATCCAGTCTAGTGATAGATATCAAAAAAGAGAGAGAGGAGAAGACATGAGAAGAGGAGCAGTTAGGGAAGGAAGGGAGGGGAGTGGGATAGGAAGTAGGGTACTGGAGTGTGGTCTCGCTGGGAAATCCTTTATATTTGTAGATGACCAGGATAAAGCGGGACTCTGAAGTATGTGGCCCATGGTCCCCAGATACCCTCAAAGTGCTGTACCATGTCCCGTAGTTTAGCCACTGTTTGTTTCTGTGTCATGATCCACAAAATTTTTCGTTTGGCTGCCAAGATTGTCACAGTTGGAGTTTTACAGGCTTTTACTAGTGTGATCTTGGCGCCCAGACACATAAAGAAAATGAGTTGTTGCATGGACTTAGGGGTGTTGTGCAATCTGCGGTTTAGTAATATATATGTGGGGTCTTGAGGAATGTTGATCTCAGTGACCCTTCGTAGTAGGTGAAAAAACTTATTCCAGTAGCTTCGTATGCGGGGGCATGTCCACCATATATGAAGCATCGAGCCTATATGTCCGCAACCTCTATAACAGAGGGGGGAGGTATATGGGAATATCTTGGAGAGCCTGGCAGGAACATAGTACCACTTCGCGAAAACTTTAATGTTAGCTTATATCAAAGCAATATTTAAGATACCTTTAGATGATCTGTTGAAGGCTTGAAACCACACATCAGAATCCAGCTGGATATCCAGATCAGACTCCCAAGAACGAGCGTATGCCGGTGTGTCCGTCCTATCTGCCAGGGAAGTGTAAATAGTGGAGATCCTACCCTTTTGAGGTCCTATATTTATACACAATTGTTCGTATATGGTAGCCGTGGGAATGTTCAGTTTGTCAGTCCAGAGTGTGTGGAGGAAGTGCCTGATCTGTGAGAGTCAGAATTTTTCAGAGGTGGGCATTTCTAGTTTACTCAGGGAATGACCCAGAGAAATGGGGCCATTAGGTGTAAAGAAATGACCTATTCTGAAAAGACCTTTGTTCAGCCACCAGTGGAACGCATGTATATTCATCCCTGAAGGGAAGTCGGGGTTATGAAATAGGTGTGTGAGGGGTTTTAGTGGGGATATCAGGTGCGCGTTTTTATGTAGCTGATCACAAAGCTTTAGGGAGTGAGATAATGTAGGAGCCAATATGACAGGTCTGTGGTGCGCTGGTCTCCACACCAAAAAGTCAAGTGTATAATGAGGTACTGCCTGTCTCTCCAGGGAGACCCAGTCAGGTCTGAGATTCTTGGTGTATATAGCAGAAAACTCGGCCAGCTGTGCTGCCTGGTAATAGAGCCATAGGTTCGGTAGTCCTAGTCCGCCCTGAGTCTTAAGGCAGAGTAGGATGTCCCTTGCAAAGCGATGACCTCGGTCTCCCCAGACAAATCCAACTACCCTGGATTGAAATTTAGATAGGATATGTTTTTTAATAGGGATGGGCAGGGAGCGGAACAAATATAGAAGACGAGGTAATAGATTCATTTTTACAGCGTTCACTCTACCTAGCCAGGACAGGCCCTCCCTCGACCATTTATTTAGATCCGCCTCTAATGAGCGGAACATGGGAGGATAGTTGGCATTATATAGGTTGCCGATGCACTTAGTCAGTTTGATACCTAGATAGGGGATTGTGTCTCCTGCCCAAGTGAAGGGAAAATGTTGTTTAAGTTGGTCGATCAGAGTCTCATGAACGGAAATATTAAGGGCCACTGATTTCGAAACGTTGACCTGAAGACCCGAAATGGTTCTGAATTCCTGAAGAAGTCTAAACACATTAGGGGTGGAGATTAGTGGAGAGGTCAGGAATAATAACATGTCATTTGCGAAGAGGGCGCACTTATGTTCCTCTTGGCCGCATTGGACCCCTTTGATGTTCACATTAGCTCTTATGGCTATTGCCAGTGTCTCGATAGTGATTGCGAAATTCAAGGGTGAAAGGGGGCAG
This sequence comes from Lithobates clamitans, assembly GCA_037952925.1. NCBI lineage: Eukaryota > Metazoa > Chordata > Amphibia > Anura > Ranidae > Lithobates > Lithobates clamitans. The sequence goes on along the minus strand of JBBGZY010003050.1, from coordinate 207,364 downwards.
CCCTGTCTAGTTCCTCTGTGAATGTCGAAGGATGTAGAGTAATGACCCATTACACGCACCTGAGCATTAGGAGTTGAGTAAAGGGTATGCATTATCTTAAGAAATCCAGCTCCAAACCCCCAGCGATCTAGAATATCAAAAAGATATGGCCACGATACAGAATCAAAGGCCTTCTGCAGGTCCAATGATAACAGGAAACCTTCCTGAGCAGGGCCCCCATCCCTTTGGGACCACAGCCATGTAAGGTGCCAGTTGTGGGCTGAATTTCTTATAATAGCAGACCGAGAAGCCACCAGGCCCAGGGGCTGAGGCTGCCTTCAAGGTTTTAATGATTTCTAATATTTCATCTAATGAGAAGGGTTTGTCGAGTAGCTCTTGGTGTTATTGCTGTATGTGGGGCAGATTAAGGTCCTGAAGAAATTTTTCTCTAGCTTTGGAATGTGTGTGAGGTGATTTTTCATAGAGGCGCGAATAAAAGTCATGGAACAAGTCCATAATTCTCGCTGGGTTCTGTGTTAAAGTGCCCGTCGTGGTTCGAATTTTGGGGAAGACCAGGGTGCAAGTCCGCGGGCTTAGTTTGGCTGCAAGCTTGGACCCTATTTTGTCCTTCTGATAGTAGAAGTGTGCCCCTGTCCACCACAGGTGCTTTTCTGCTGAGGTGGTGAGTGAGAGATTTAGTTTAACTCATGCCGTGTCGAGCTTGGCCAGGCTGTCCGGGGTAAGGTTTCGTTTGTGATGCTTACTCAGCTGGCGAAATTCCTCCATGAGCCGCAAGACTTCTGCCTTGCTTTCCCTTTTAAGTTGAGAGGAGAGTTGTATGATTCTACCCCTCAACACCGCCTTGTGCGCTGCCCAAAGAGAGCCTAAGGAAATTGACTCAGTGTCGTTTACGGAAAAGTGTTCAGTTAAGGCATTTTCTAATAACTTGCAGTGGGCTGGATTGCTCAAGAGTGTTTCATTGAGACGCCATCGAAAGGGTCCCCTCTCACCCGACCCTCCCCTGAGAGTCAGTGTCATTATGGAATGATCAGATAGGGGCGTGTCATGTATTTTGGAGGTTTCCACCCTTGGGATTAAGTGTGACGGGACAAAGATGTGATCTATCCTAGAAAAAGTATTATGAGGAACTGAGTAGTGCGTATAGTCTTTAGTTCGGGGATTCATCTCTCTCCAAATGTCGATCAGGCCAAATGATTGTAAGGTATGAGCTACCCGAAGACTGCGTTTGGGAGGTATTTTGGTTGTTGGCTTTAAAGGGTTGGATTTGTCTGGGGAGAGGTCGAACGGGGTGTTGGAGTCTCCCCCCAGGATCACTGTGCCCAGAAAATGAGGTTTCAAAGTCCTAAGAGTAGTTTTGAAAAATTTGTCCTGATGTGTGTTTGGTGCATAATATGAGACAAATGTGTAGGTCACCCCATTAATTGTTCCGGTGTCTAGGATATAACGACCGTCGGGGTCTTTAATGGTTTTTGAGTGAGAAAAGTGTAGCTTGTTCGAGAAGCAGACTGCTACTCCTCTCGTTTTGTTGACCGCATTAGCTAGGTGAAAGTGATGACTTATGGAGGAACATGGGTTGGTAGGTTGCAGGAAAATGTGTCTCCTGGAGTAGTGTCACATCTGCCTTCAGTGTATGAAACTGTTGCATTATTTTGCATCTCTTCACAGGGGAATTGAGGGCCTGTACGTTATGGGAGAATATCCTGAGTCTTAAATCTGTTTGTGTGGAATCAGTCATGGAGTGATCGTTGGTTTTGTACTGTGTGCATATGGAACTTACCGGTCAGTTGAGCTGTCCCTGACAGATAGGACAGGACCCTGGCTTCTTTGTGAATTCGTTCTGGGTTCAGAGATAAAGAAGATCCAGCAAGACCTTGTACCTGACGGAGGTAGGAGGAGGAGAGGAATGGGAGGGAAGGGGAAAAGAAGATGGGGAAGAATGAAATTAGAAAAAGAGAGAGGGGAAGAAATAAAAGAAGCATGAGACATTGCATCATGCAATAAAAAAACCTACCCACTAGGGCCAGGGAGGAGCCCATCCCCACCTGGTCCCTAACCCCGAAGAAATACAAAACGACCCAAGGGGATCGCGTGTATCTGACTCCAACCGGAGAAAGAACCAAGATTCACCTATCGGAGTCAGAGGGAGGCGCACTGTGACCACTCCGGTCAACCCCACCACGAATATTATTGATAACAGTAGAAAATTCTTGAAGTCTGAGCCCTGTTGGCACTCAAGTTTAATGTTTACAAATCTGTTCAGATCATCCCACCCTTACCTACCGGGTAACATGCGCCAATATTGTAAACAACTATTAGGAGGGGAAAGTGTGATGCTGGCAACAACCGCCCATCACGGAGAAGGGCAAGACAGTCGCCCATAGCTAGAAAGCTGGTCCCCCGGTAAGGGGGGGGATCACAAGAGGAGGGTGGTCTCTTAAAAAACACTTCCGCTAAACCCTGGTCCCCACTATCCTATAAATATAAAGAACAGAAAATGACTACTGCGTGGGACAGGGTACTTGAACAACCAAATCTGTGTGTGAACCCCCAGAACAAATAGGAATAAACTTAAATAAAGTTTGAATTCCTGCCATTCCTGGCTAATTAAAAAAAGCCTATGATGTGGGAGCAAATGGATAACAAAAAAAAAAAAAAAAAGAGTTAATTTAAGGATCCGTGAGCCAGTCCTGAGGTTTACCCAGGATAAGTATGGCGACAGTTAGGTCCCAAGCTCAGTCCCAAAGGAAGTCATAAGAATGACGAGGCATGGAAATTTCAGATACTTGCTCATGGCGGAAAGGATTCTCTCGATCGTTTGGGGAGTTGTTTCTGCCACACTTGAGTTATGGGGCTCGTAGGCGAAGGTCGTTTGGTAGAAGGCACTCCTCTAGAAGTGGCCGGCGGCGGTAATTCCTGACAGATCAATCCGAGTTGTAGTAGGAGACGTTTTTCATCATGGAAGGAAGAGAAGCTGTATGGTTTGTTGCAGTAGGAGAAGTTTAAGCGAAGCGGGAAAGCCCATCTGTAGGTGATCTCTTTGCCCGCCAGGACTTGGAGTAGTGGTTTCAGGGCGCGTCGCTTTTACACCGTGTACGGGGACAGATCTGCAAATACTTGAATCTGGTGACCCATGACTGTTAGCTTTTCTGCCATGCGGGATAGTTTCATAACTTCCTCCTTAACCGCATGGAAATGTGGTTTCACTATTATGTCCCTCGGGAGCCCATCAGGGCGGGGAGGTTGTAATGCCCTGTGCACTCTATCGAGCTTCATGAGGTGCGCTGGAATGTTAGGAATTACATTTTTAATGAAGTCCTGAACCGCCAGGTGGGTGTCCTTAACAGATTCTGTGAGACCCCTGATGCGGAAATTATAACGTCTCGACCTATTCTCGAGGTCATCAATTTTGGCAGTGGCGGTCTCTAATTGGTCCGGGAGATCCTGAATCCTAGCAGTGTTTTGATTTATGCGCAGAGTCGCTTGGTCTGATTTTTGTTCAATCACCTCAATTCTGGCCCCTATCTGTTGCAGATCTGCGTGTATAGAGGCTGTGATCTGTGCTGCAGTATGAGATAGGCCTCTGAACAGCATTTGGGAAAAGGCAGTCATCATAGATGGAAAGTCTGTGGGGGGGAGAGCTGGGCCTTTGCTGTCTGTGCCCCACGGATCCGGGCTAAGGAGCAGGTCCTGTTGTGGGGAGAAAGCGCCCCCTCCCAGAGTTCTCCCTATAAGGGATTCAGTCGATGCAGGTGAGGGGGCCCCAGGCAGGGAGGTACTCACTGCGGCATCCGGCGTTTGAGAGGGCGGGAGGGCTTCATGGTCCTGATCAGCGATAGATTCAGTCAGGCAGGACAGGCCTCGTGAGGAGACGGCCACCATTTTGGTATGGCCGTTCTGAGCTGCTGGTGAATCTAGAGCGGGGATGAGACTCCTCCGGGCAGAGCCTAAGGACATCGGGCTGTTGCTGAGTGCATCCCCGACTGGCAGGTGTGCGTGCCGGGTCGAAACGAGGGCTCAGATGGCTGTAGCGGCGATCGTTAAGCCGGAGTGGCGCGGAGCTCCCGGGCTATGCGGCCATCTTGGACGCTGCCGCGCATGCGCCTTCTTTTATGGCCTTTTTAATGATCCCTCATCCAAGATGCCCCTAGAAGGGATTAGTACTTCGGAACGAAAGAGATATATAGCCATATGGGGAAGCAGTAATTAACAATCAACAGTAATCCGGTTACTGCACAGATTTGGTGTTGCTCTTTTAAGAAATCTTTGTTTGCTGGGCGTATTCGAGGAATGGACACTGTTAAGAAGGAGCCCTCATACGCTGTCCAGATGAAGCCACACACCCCCTAATGTGAAACGCCCGGACGCTACTCTATGGCGACATCCCCCATAGGTGCTTGTGAGCCCACACACTGAGGGAAGGACTATGACCATATGGTCGGGCAATTGGAAGGAAGAAACCTGACGTGCACGTCCATGGACTCTGCCTGACTCTCGGATGATAAGCCTCTGCAATCAGCAGCCCCGCTTGTCCCACAACACAGTGCTCCCTCAAGTGATATTTTTCTAATGGTATGAGGATCCCATGGGAGCTGAGCACATGAAAAGGAACGCACCACTTCTGAAGTATCAGACGGCACATACCCGCCACCGTGAGTGGTAATGTATTGCGGTTGCTTTCACTCTTGAACAATATCAGAATGATAGCTATCTGTGCTCATTGCTGACTAACTATCTTTCCACTGGGTATCCCGTATTTTTTGCAGACTATAGTTACATCTATGTACAGTGATCCACATGTACTAAAGGACTCTGTCTCTGCTTATATTCTACTGGCTGCTCCAGTCTGCTCAGTGCTGTAGACGGACATTATATGTAACCATCCCTACATTGAGTCTATTCAGGACACACATTGATCTTTAATCATCCTTCCCTGCCCCTCCTTTCCCTTCGCTGGCTCGAGCCCCCAGGGGAGGATTGATGTTAGCCTACCTGCCACACTCAGCAATTGCTGGACACTCCACTCTGGCTGACACCAATTTCTAGAATCAAGTATATATTTTAATGAATATCTTTTTTAGCCCTGATGAAGACAGATTTTTGAAGCCAACCAAAAAGACATTGGAACATCTTGTTGAACATACTGTAAATAAAGCCTATCCTGGACTTTTACCATCTCAGCTTGCACGAATGCTTCTGGCATTTGTGCAATAAATGCTATAAATGGACCCCAAGTTAATGTTTATAATGTATGTATGAAGTTGGGTGTCGCATAGTCTGTATTTAAAAATATATATGAGAATAAAAGTATAAGGTCTCTTTGGAATCTAATAGTGCAACGTGTCAAACACAAAAATAGAGATGAAAAAATAAAAGTGTAAAAAAATGAATAAACTAAAACCAAAGCTGGTAGTAGTTCCAATCTAGTTTCCAATCCAGTGGACTTGTGTAATATTGAAGACCGTTCATATCTTTTCCAAAGTCACTTCTACAGCTCTGATTGTCAGGAACATATCCCAGCATTTAGGTGGAGATCCTTTGATTTACATGGTTGAAGATGTGAATTGTTGTCATCTGTCTTCCACATATAATGCCGTTTTAACATCTCTATCTCACAGATATGACTCCAAGGATTAAAACTCATGTACTCACCAAGGATGAGACATCCCATCCTTGTTGTCATTTTGAAGATATTTAGCATCTTCTCCAAGCTGTTAGTACTTTTTCAAATTCAGTTGGACCTGTTGTGCATTATTGAAGATGTTTTGTTCTCCAAGCCACTTCTTCATCTTTGAGGGTCAGGAAAGTACCCCCAACATTTCAGTGGTAATCCTTTAATTTGCATGGCTGAAGGAGCAAATTGTTGTCTTTCACATTTACGGCAAATTTAACATCTGTACCCCAAAGATGTGACAAGGATTAACACCCATGCACACCAAGGATGGGACATCCCATCCTTGTTGTCATGTTGGAGATATCTAGCATCTTCTCCAAGCCTCTCCTTCAGCTCTGAGCTTTAGGAAAATAACCCTGCGTTTCGGTGGCAATCCTTCAATTTACAAGACTGAAAGTGCAATTTTTTGTCATCTGCCTCTCACATCTAATGCCGTTTTAACACCTCTATCCCAGTGGCGGGCGGTGGTTCATTTTTTTGGGGGAGCGGCAAACAAACCACCCCCAACCCAAACCCCCTCCACATTCGTTTGTTCGGTCGATCTGTCAAACCCCCCACCCCAGCCCCCCGCCCCCGTCACTCGTTAGCCTGTCCGCCCTCCAGCCCCATCTAGCTCGCAGGCAGCATTGGGTCCTTCCTGCATCTCCTCCTTCTCTGCAAATTCACGGCGGCTTCCCCTGCATCTCCTCCTCCTTGGCAGCTTCCTCCTCTATGGCCAATATGGTTGCTTCTCCTCTTGGCCAATCAGGTCTTAAGACACCCTTCCTGATTGGCCGGGAGGAGAATCAGGAAGTCAATAGTGAATATTAATTTGCTATTGTCACACAACTAGATGGGCTCATGGTGCAGTGCTCTGTGCCCCGAGCCCACCCTATTTTTAAGCTAATTATAGCCTCAGGCTCTAATCATGTGCTTCCAAAAAAAAAAAACACCCCATTAAAATCCATGTGTCCGAAACTCTGCATGTAGATTGGGGGCCGGGCGCATGGATTAGGGTGGCTGCGCCCCTTATGGACTGGCCGTCATTGCTATATCCCAAAGATGTGACTCAAAGGATTAACACCCATGCAGACCTAACACCAAGGATGGGGCATCAGTGCGGATCAAGCACATAAAGCTCCTCTGAATTTGGCTGTTAAAGGTGAAGAGATCTGAAATAAAGATCATTGAGCATGTAGTTTGATCTGACCCTTACATGATACAATAAAATATATTCAATTATTCATTATATGCAAGGTGCGGGGAAATGTTCCACCACAATGACGATTTGGTTCCAGGTAAAATTGCTTGGGAGAAGTTCTTGTAATGCTCCGTACACACGGTCGGATTTTCCGATGGAAAATGTCCGATCGGAGCGTGTTGTCGGAAATTCCGACCATGTGTGGGCTCCATCGGACATTTTCCATCTGATTTTCAGACACACTAAGTTTGAGAGCAGGATATAAAATTTTCCGACAACAAAATCCGTTGTCGGAAATTCTGATCGTGTGTACACAAATCCGACGGGCAAAGTGCCACGCATGCTCAGAATAAATAAAGAGATGAAAGCTATTGGCCACTGCCCCGTTTATAGTCCCGACGTACGTGTTTTATGTCACCGCGTTCAGAGCGATCGGATTTTCCGACAACTTTGTGTGACCGTGTGTATGCAAGACAAGTTTGAGCCAACATCCGTCAGAAAAAATCCTAGGATTTTGTTGTCGGAATGTCCGAACAAAGTCCGACCGTGTGTACACCCTATAAGTGTAATCAGAATCAGGTAGAGTAGGTTGTATCCTTTGCAGGATTTTAGATGTAGTTGGGATGAAACATTTGAAGCCAATTATTGAATATTACTAATCTTATGTTTTTTTTTTTCTTTAACAGCCACCCGAGAGTTCTGTAAGGTGAGTACATGTTAAACGTAAGAATGGATGACATCAGATACATAAAGATGCTGTCAGTGAAACAAGCTAGGGGAGTCAATTCTGGGCCATTCATCAGCAGAGATAACGGGCAAGACAAATGAACACTTAGTAATCATTCAGATACCATTTCAGTGTAGACAGATCGAAGGTACCAGCTCAAGAGTTTGACTTGAATGTAGCTTACTTCAACTAAAACGAAAACCTCATGACTTCTCATTTTTACTTACTAGCCATTACTGCCTACTGATTCTGAGAATGCTAGCTGCCTGACTGTCAAGGGGACCCTCTGACTTCGATACCTTAGATCATTTAGCCAGATGAAATCATAAGGGAAAAATGTTGGACCTAACTCTGTCTTTTCTGATCTGCATACCCGACCCAGGTCAGGGACTTAGAAGGTTCTAAAGCCAGAGGGTAAGTCAGGGCACTTCCATTTTTTTGCAGGAGGTCATCAATGGTGGACTCCATTCTTCTCATAGGGAAGGTTCGTTTTTGACCCTGTCATGAATGGCCAATAAAAAAAGAGAAAATGGGATACCAGTAGATCCATAAAAATCTGGAACATGAAGGTTGTATATTAAAATAATCTGGGCCAATTATTTTTTCTTATAAGCTTATGGTGCACTCCACCTGAAGGACCCAATAGCAGACTGTACCTCATCAGAAGATGCCAAGGGAGAGTTCATCCAATCAGAAGGAGGCAAAGGAGAGTGTGCACAATCAGAGGGAGGCAAAGGAGAGTGCACCCAATTAAATGAGGCAAGAGTGAGTTCACCCAACCAGAAGGAGGCATGGGTGAGTGCACCCAATCAGAAGGAGGCATGGGTGAGTGCACCCAATCAGAAGGAGGCAAAGAAGAGTGTGCACAATCAGAGGGAGGCAAAGGAGAGTGCACCCAATTAAATGAGGCAAGAGTGAGTTCACCCAACCAGAAGGGTGAGTGCACCAATTCATAAGGAGTCAAGGATTAATGCACCCAATCAGAGGGCAGCAAGGGTGAGTGCACCCAATTAGAAAGGCAAGGATATATGCACCCAATCAGAAGAAACCAAGGGACAGTGCACCCAATCAGAAGAAACCAAGGGACAGTACATCCAATCAGAAGAAGGCAAGATAAAGTGTACTCCATTAGAAGGAGCCAAGGGAGAGTGCATCCAATCACAAGGAGCCTAGGAAAAGTGTTCCATATTAGAATTTGCTTTCCTAAAGTCAGACTAACAAATGCACTCTAATTGGTTGCTTTGTGTATGTACCTGTTGCAGATTTTTCCTAACTTCCTGTGTAGTAAAATGTTGCCATCATAGCAGGAAGTAAGGGGAAATCTATCTAACAGAGCCCAGGATAGCAGTAAAAACCTGACAAGGGTTCTTAAACTACCATGGTTCATCAACAACTTAAAGTGAAACTTTATCCATAACAATTTGATAAAAATTGATGTTTTTTTAGCAAGGAACATATATTACACATATATTTATGCTACCGAAATGAGTGTTCTCTCCATTTTGTTGAAGCCCAGAGCAGTCACTTATTTATTGAGAACTCTACTCTTCTCCTTAGTCTGAAAAACAATGCCACTTTCTGCAAATAAAATGTCTGCCATTCCAGCCTTGATTGCATGTCTTGGCTCAGCTAGAGGGGAAGGCTGCAGTAGATGACAGTAATCAGGTTTTTAGCTGCCCATGCAGAAGGAGAAAGGGAGCAAAAGGAGAAGGAATCAGTGAGATAAGATAAGTCACTATCCTTGTAAGTTTAACTCTTGTGTCTCCCTGGAACCAGAGTTTATCCTGTCATCTCTCCTGCTTTTCTTTTCTCTAGGGCTCCTCTCTAATCTGTCCTTCATCGGCACAGTCTGTGTCATTTCTAATGTCCCCCCCCCCCCCCTCAGCAGCAGTATATCTTTAGGCTGTCAGCTGATTGGCATCTAACAACTTGCTGATTATCGACATACCGAGAATAAGAGCAACTGAGGCTATGCAGAGCAGGGTGAGACAGTTGCAATAGCTATACCTGCAACAGGAACTAGCCTGAAGTTGTCTATCAGGACTTAATTTTCTGACTAAATTTCCTCTTACAAAAAAAATGGCTTGACATACAAAACCAGTATATGTAGATAGGCAGAAAATCCAAAGTTAACCCATTAGTGTTGGTTATGTTGACCAAGTGCTCACCAACATGTGGACCATTCCCTGTTACATTGCATTGGGGTTGATTTACTAAAACTGGAGAGTGCAAAATCTGGTGCAGCTCTGCAAAGAAACCAATCAGCTTCCAAGTTTTATTGCCAAAGCTAAATTAAATGAGCTGAAATCAGAAGCTAATTGGCTACCATGCACAGCTGCACCAGATTCTGAGTGCACCAGTTTTAGTAAATCTACCCCATTCCTTGCTTGTTTGACATTTATATTTTTGCGGATGTTAGTTGTTATGAGAGCCTTCAGCTTTTGTTGTACCATAAGTCAAAAATATTCTTTGACTTTTGTCTGTTTTTTTTGTCTTTTAGAGATCTTTCATTTGGAAGATGTTCCTGGTCATGCTTTTGCTTATTGTAATTGTTGTTGTAAGTGTCCGTGTGACCAGTCACCCAGAGATCCCAAGCACCTTATCTCCCCCAGTCAATGTGACAAACGCCACCTCCCACTTTATCTCTAATATGACAACAACTCCCCCACCGTCCACTATTGCTAACATCTTCTCAGCATTGACCTCCCAGACAATGAATGCTACAGCCCAACTGCTTGGCAATATCACTAGTACAGTAAAAGCCAAACCATAGTACAGTAAAGTTACCATAGAACCCAAATAAGAGATGATGGAACAGCTTGTTGCAAGACAGACCCAGGGATGGAAGATCCAAAAATTCCTGAAGGTTCTAGACTAGGGGTTTCCAAACTTTTCAATATGAGGGCCAGACAAATATTACATCCCCATTAGAGTCCCCTTCTTCTTTTCATCAGGGTCCCCATCAGAGTCCCTCCCCTTACATTTGCATTCTTTATAAAGGAATAAACTTGCACGCTACTATGTGTATTTTTTTTAAAGAAAATATAAACCATCAACCTACGGTGAATATAATCAAAATACACTCAAAAAAGAAAAAAATATATATAATAAATGTATCGTGACCGTGAATTAGCTGCAACCACTTAGTAGTGTACCCAAAAAACACTGTGTAATCAAATGTAAAAAGAAGAAATAAGAGTGGTGTGCTTATTCAAAAACGTGCCATAAATTAATATACTTAAAAAATTAACATGATAAGTGTCCAAAACACACAAATAGATAAAAGTGAATAAAAGTCCAACTAAAGCCCAATGGTAGAAATTAGTTCCTATAAAGGTAAAAATCTCATAGGGGTAACTTGATAGAGGAAAAAACAGACAACACATCAATCCAAACATTGACTGTTATATTTATGAATTGGCCACTCACCTCCAAAAATGATCCAAAGGTCAAACAAGACTCATCAGATAATCAGATAAGGAATCCTGCTGATGGATCTGTAAAGACATCCAGGTCCCAAACTAAGACGAAGAACTACATCCAGATCTTGGTATCAAACATCTTGGGAAACTCCATATATCGAGGAAACAGCTCGCTCCAAGAAATGGCACTTCTTGTCAAAGGAAACAAAGAACAACTGATGTAAGCAGCTTCTTTTACTTAATAATTTTACTTTTTATTTGGCAATATTGTACTATGGCTGTTCTTTGTTTCCTTTGAGTGCCATTTATACAAGAAGTGCCATTTCTTGGAGCGAGCTGTTTCCTCTATATATGGAGTTTCCCAAGATGTTTTGATACCAAGACCTGGATGTAGTTCTTTGTCTTAGCTTGGGACCTGGATGTCTTTACAGATCCATCAGCTGGATTCCTTATTTGATTATCTGATGAGCTACCCTTATTATTCTTCGAGTTACCCTTATGAGATTTTTACCTTTATATGAACTAACTCCTACCATTGGGCTTTACTTGGACTTTTATTCACTTCTATCTATCTGTATGTTTTGGATACTTATCATGTTAATTTTGTAAGTATATTGATATATGGCACATTTTTGAATAAGCGCACCACTCTTATTTCTTCTTTTTACATATACATTCTTTGCTGACCTTAATCTCCAATTAGTGGTCATTGGGAATACACCATTGACCCTAGCTGTGGGCTGGGATAAAATATTGTAGAGGACCAGATGTGACCTGCAGGCCATAGTTTGGCCACCTTTGTTCTAAGCAATAGCTTGTTATTTATTAAATTCAGAATTCAGGCATTATAGCACTCAAGCAAAATGAGCACTTTTGATTTTTCATGTTAATGTCCCATAGACTTTAATGGTGTTTCGGCAGCTTTCGAATTTGCCCCGAACTCCGCATAATGTTTGGTGTTCGCCGAGCGTCCCAACAACCAAAGTTCGGCCTGAACTTATGCTCGGCCCGAACTGTTTGCCCATCCCTATTGGTCAAGATGAGTTAGTTTTGTATTCACAAACTTTTTTTTTGTATGCTGTTACAAATTAGCAATTACACTGCATGTATTTCAGAAATGTTTTTATATTTTACAATTGTGGGAAGAAAAATATTATCATTTTCATGCATATACAGAATATAAATATGTAACAACAGCTTTGTGCGTCCGTTTATCACATACAGTCATTAAATAAATTGTGATTGAAAGCTGCCAATCACTGCAAGTGTCTTGTGTGCTTCAAAAAGAATGGTTTGCCTTTCATATATGTAACATCTGAACCAATGATCTTTTCAGCTAACTGTAGGAGGGGATCTCTTCTCATCAACCACCATTGTAGAAATCATCAGAAAAAATTACCACTGGCCAGGTCTAAGGCTTAGAATCGAGTGATCAAAGACTGCTGATCTCTCTGTTCTCAGAGCTCCCTGAGCAGAGAGCTGGTGACTGTCAGTCACCGCTGTCTGCTCTGCCCCTCTCCCCAGGTCACTGGAGCGCTGGGCTGTTGCTGGGGCAGGAGTAGCCAGCTCAGGCTCTCAGCGGCTTACTGAGAGGTTGAGTCGGATGCCGGTCCAGGCATGTGGGTGGATTCCGACCATATTGTCGTGATCTTGCCTGAGCCTGGACCAGACAGCCCGCTGTCTGGTGAAAATGGGTCACAGAACGAACTGCACTCCTGTGATCCCCAGGTGAAGTACAGCCAAGCGAGCTTTCCCTATACTTTTTTTTAACCTTTTTTCTTTTGTGCTGACTCATGCTCTCAGGTTATTTAGATCAACTGTGTTGTGTGTACAGAGTAAGGCTCCATGCACACGTGTATGACTTGTCATGTGATTTTGAACACATAAAGTCGCAGATCAAGACCACACATCATTATATGAGAAGATGGTCCTATATACTGAGCCGACCTATTACGGTACAAATGTGGGATAGGATCTGGTCCTCTATTTTTAAGTCTTCTAAATGTGTAACCCAGAGAGAGACATCCATTAAGATTCTTATGTTCTGGTACAGGTCCCCAGATGTAATCCATAAATTTGACCCCTCGGTCTCGCCGCCCTGTTGGCGTTGCGGAACCGATACGGGCTCTTTATTTAACATTTTTGGCGGTGTTCTCTGATGCAACCCTTTTGGCGTGATGTGAGTGTACTCATACAGAAGGTGGTGGATGTGTCCCTCCTGTTGGATCCCCTGAACTGTTTGTTGGGCCTTCCCCTTCCAAACACAACCAAAAAAAGGAATCTGTTAATCTCCTATATTTTATTAGGCGACAGAAGGCTTATTCCACTGCGCTGGCTATCCAACGCTCCTCCTCCGTGGTCCAGATTCTTACGTTTGGTGGCTGAAATTCGAAGGATGGAGTTTCTAACGGCCTCCGTACACGATTCCATCTTTCAATTTAATAAGACTTGGGAACCTTGGGATCTATCAAATTTTGGGACGCCTCTGCCAAACACACCCTAAGTAATATTAACTTCATGCTATTTCTGCCTGTACGCCCTCCTTCCTTCTCTTTTCCTCTATATATACTGATTGATCCCTTATTGATCTCTATAATCCTTATGCCATACCCTCCATAGAAGTCCTGTGATTTTGTGACTGCTCTTAAATTTTAATATGTATCCACGAGTTACCTGTTTTATACACTGCTAAGAAGCGATACAGACCACTCCTGTGTCCTGTATCCATGGACATCATTGGTTTATAATTACCTTTACTTTTCTTTCTATTTCAATATGTTTGTTAACATTGCGTTGTTATTACTAGTGTGATGTACAATGTATAACAAGATTGTATATTTTCTTTTAAAAATTTAATAAAAATACAATTATAATAAAGTCGCAGATCCTTGTTTTCAATGGCACCCGTTTGGATCTATGTGACTTAAAGTTGCATCAACTTTAAAAAGGCCCCTGCACTGATTTGTTGCAACTTTGAGGCGACTTAGTGCCAGAGTGTAAATTTGCACTCAAAGTTGCATCAAAGCCGCATTTTAAAGTCACACTGGCGATGGTGTGACTTTAGAGTCCCGCACGAGTAAATGGAGCCTAAATGTAGCAATGGGGTCAATTTACTAAAACCAGAGAGTGCAAAATCTGTTGCAGCTGTACATGGTAGCCAATCAGCTTCTAACTTCAACTTCTTCAATTACACTCTGACAAGAAATCCTGGAAGACGATTGGCTACCATGCAGAGCTGCACCAGATTTTGCACACTCTGGTTTTAGTAATATATAGAGAGAAGAAAATGGGATTTTTCAAGGTGCAAATTAATTCGAAAAATGGTAACAACTAAATTATATAAGAATTTTTTTTTTTTTAGAAAAAAATAAAAGTTTTTATTAACCGATTCCGTACCAGCCACCACAGTTTTACTGCGGCAGGTTGGCTCCCCTGCACGAAACCACGTTATTGTACGTGATCTTGCGGGGACCGGATAGCAGGCGCGCACCCGCTGCACAGCGGGGCATGCCGATGCTTGTGGCTAACGGTCGCGATGACCGTGGGCCACGAGCAATTGTGCCCAGGAGACACAGAACAGGGACGAGTGTGTGTAAACACACACTTCCCTGTTCTGTTCTGACAGGAGCGACAGATCGTGTGTTCCTATTAGCTAGGAACCACGATGCGTCACTTCCTCTAGTTAGTCCCCTCCCCCTTCAGTTAGAATCACCTCCCAGGGAAAACAGGTAACCCCTTCACTGCCCCCTAGTGTTAACCCCTTCACTGCCAGTGACATTTTTACAGTAATCAGTGCATTTTTAATCGTACTGATCGCTGTATTAATGCCAATGGTTCCAAAAATGTGTCAAAATTGTCCGATGTGTCTGCCATAATGTCGCAATCCCGATAAAAATCACAGATCGCCGCCATTACTAGTTTAAAAAAATGCTATAAATCTATCCCCTATTTTGTAGATGCTATTTGTGCAAACCAATCAATATAAGCTTATTGCGTTTTTTTTTTTAGCAAAAATATGTAGAAGAATACGTATCGGTCTAAACTGAGAAAAAAAAATGGGTTTTTTTATATATTTTTGGGGGATATTTTTTATAGCAAAAAGTAAAAAATAATGCATTTTTTCTCAAAATTTACGTTTTGTTTATAGCACAAAAAATAAAAATCGCAGAGGTGATCAAATACCACCAAAAGAAAGCTCTATTGGTGGGGAAAAAAAAGGACATCAATTTTGTTTGGGAGCCATGTCGCACGACCGCGCAATTGTCAGTTAAAGCGACGCAGTGTCGAATCGCAAAAAGTGCTCTGGTCAGGAAGGGGGTAAAATCTGCTGGGCTGAAGTGGTTAAAAACACAGCAATTGGCATGTACAAATCAACAAGATTTTATGGATACAGCATAAAAGGATAGAATTCCCTTTTATTCTTTTCTAAAATAAAAAAAAATTCTTATATAATTTAGTTGTTACCATTTTTCGAATTAATTTGTACCTTAAAAATCTCATTTTCCTCTATCTGTATATAATCTATTAAGGGATGTGGTGCTATTATTAAGTTAATTTGTCTGTGATCAAAAAGCTCTTTCTTCTGGTTTTAGTAAATCAACCCCAATGGATCTTTCTTGCAATGTTTGTCCTTAGGTTGACCTGCTAGGTTGGTACCTCTGAGAAGGAAGGGTTAATGCCAAGTCCATTGACCAATTCCTCTGCCATACAACATCTATTGAGCATCACCCCCCCCCCCCCCCCTGGAAATTGTCCCTGCAATTGTATGGCAAGGAAGCTGCTTTCTGTTTACTGTAAAGTTGGCCATACATGGTTAGAAACTCGTTCGACTTTCGAAAAATTTGTGGGCTAATTTCAGTTATCGAAATGCAAAGCTTTATGGTAAAAAAAAAAACGAAATTAATCGTCATGTTGGACTTTTTGAGCCTAAACGATCGATTTTCTAAATATTAGTAGTGGAAGAGATCGAAAACAGTTTAATCACTTACGGACTGTCCACCGTCATTATACGGCAGCTCTTTGAAGTGGAATATCGTTGTTATGGCAGCAGATAGCTGCCATAATCCCGGAATCCTCTTCTTCAGCGGGCGGTCCGCTTTAAGATAAAAGTGGTCTCAGCAGCAGATTTGCCACAAGATAACTTTTATCGGAGGGTCCCCCCCTCCCGCCGCACTCTGGTGCCCTCCGCCACTTACCGGTGGAAGGCGATCGAATCCTGTCCCCTGCTTGGCTTGTTGCCTAGTGATGGGAAGATGACCCCCACCCGGCTCCATACCATTGTGGGGCGGAAGCGATGTCAAAGCATCAAACAACACTTTTTTTTTTATTATTGCATTTTAGTGTAAATATGAGATGTGATGTCTTTTTGACCCCAGATCTCATATTTAGGAGGACCTGTCATGCTTTTTTCTATTACAAGGGATGTTTACATTCCTTGTAATAGGAATAAAAGTGACCTAATTCTTTTTAAAAAGAACAGTGTAAAAACAAAAAATAAAAAGTAAAATAAATAGGAAAAAAAATTTAATGCTCCCCGTCCCGCCGAGCTCGCGTGCAGAAAGAACAGCATACATAAGTCGCGCCCGCATAGGAAGATGGTGTTTAAACCACACATGTGAGGTATCGCCGTGATCGTTAGAGTGAGAGCAATAATTCTAACCCTAGACCTCCTCTGTACCTCAAAACATGCAACCTGTAGAATTTTTTAAACGTCGCCTATGGAGATTTTTAAGGATAAAAGTTTGTCGCCATTCCAAAAGTGGGCGCAATTTTGAATCATGACATGTTGGGTATCAATTTACTCGGCGTAACATTATCTTTCACATTATTAAAAAATGGGCTAACTTTACTGATGTCTTATTTTTTAATTCGAAAAAAGTGTATTTTTTTAAAAAAAACTGCGCTTGAAAGATCGTGGTGCAAATACAGTGTGACAGAAAGTATTGCAACAACCGCCATTTTATTCTCTAGGGTGTTCGAAAAAATATGCATATAATGTTTGGGGGTTCTAAGTAATTTTCTAGCAAAAAAAACAGAGTTTAAATTGTAAACAACGAGTTTGAAAAATAGGTCAGGTCTGGTTAAAAAAATCGACTGTGCATGTTCTAACTGAGCCCATTTTGTGTAATCCTCAGATGAAAACTGTATTGTTTATGTTGTTATCGATTGATAATATGTAGATAATTGGATGGCATTATTCAAAAGATCCTTATAAATCTGACCATTTGTTTCCTAACTATTTCCTAACTGCATATGACAGAATGTAACACCTAAGACAAATATGTGGCCCCACAAGACTGGACATTTTTCCGTGGGGCCACGTATTTGTGTATCTCCCTTTGTGCTGGTAGCAAAGAGAGTAGGATCTCACCATGAGCCCAGGGCCCCGTACTAAAGATCAGGACCCGGAACTCCCGTTTCCGGGTCCCCTGATCCAAAAATAATAATAAAAATGCCATAAATCTTTTTTTTACCACAAATATGTAGAAGAATACATATCGGCCTAAACTGATGAAGAAATGTGTGTTTTTTTATTTTTTTTGGGGGGGGGATATTTATTATTGCAAAAAGTAAAAAATATTGTTTATTTTTTCAAAATTGTCAGTCTTTTTTTGTTTATAGCGCAAAAAATGAAAACTGCAGAGGTGATCAATACCACCAAAAAAAGCTCTATTTGTGGGTACAACATTATAATAAATGAATAATAATAAAAGCTAATGGAAAAACTAAAAAAGCTGGAATACCTAGCAACAAATGATGCAACGGATAATAGTTTTCTCTATTGGCCAATAAAAAAAGCCAAAGCCCCAAAACCATGATCGTCCATGCCCCTCCCCTAAGCATGTCGACACAGGTCACGTGTCTTCCTCAGGGGGATTTGGGCTATCAATCCATTTATAGCGGCTGGCGCCATTTCCTTGTAGTATACAGGCGTCGCCATTTTATTGTAGTTTATTTAAATTCTTCATATAGAATAATGAAAAACGTCTATGGAAATTACATTAGGAAGTTAAATCTACAATGAAGGCACGCTAATACCCGGGCTTGTGTGATCACGGAGGGGTTCCCAACTAATAGGTGTAATAAACAATAAAAAAATCACATTTAAAAGTTAAAAGTAAAAGTTTGTTGCTCCTATTTATTCCCATACACAGACTTTCCAGTATAACATTATAGGAGTGGCACGTAGGTTCATTCGATTTTATTGACCTTTCATACTACTTTAGTGGTTACACCTTCCTCTGTACTTTTTAAATCCGCCTGGTATTCGGCTTTTGCAATCTGGGGCGTAGGTTGCTTGTCGTGACTCACTGTACAATGTTCCTCTGTGCAGTTTCAGTTTTGACTTCCAGATTTCCTTGTTAGAATCCTCCAGAAAACATGGCAGATCCTCAGAGACCTCTGCATGAGATGAGAGATTATATCCGCACCTTCAGCCTAGATACCCTCCCCCATGGCAATCAGGGGTATCAGCGCATTTTGCTGCAGCTGGTGGGTGATACCGGGTCTGGGAAGTCAGCTCTGATCAACTCCTGTAAATGTGTGCTGGATGACAGAGAATTTATCATGTATGCCGAAGCAACAGATGCATCGAATGCAGTCACTTCCAGTAGGATAGATTATAAACTAACCTCGGCCTTCTCCATAGTGGACAACAGATCGGTGATGATAATGGAGAGATTGGAGATGGCAGAAGTGTACGCCCAGCTTGGTAAGATTATTATTATCTACACTTAGAACTGAAATGTCCTTAAAGGAAGGACAAAGGATAGCATACTTTAGGATAAGGCTAGAAGGATAAGGGTTACAGACACTCTGTAGTTATTCACCCAATCAAAGGGCCAATAGTAGTATTTTCTGTTTTAACCACTTCAATACTGGGCACCTTCACCCCCTTCCTGCCCAGGCCAATTTTCAGCTTTCACCGCTGTCACACTTTGATTGACAATTACGCGGTCATGCAATGCTGTACACAAATTACATTTTTATATTTTTTTCCATCAAAGAAAGCTTTCTTTTGGTGGTATTTAGTCACCTCTGGGGTTTTTTTTTTTGCTAAACAAACAAAAAAAAGACAGAAAAAAATAACATTTTCTTTAGTTTCTGTTATACAATTTTGCAAATAAGTAATTTTTCTTCTTCACTGATGGGCACTGATGAGGCACCACTGATATGCTGCAAGGATGGGCACTGATATGCTGCACTGATAGAGACTGACATGCTGCACTAATAGACACTGATATGCTGCGCTGATAGACACTGACATGCTGCACTGATAGACACTGATATGATGCACTGATAGACACTGATATGCTGCACTGATAGACACTGACATGCTGCACTGATAGACACTGATATGATGCACTGATAGACACTGATATGCTGCACTGATAGACACTGACATGCTGCACTGATAGACACTGACATGCTGCACTGATAGACACAGACATGCTGCACTGATAGGCACTGACATGATGCACTGATAGACACTGATATGCTGCACTGATATTAGTGGTGGCCCCTCCATACGGGGCGCAGTGTGCTGCCCCCTATCCATGCATCTGACCCCCTAATCTACTTGCAGGGTGCCGGACTATGAATTCCAAGGTTTTTTGTTTTGTTTTTAAGCATGTGATTATAGCCTGAGGCTCTAATAGGCTTCAAAAAAGGGTGGGCTCAGGGAGAAGAGTACCGCACCCGAAGCCCACTCAGTTGTGTGACAATAGCGAATGAATATTTGCTATTGTCACACTAAACCTCCTCCTGGCCAATCAGGAAGGGGGTCCCGTCAGCCGATTGGCTGAAAGGAGATCGGATCAGATTGGCCGCTAGGAGGAGGAGGGAGGAGATGCAGGGGAAGCCACCACCCCACCCACTGTGACCCATGCCTGGAGCGCTGCCTGTGAGATGGGGTAAGTACAGGCCCCGACCTACTTGACTGACCTGGGGGAGTGGTGCTGTCCATGACCGACTGTGAGCGACCAGACCGACCAGGGGCCAGCTGCAGCAGCCTTTAGCCTCTCATAGGTACAGCTATGCTGGGGGGGAGGGGGGCAGTCGGTTGCTTTGTTTGCTGCCCCCCCCCCCAAAAAAAAAACAGCTGCCACTGACTGATATGCTACACTGATGGGGCTGCACTTCTGATCAGTGCCCTGATTATCAGTGTGCCCTGTAACTGCCAGTTATTGGCTTTCCTTTCCTGTGACAATGACAGAGCTGAGGAATGGAAATGCCAATAACCGCATTTGCTTACATGTGATCAGCTGGACACAGCTGATCACATGGTAAAGAGCCGACGTCATCTGCTCTTTACCCCAATTGGTAACGCACAGTGTCTGAAGGGATAAAGCTCACCAGCAATCACACGAGCGGCACAGTGTGAAGGACATCAGAACGGGGAAAACCCCCCACCCAGCCATTAATCTGCTGTAAGCCGGACGGGAAGGTTTTAAAGCAATGATTTTTACATTCGAACAGCTTCTTTTTTAACCACTTCCCATCCGGGCCAATTCTGGCACTTCGCTCCTTCATCTAAAAAATCATCATTTTTTGGGGTAGAGAATTACTCAGAACCCCCAAACATTATATATGTTTTTTTAACAGAGACCATCAGGAATAAAATGGCGGTTGTTGCAACTTTTTATGTCACATGGTATTTGCGAAGCAATTTTTCAAACGTATTTTTTTTGGAAAAAAAAACTGTTTCATGAATTAAAAAAAAAGAAAACACCAAAGTTAGCCCAATTTTTTTGTATAATGTGAAAGATGATGTTACGCCGAGTAAATAGATACCAAACATGTAAGACTTGAAAACTGCGCACACTTGTGGAATGGCCCCAAACTTCAGTTCCTCAAACTCTCCATAGGCAACGCTTACATATTTTTTACAGGTTACCCATTTAAAGCTACAGAGGAGGTCTTGGTAAAGAATTGTTGCTCTCACTCTAAGGTTCATGGCGATATCTCACATGTGTGATTTGAATGCCGTTTACATATATTGGCTTACGTATACGTTCGCTTCTGCGTGCGAGCTCTTGGGGAGGGGGGCTTTAAAACTTTTTATTGTTTATTTTATTTTCATTTTTTGGATTTTTACACTTTCCCTTTAAACATTTTTTTTATCACTTTTATTCCAATTACAAGAAATGTAAACATCCCTTGTAATAGGAATAGTGTGTGACAGGTCCTCTTTATGGAGAGATATGAGGTCAATAAGAATCCACATCTCTCCTTCAGGTTGGAAAGCATGAGATTAAAAAAGAAAAAACGGATGATCTCGGCTTTCTAGCCGAGTATATGGCAGTATTTACAACTGCCAGGCGGGGCGTGACATCATAACGTCGCACAAGGACCTCCGAGAGTCATAGAGATGACCGGGGACCATATGTTCCCCGGGAATCTCTATGGTCAACTTCCGCCGCCGGTGGATTCCTTCTCCAGTCACCAATCGCAGGGACGAGCCCGGAGAAGCACCGGAGGGTGGGGGGCATCCCCTCCAGCCCTATGTAAGAGAACGATACCTGGTTGATGCCTGTAGGTGCAAGCATCATCCCAGTATAACCACTGAAAAGGGAGGATGTCCATGTATGCCCTCCCGGCAGGAAGTGGTTAAACCCAATCTCACATAATGTTTATTTTCACTGGGCGATGGCAACGCAAATTCTTTATAAATCAACCCCTGTGTCATTGTGCCCTGAATGCCCCAAGACACAGCACCACCAGCTGGAAAAACCAAGCAATGCAGTCTACACACGAACACTAATAAAAGTGCCGGTGTCCCTGTTGGTGGAATGAATGCAGGAAGTCAGGGGAAGTCCAATTAAAGTGCAGCTTTAGTCAGCAAATTAAATTCTGCTAGAATTTACAGCACACACATGCAAAAAAGACATTTAGAAGAGTGTATCTCTCATGGTTCAGAGAAGCAGGATCTCCCAATCTATGGATAGTGTAGGACCCACTAATCATGGGGTACTTTGTCTCAGTACTGTACAGTCTTATGGCTGCACCATCTTTGATGCATCTTTTAGGGTGTGCCCCCAAATATCTTGTTTGTCATGCCGGCAGCATGTCCCCGAGCCAATGCGCATGCCCGGCGGGCGCAATGACCACCGGGCACCCGCGATCGCTTGTGACAGGGCGAGAACTGGGATCTGTGTGTATAAACACACAAATCCTGGTTCTCTCAGGGGAGAGGAGACAGATTGTGTGTTCATAAGTAGGAACAATGATCTCTCTCCTCCTCTAGTCAGCCACATCCCCCCCCACAGTTAGAACACACCTAGGGAACACATTTAACCCATTGATCGCCCCCTAGTGTTAAGCCCTTCCCTGCCAGTGACATTTATACAGTAATCAGTGGCTATTTATAGCACTGATCGCTGCATAAATGTAAATGGTCCCAAAAAAGTGTCAAAGGTGTCCGATTTGTCCGCCGCAATGACGCAGTCCCGATAAAAATCGCAGATCGCCGCCACTACTAGTAAAAAAATAATAGTAATAAAAATGCCATAAAACTATCCCCTATTTTGTAGACGCTACAACTTTTGCACAAGCCAATCAATATACGCTTATTGTGATTTTTATTTTTTTTTTAGCAAAAATATTTAGAAGAATACATATTGGTCTAAATTGATGAAGAAATTTATTTTTATTTTTTTGGATATTTATTATACCAAAAAGTACAATATACTGTATTGTGTTTATTTTAAAATTGTCGCTCTTTTTTTGTTTATAGTGCAAAAAATAAAAACCGCAGAGGTGATCAAATACCACCAAAAGAAAGCTCTATTTGTGGGGGGAAAAAGTATGTACATTTTGTTTGGATACAGCGTTGCACGTCCTGCAGTTGTCAGTTTAAGTGATGCAGTGCCGTATCGCAAAAAATGGCCCAGTCATTAAGGGGGCAAATCCTTCTGGGGCTGAAGTGGTTAATGTAATTTCAAATGTAATTTTCAGTGTTTTTAAATAAAGCAGTTTTTGTTAAAATAACACTTGGAGATCCTGCCATGAAGATCTTTATTGAAGCACTTCCTTTTATAGGGTGTCCCAATTGTGTGCCTGTATTGCCACTAGTGACAAGCCAAACTCCTCTGGGTTTGGTTTAAGCAGGGTTCAGCAAACTTCAAAGAAACTCATGCCAAACTTGAACCCAATTCATCAAGAAATCCTTCTTTTCTGATAAGCTAGTGCCACAAGCATTGCTTAGGAAAGTTCGCTTTCCTGCCTTTTGGCGGCGCGCAGAGAGGCATCGGCTGGTGTGGCTACTCCAATGAGTGTGTGAGAGGCTGTGAGAGCCATGAGAGTCAGAGGCCTGAGGAGCCGAAGTTGTGAGTGAGACAAACCTGGAACTGAAGCCTGTGAGAGTGAGAGACAGGCAGCGTGCTGGAGATGTGTAAAGCCTACTCCTTGACATAGTGGAGAGCCAACACCTGTGTTCAGCCTTTCTCCTAATATCATCAAGGCAGACAGTGAGAAAAATCCAAAAAACAAAACAAAAAAAAATGAATGTTAATTAAAGAGTGCTGTCTGTTGATAATAACTGAAACGTGGCTTCATCCTCTTGTATCGGACACTATTATGCACATATCTGGCTGCACTTTCTATGGCCAGGATAGAAAAAGCAATTCATGGAAGAGCAAAGGAGGAGGCCTTTGTATTTATGTTTTAAATGAGTGGTGCTCAGATAGTAAACTTGAGGACACTTATTGTTCGCCAGATTTGAAATTTATGCTGGTGAAGTGTAGACCTTTTTACTTACCCAGAGAATTTACAGTGGTGATCATTATTCCGTTATATATACCACCAGATGCAGATACTGCAGTGGCCCTGGATATTTTGTCAAATCTCATAGGCAAGTATCAACATGCACATCCTGATGGGGTTTTGGTAGTTGCAGGTGATTTCAATAAAGCGAATTTGGGGGCTGCACAACCAAAACTACATCAGTTTGTTAAATGCGCTACTAGAGGAGAAAATACCTTGGACATGGTGTATTACAATATTAAGCGGGCCTACAGAGCCATTCCACTATCCCATCTGGGTCAGTCAGACCACCTTTCATTATTCCTTTTTCCAGCATATATTCCTATCAGGCAGAAAATAGCTCCAGAGTGGAAAATAAGCAGAATTTGGCCAGAGGGCTCTCTCACGGCTACAGGATTGTTTAGAAAGAACCAATTGGGAGATATTTGAGCAACAGGACTTAAATCTGTATACAGAAACAGTTCTGGACTATATAAAAACCTGTGTGGACAATGATACTGAGGACAAGCGCATTCGGGTCTTTTCAAATCAGAAACCCTGGATGACTAAGGAAATAAAGCGTCTTCTTAGAGAACGGAATAGAGCATTCAATGTCAGAGATAAAGCAATGTATAGTATTGCGAGAGCTAATTTGAAAAGAGGCATAAAAGAAGCCAAATTAGCCTATAAAAAGAAAATTGAGGACTATTTTAATGGAAACGTTGCAAGGGAGGGTTGGAGGGGTATACAGTATTTGACACAACATAGAGGAACAACAAAAATGGAAGGGAATTCTAGTGCTTCACTGGTTGAAGAATTAAATAGGTTCGTCACACGGTTTGAGGTTGTGGTACCACACCAGGATATAGGGTGTCCTTTAGGTCCAGGAAACTGTACACTCACTATACAGGATTATGAAGTGAGGCAGGCATTTAAGGCTATAAATACAAGAAAATCACCAGGTCCAGACGGAATCCTAGGGGGAGTAGTATAGGTGTGCGCAGCCTATTGCATTAGGGTGTGCACCCCAAATGTAATAAAACACAGACAGTGTTAGTAGAGCAGGGGACTTGTCAGTAGGGCAGAGGTTGGTTTCAGTAGGGCAGTGGATGGTGTCAGTAGGTTTTTCATTTTTGTTTTATTTTTTTTTACAATTCTTTTTAGGCGCCCTGTTTAGGGGATTTGGTGAACTATCAGCAGGGGAAATCTGCACCACACGCGGTGATTAGGGTGTGCCCAGGCACACCGGCACACCCCCTGTGCACGAATATGGGTAGTAGTTAAGGCCTGTGCTGATCAATTAGCTGGAGTCTTTGCCAAGATCTTTAACTGATCACTATCATCTTCTGCTGTTCCGGCATGTTTAAAATCAGCCATTATTATTTCAATTCCAAAAAAGTCACCTGTTGAAGTTTTAATCAATTATAGACCAATAGCACTGACCTCAGTACTAATGAAGTGCTTTGAGAGGTTGGTCTTGAAGTATATCAAAACTAGATTACCGGGTAGTTTAGATCCTCATCAGTTTGCGTATAGGGCAAATAGAAGCACAGAAGATGCAATAGGTTTAGCGTTGCATGGGGCACTTAGACATCTGGAGCATTCGGGAAAGTACATAAGGACGTTGTTTATAGATTATAACACTGCCTTTAATACCATCATTCCAGATCGGTTGGTTGAAAAAATGCAAAACTTGGATTTGCCGCCCTTTATTTGTTTTTGGATAAGGGATTTTTTGGTCCATCGCTCACAGGTGGTCAAATTGGATAAATTTGTTTCTTCCAAGCGAGAAATGAGTACTGGAGCCCCGCAGGTTTGTGTTTTAAGTCCCTTTCTCTATTCACTGTACACATATGACTGCTCCCCCTATTAAAAGACCAATAGTATAGTTAAGTTTGCCGATGACACTACCGTAATTGGTTGTATCACTGGAGAAGATGAGGAGCAATATAGGAGAGAGGTTGATAGGATAGTGGAATGGTGTACAGCTAATAACCTGATCCTAAACACAGGGAAAACAAAGGAACTGATTGTAGATTTCAGAAGAAACAGGCCTGAACCAGCACCACTTTTTATTAAAGGCGTGTGCTTGGAGCGGGTCTCTACCTTTAAGTTTTTAGGAATATTCTGAAAACTTATCGTGGACAATCATCATTAAAGCCATTATTAAGAAATCGCAACAGCGTTTATGATTTTTGTGATTCCTTAGGAAGAATGGCTTGGGAAGGAAGGTACTAGAGACCTTCTATCGCTCTGCCATTGAGAGTACATTAACTTATTGTATTCTAGTTTGGTATCCTAGTTGTACGCAGGCAGATAAAAATGCTCTAAAGAGAGTGGTTCGAACAACGCAGAAAATTGTAGGGTGTGAATTTGTTTCTCTAGAAGAAATATATGAGACTTGTTGCCTTTGTAGAGCAGGAAAAATAGCGAGAGACCAGACTCATGCGGGTTGTCATTTCTTTAAATTAATGCCATCTGGGAGACGTTTTAGGGTGATTAAAACAAGAATAAATAGATTTAAAGAGAGCTTCTTTCCCAGGGCTGTTAAGGCTATCAATGCAGGAATGAAATGAAAGAGGTTACATAGTTTTATTTTTTTGTCTTGTTTAGTTTTTTGTTTTTATATGAGGGCACTTTTTATACCTTTATAATATGGGGACAATTTTACATATTTATATATATTATACACTTTTTGGTATAATTAAATCCTATGTGGTAAATGCATGGTTGAAAATTGTGATGTATGAATAATGTGTGGAGTAGAAATGTAATGTAATTTCATTGTGATTTGTTTTACAATGGAAATAAATCTTATCTATCTACCTAATTGAACTCAATGGGAGCTGGATCTGTCAAATTAAAAATGCCAATTTTCTGGGTAATGTAACTACCAAAGTGATTTATTATTATTATTATTATTATTATTATACAGAATTCATTAGTGCCAACAGTTTGCCCAGCACTTTACAACATGAGGGCAGACAATACAGTTACAATACAACTCAATACAGGAGGAATCAGATTTGGGACTTTATAGGCACTATAAATAAAAATCCAAGATAATTCTATTAATACAAAATCCTTAAAAATGCAATAAAAAATAGGCTTACTATATACTGTAGCATGTTATATCATATTATATCACCAAAGATAATATCTACATCATCCCACATGGAAAAAAATATATTGAAATAGTTCACAAGGTCATATTAGTAAGTGTGGGATATTTCCAACGCGCTTCGTATTGCTACCATGTTTTGACTATTCTTATCTACAAGAGATATAGAGAAATTACATCCGATAACAGAAAAATTTTAAATGAATATACACCAATATAGCCCACAAGTAGCCATTTCAGCATCGCCATCAGGAAACCCACTCTGAGAAATCCCATGCAGCTATCACTGCAGTGCATGTATACAGGGAGTGGCTACAAACAGGCTGCAGGCGATAAGGTGGAAGAAAGGCTGAAATAAGGTGAAAACATTCATTTGAAAAATGGCAATAACTTGCACTGTATATACTGTATATACTGTATATACTCACAGCTTCTCCTCTTCATGTGGGGTTTATACTGTATGTACTCTAATGAAGTTGTGGTGTTTCCTGCATAGTTTACTGATAGGTTGGTCTTGTTACTATGAATTGTTTTTTTATAAAGTGGTCCTGTTTGTACAGTATTTGGATACAGAACGTTGCAGTACTTTTGTAACTCCATGATGCACAAAACAAAGCCAGGTGATTACCAAAGCATAGGTGATACAATGATCACATGATCAGGACTTGCTCCGATGGTTAGTCTGCCCATCAGTGACAGCACAGATACTTGTGTGCGCTGCTCAAGATTTGACACTGATTAATGTTCCCTCTGCACCGATTGCAGATGCCAAGAGATTAATCCATAATGAATGCTTCATGCTTATTTATATTTTTTAAAGGAAACTTCAGGCCTTTAAATGGGCCAATGAAGAAGGATTGGAAATTTGATGATTTTATGACTATGCTGGAAGATACGGAACTGAATCCGAACTACACAGACCTCACCGTTCCTGTACTAGTCTATAGGTGAGTTCTTTGTGTCTATATCGATGAGCACTAACCTTCTGTACATACCCAGCCATGGGGTCCATTTACTAAAAGTGCAGAGAGTGTTCTCTTATTAGTGAATAAGGTGAAGCCGAGGTCACTTCAATCACCCAATCATGGACATGGTAAAATATGTTTTTTTTTTAAATTTCCCTACCATGTGAAGACAGCTACATCTTATCTACATCTTACTCAGCTAAATTTTTTACTTTCACTGCTTCTTAAGTAAGTCAACCACAACACATTGTGGGCACCAGCCCTACCTTAAGAAAGAGACTACATCAAAAAAAGATTAAAAAAAGCATGGGCAGAAGTATTTAATATACATACAGGAGTAAAAGTACTGTACAGAGTGAAGGGTTCAGGAGTATGCAATGTACAGAGTGCATGGGTCAGGTGTGTGTAACTTAGCGCCAGGGTCAGGAGTAATGTACAAATACATCAATGTACAAAGATACATTGTATCTTTGTCTCTCCTTGCAGAGGGAGAGAAAAAAAGTGTGTGTAAAAAAATAAATAAATAAAATAATAATAATAAAAAAGAAAAGAACAAAATAAGGAAAAAATACCTAGATCAAGGTTCCATCTAGGTCAGTGCCAGGATTATTGTTTGTAAGGGTCAAAGGTCAGAGTCAGTATATTTTGGGCAGGATTTAAAAACATGTTTTTATAATTAGTATCAGTGTCAGTTAGTGTCATGCCGCGTACACACGAGCGGACTGTCCGACAGAAAAAGTCAGACGGAAGCTTTTCCTCGTATATCCCGATCGTGTGTAGGCCTCATCGGACTTTTTTTTTTTTTAATCTGACGGACCTAGAAATAGAACATGTTCTAAATCTTTCCAAAGGACCCAATTCCTATCGGGAAAACCGATCGTCTGTATGCTGGTCCGACGGACCAAAAAAGACGCATGCTCTGAAGCAAGTACGAGACGGAAGCTATTGGCTACTGGCTGTTGAACTTCCTTTTTCTAGTCCCGTCTTAAGTGTTGTAAGTTCTGAACGGTCGGACTTTGGTCGGACTTTGGGTTGACTGTGTGTAGGCAAGAACGCTTGAATGGAATTCCAGCAGAGTTACGTCGGAAAAACCGTCTGAGTTTTTTCCGACAGCCAAACCGGTCGTGTGTACGCGGCATTAGTGTAATGCCCCATACACACGGTCGGACTTTGTTTGGACATTCCGACAACAAAATCCTGGGATTTTTTTCCGACTAATGTTGGCTCAAACTTGTCTTGCATACACACGGTCATACAATGTTGTCGGAAAATCCGATCGTTCTGAACGCGGTGACGTAAAACACGTACGTCGGGACTATAAACGGGGCAGTAGCCAATAGCTTTCATCTCTTTATTTATTCTGAGCATGCGTGGCACTTCGTGCGTCAGATTTGTGTACACACGATAGGAATTTTTCCGACAACGGATTTTGTTGTCGAAAAATTTTATATCCTGCTCTCAAACTTTGTGTGTCGGAAAATCCGATTCAAAATGTGTGATGGAGCCTACACACGGTCGGAATTTCTGACAACAAGGTCCTATCATACATTTTCCGTCGGAAAATCCGACCGTGTGTACGGGGCATTAGTGTGTTTTAGGTAGGACAAAAACAAAATGTGCATTATTGTTTCTGGCCTGTACTACGAGTACAAACAACAACTAACATACACATATATGTGGCATTGCTGCGATCGTCAGGAGCAGGAGAATTTATTTCTGGTCATTCTTTGGTGGTAGGTTATGGTAGGTAACAAGAAATATACAGCTACATTTTTACTATTTTGGGCCAGTTTTTACATTGTATCTTTGTTTCTCCTTGCAGAGAGAAAAAAAGTGTTTGTAAAAAAATAAAATAAAAATAAAAACATAATAATAATAATTAATAAAATAAAAAATACCCAGATCATGGTTTGATCTAGGTCAGGGTTAGTGTTTGTAAGGGTCAAAGGTCAGAGTCAGTATATTTTGGGCAGGGTTAAAAAATTTAAAAAATGCTATAATTAGTATCAATGTCAGTGTGTTTTAGGTAGGACAAAAAAAAAGCAAAATGTGCATTATTTTTTCTGGGCTGTACTACGGGTACAAACAATAACTGACTCAAACATATGTAGTATCGCTGTGATTGTCGGGAACATGAGGAATTATTTTGGGTGGTTCTTTGGTGGTAGGTTATGGTATTAACAAGAAATATACAGCTAAATGTAAAAAATAAATATTGTTTTACTATTTAACCACTTGCCGACCGCCTAAAGCAGATATACTGCGGCAGAATGGCACGGGCAGGCAAAATCACGTACCCAGTGCCCGAGGCGGTCGGCTTCGTTAGGGGAATGATACAGGCTGAGGGGGAGGCCACTCATTCGTGGCCACCCCCTCGCGATCGCTCCCAATGAATGACAATCTTCCTCTGCTGCTGTAATGTAAACAGTGGCAGAGGAAGTGATGTCATCTCTCCTCGAGCCGGTCTTTACACTCCGGCGCCGAGGAGAGAAGACATCAAGTAAGTTTGCACCAACACTACACTAACAGTAGAACACGCAGGCACACTTTTCACCCTCCATCACCCCCCCTGTACCCCCTGTCACAGTGACACCAATAGCAGTTTTTTTTTTGCATTGGTGTCAGTTTGTGACAGTTATAAGTGGTAGGGAAGTTAGGGTTAGCCCCCTTTAGGTCTAGGATACCCCCCTAACCCCCTCTAATAAAGTTTTAACCCCTTGATCACCCCCTGTCACCAGTGTCACTAAGCGATCGTTTTTCTGATCGCTGTATTAGTGTCACACGTGACGCTAGTTAGGGAGGTAAGTATATAGGTTCGCTGTCAGTGTTTTATAGCGACAGGGACCCCCATATACTACCTGCTAAAGGTTTTAACCCCCTGATTGCCCCTAGGTAACCCTTTCACCAGTGATCACTGTATAACTGTTACGGGTGATGCTGGTTAGTTAGTTTGTTTATTATAGTTTCAGGGCACCCGCCGTTTATTACCTTATAAAGGTTTAACCCCCTAATCCCCCGGCGGTGATATAACTTAGGTTTAGGGTCAGATAGGGTCTGCATCGCCCCAGGCAGCGTCAGGTTAGTGCCAGTACCGCTAACACCCACACACGCAGCATACACCTCCCTTAGTGGTATAGTATCTGAACAGATCAATATCTGATCCGATCAGATCTATACTAGCGTCACCAGCAGTTTAGGGTTCCCAAAAACGCAGTGTTAGCGGGATCAGCCCAGATACCTGCTAGCACCTGCGTTTTGCCCCTCCACCCAGCCCAGCCCAGCCCACCCAAGTGCAGTATTGATCGATCACTGTCACTTACAAAACACTTAACACACATAACTGCAGCGTTCGCAGAGTCAGGCCTGATCCCTGCGATCGCTAACAGTTTTTTGGTAGAGTTTTGAATCAGTCGCTAACAGTCAGGAGCTTTTTTGCCTGTGAGTCTCACTAGTGTACCCCTAAATTTAGAGCCCAAAATGGCAAATCGAAGGTACACTAGTGAAGAGGCCTACAGGTTTCTGAGCATGACAGATAGTGAAGAGGAAGTCACTCATCTGTCAGATTCAGGCTCAGAATACGATCCTGTAGACGACAGCGGCTCCATGACAGATAGCTCTGACGACGGATTTGTGGTTCCTGCCAAGGTCAGGCATACCAGACCCCAATCTTCTTCTTCTGTCCTTGAAGTGCAAGAACCGCAGGTCCCTCGTATGGAGCAGAGAAGTACTAGCGCCGCTATTCCTTCTGGTGAACTGGCAAGCACCAGCAGCCTAGTACACCCTGGTCGTACATCCAGCACTGCAGTAACACTTGGTGACGTGGCGAGTCCCATAAGTGCAGTTCAAGCTGGTGAGGTGGCAAGCACTAGTAGTGTCCCGCTGCCACCAAGAAGACGAACACAGGCCCATCCTGCCCATAGTGCCCTTCCTGCTGCATTCGCCAATCCTAATTGGGAACCCACCACTTCTGCAGCACCCGTACTTCCCCCATTCACTGGCCAACCCGGAATTCAGGTGGAAACAGTTGATTTTACGTCACTGGATTGTTATTCGCTGTTTTTCACTGAAGATCTCTATAGATCTATTGTGGACCAAAGCAATTTGTACGCTGGTCAACACATCGCCACTATTCCCCAGTCCTCCCTTGCCAGAGTTTGGAAACCAATTACGGTTTCCGAATTTAAGATCTTTCTGGGCCTTTCCCTCCTCATGGGCATAACCAAAAAGAGTGAGTTGTGGTCATATTGGTCCACTGACCCAATTCACCATATGCCCGTGTTCTCTGCCTCCATGGCCAGGGCACGATACGAGCAGATTTTGCTGTTCATGCACTTCAACGACAATGAACTCTGTCGTTCTCATGGAGACCCTGAATACGATCGGCTCTACAAAATTCGGCCCCTCGTAAACCACTTCAACCAACGTTTTGCAGACTTGTTTACTCCCCATCAAGTTGTCTGCATTGATGAGTCCCTGATTAAGTTTTCTGGTCGCTTGTCATTCAAACAGTACCTTCCCAGCAAGCGTGCCAGATACGGGGTCAAGATGTATAAGCTCTGTGACAGGGCCACAGGCTATACATGTAGTTTTATGGTTTACGAGGGCAAAGATAGTCACGTAGAGCCGACAAACTGCCCTGACTACATAGGAAGTGCTGGCAAGATTGTGTGGGACTTGGTGTCACCCTTATTCGGAAAGGGGTACCACTTGTATGTGGACAATTATTACACGAGCGCGCCACTTTTAAGTCACTTGTTTGATCAGCAGATTGGAGCATGTGGCACCGTGCGACCTAATCGCCGGGGCTTACCCCAGCGGCTTGTAGATTCCCATCTTAGGCTGATGGAGAGAGCCTGCTTGAAGTGTAATAATTTGCTCGCTATGAAGTGGAGGGATAATAAGAATGTTTTTGTTCTTACCTCCCTTCATGCAGACACGACGGTCCAAATTACTATGGCGACTGGTGTTGTGGAGAAACCCCTCTGTGTCCACGAATATAACCAATATATGGGAGGGGTGGACCTCAACGACCAGTTGTTGGCGCCGTACCTAGTTGCCCATAAGGCCAGACGCTGGTATAAAAAAGTGTCTGTATACTTATTTCAATTGGCTTTGCTGAACGCTCATGTGCTATACAGAGCTTCAGGACAGACTGGATCCTTCCTTAAATTCCAGGAAGAGATCGTCAGAGCCCTTCTGTTTCCAGACGGTGCTCCACCTCACCTTCCCCAACCAAATGCAGTAAGCCGGCTGCATGAGAGGCATTTTCTTTATGTCCTCCCGAGTACCCCTACCCAACGAGCCCCCCAAAAAAGATGTCTGCAGCAAGCGCGAATATAGACGTGACACCCGCTATTATTGTCCCTCCTGTCCTGACAATCCTGGTCTTTGCATTGGTGAATGTTTTGAACGCTACCAAAACTAGTGGCACTGACAAAAACTGTGAAAAAATTCCTTGAAGAAAGACACATAAGGTCAATGTCATGGCCTGCAAACAGTCCGGATCTCAATCCAATTGAAAATCTGTGGTGGAGGTTAAAGAAAATGGTCAATGACAAGGCTCCAACCTGCAAAGATGATTTGGCAACAGCAATCAGAGAAGGCTGGAGCCAGATTGATGAAGAGTTATGTTTATCACTCATTAAGTCATGCCTCAGAGGCTGCAAGCAGTTATAAAAGCCAGAGGTGGTGCAACAAAGTACTAGTGATGTGTTGGAGTGTTATTTTGTTTGTTTGTTTTTCATGATTCCATAATTTTTTCCTCAGAATTGAGTGATTCCATAATTTATTCCCTGTGCTTGTTCTATAAATCTAACTGTTACTGGCCACCACAATTATTTTTCTTGATTTCTTTTAGTGTTTCTTAAAGCCAGAAAGTTGCCATTTGAAATGCCTTTAGTTTTTGGCCATGTCTGTGATCTGCTTTTTTTCTACAACAATAAACAACTGAAGGAACATCCTCAGGGACTGGTGATTCCATAATTTTTGTCAGGGGTTGTATATTCTGCCCCTTTAGAGGGGGAAAAGACCTCATGGGGAAAGAGATCTATACTCACCGGTAGGCTGGAGCACTGTGCTTGGCTGGCATCTAGGATTATGGGACCCCAAATGTTTGTCTGTTCCGGAGCTGAGGTCAGGAACCCCACCCTAGCCAAGAAAACCTCCACATAGCATGCCCGATTGCTGCAACACATTCCACATGTGTGGGGATGATTATAAGTGTGGTGTTCTGAAAAAAATGTGTGAAAATGAGACAAATATGTGTAAAAACAGTGAAAAGAAAGTGAAAAAGTGAAAAAATGAAAAGTGAAAAAACATGAGTGTGTGAAAAGAGAAAAAAAAAATATATATATAAAAAATATATGGCATGTGTATATCTTCATGAGTGTTGTGTATGTATGAAAATACATACATACACCATAGTGTGTAAGTGTGTTGCGTGAGTCAAAAGAAAAAGGGGAAAGGCTCAACTCACTCAGGTGGGTATTGGGTGTGATTTCGCCCCTCACCCCCTTAGTTAAGACTTTATAAAGAAGGTCCTCACACATGAGGCGTTGACCCTCCTGCATGCCCTTCAGTTTGGTGGCAGCCATGCAGGCAAAGGCCTCTTCAGGAGTGGGTAAGGCTCTGAGGGACTCAGAAGCCTCCTGAATGAGCCTGAGTGCTGAATCCTGCACGTGACTCCCCTTCCTGGGTCTTTTGTTTGGAAGGCGGAGGGGAGGAACCTGCGATTCTGTCAGGCTCCTACTGGGCCCAGGCTTCTCCTGGCTGCCACTTAGCCCCGCCTCCTCCTGGCTGCCACTAACCCCCGTCTCCTCCTGGCTGCCACTAACCCCCGCCTCCTCCTGACTGCCACATTCCACAGCCTCCTCCTGTGTGGCACATTCCACAGCTGCCTCCTCCTCCTGGCTGAGGTCTTCCTGTGTATGAAAAAGGGACATCGTTTTAGATTTTTAGTCATCAATCACACACAATTTTCACCTCATGACTGTTGCCAATTGAATGTTAACAAATATACCAGACTATAATTCTGAGCCCAGCATTTTTCATTCTTGTCCCAATTATTTTTGCCCACTACTGTCTATTGATATGTAAAACACTTTATTAAATCAGCAATTAGTGATCAATAATAACATCTAGTAAACATCATTTATTTATTGACCAGAAATCTGTAGAAGAATTCTATACCTGGCTCCAGCTGGGCTCCTCCACTTCTTCCTGGCTGGAAGTCCCAGGTTGGACATCGGAAGCCTCAGCTGGGGTGGAAGATAGGGTGGAAGGAAGAGTGGAGAGGGATTCCCTGACTTCAGTGTGGTCTGACAGAAAATGAAGTCTCTCATAGTACCACAGCCTGGGGACATATACGTCATCTGCTGCAGCTCCAGATCTCGTGAGAATCTGTGACCTTCTTGCGCTCCCTAAGATAAGTGCTCCTCAGGTCACCAATTTTGGCTTTTAAATAGAGGATGGTTGCTGTGGGGACCACCGGCTTCACCAACTCCAGCAGTTTCTCCAGCGCTGCCTGCCTCTTTTGTTTATGATTATAATGAGGGTGTTTCACCTGCCACAGACAGGGCAGCTCCCTGTATTTGTCTATGAACAGGGGGAGGAAGTTGTGGTCATTGAAGCCATCCATTTTCTCTGCAAGACACAACACAAGACAAACCCTAATGTCAGGCGAAACTCTCCTAATCTTGTTACAATATAGGCCGCAATCTAGAAGCAGTATAGGCCCAAGTTTAGATCTTACCTTCGTTATCACCAATCAAAAATATGTAGAAGAATATGATCAGCCTAAACTGAGGAAAAAAATGTTTTTTTATATATTTTTGGGGGATATTTATTATAGCAAAATGTAAAAAATAATGCGTTTTTTCAAAATTGTCGCTCTTATTTTGTTTATAGCGCAAAAAATAAAAGTCGCAGCAGCGATCAAATACCACCAAAAGAAAGCTCTATTTGTGGGGGAAAAAGGACGTCAATTTGGTTTGGGAGCCACGTTGCATGACTGCGCAATTTTCAGTTAAAGCGACGCAGTGCCGAATCGCAAAAAACGCTCTGGTCAGGAAGGGGATAAAATCTTCCAGGGCTGAAGCGGTTAAAGTAAAGAAAAAAAAGTGAAATATTCCTTTAAATATCGTACCTGGGGGGTGTCTATAGTATGCTTGTAAAGTGGCGCATGTTTCCCGTGTTTAGAACAGTCCCTGCACAAAATGTCATTTTTAAAGGAAAAAAAGTCATTTAAAACTGCGGCTTTAATGTAATGTCGGGTCCTGGCAATATGGATGAAAACCAGTGAGACAAATGGCATGGGTACCCCCCTCCCCAGTCCATTACCAGGCCCTTTGGGTCTTGTATGGATATTAAGGGGAACCCCACACCCCAATTAAAAAAAGGAAAGGTGTGGGGCCACCAGGCCCTATATACTCTGAACAGCAGTATACAGGCGGTGCAAACAAGACAGGGACCGTAGGTTTGTTGTTAAGTAGAATCTGTTTGTAATTTTGAACTGGTACATTTTTAAAGTGTAGCTCCAGCCAAAAAAATCTGTTTTTAAGCTTTTTGGAAAACATAGGGAAGGATTATCACCCCTGTGACATTTGTTTTGCTGTCTGTGCTCCTCTTCAGAAGATTTCACCTCACTTTTTGTCCCAATGACAAATGTTTTTTGAAAATTTGGGGTTTTTAGTGAAACAAGGATTGGTGATAAAGCATCAGTGGAAAGGAGAAAAGTTTTTCCCATATTAACTCTTACAGGAGAGAATTTCCCTTCCTATGGGGTAGATTTCATCTCACTTCCTGTTGTCTCCTTCTGTTTGCAAGTATGAGTCATTTGTAAGTAGGATGTTTGAAAGTAGGGGCCTGCCCTATATACTCAGCAGAAATTTGGGCCTTAGGTGTTGTTGTGGCCTCACACTGTAAGCCCTCACAGGGCCCTGCTGTGAAAATATTAGATCAAGTATTGTAATTATATGCCCCTGTTGAACAGGGCCAGAAAAATTGGGCCTTTGGTGATGGTGGTGGTGCTGGTGCCACAACACTGTAAGTCCTCACAGTTAATCTTTTTTTTGTTTTCAAAAAGCTTTTATTAAGTAATAAAAGTAAACATAGGTAAGTGAAGACAATCAGATCAATAGGAGTAAAGAATACAGGCAGTATGCATTATTTATGAGCGTCGGGTTCATA
Organism: Lithobates clamitans; assembly: GCA_037952925.1. NCBI lineage: Eukaryota > Metazoa > Chordata > Amphibia > Anura > Ranidae > Lithobates > Lithobates clamitans. The sequence goes on along the minus strand of JBBGZY010003050.1, from coordinate 170,351 downwards.
AAAAAAAATCCGTCAAGTTAGATATATCTATTAACATTATAGAGGGAATCTGGATGTCTTACATTAACAGAACAAAGAAAAGTACAGCGAGAAAAAGACAAGAAAAGAAAAAATTATAACAAATATAATATACAAAATAAAACGGTCAGACTTGAAGTCTAAATAAGAACCATGGGTTCCATTTAGTATCATAACGAGGGATAGAGTCATGTAGTGTATGATAAATTTTGTCTGCTAACATCATGTGAGCAATTCTTGCGACTACTTGTGTGAATGGAACCAAAGGTGTCTTCCAATGTAGAGCAATCGCCCAGTGCATAGCAATTGAGTGAATCAATTTTACAAAAGGTTTGGAAGAGTCTGGTGGGGATTGAAATAAAATACAGTGTTGGAAGGTCAAACTAATGGGTTTACCTGCTAACTTATCTATCAATTTCAGCATTTCAGTCCAAGTGGGCTGTAATTTTTCGCATTCCCAAAAGAGATGCAAAAAGGAGCCTTGTTGGGTACAACCCCTAAAGCATAAGTGGGAGGACTGTGGAAAAATTTTGTGCAGGCGTACTGGGGTATAGTACCAGTGAGTCACCAACTTAATGGCAGTCTCTCGTACCATTATGGACTTGGTACAGCTGCGCAAATTCTGCCAGCCTTTTGCCCAATCTAGATCACCATCTTCAAGACAGAGTTCCCGTTCCCACTGTATTCTATACTTTAGAGCAGGGTTCTCTATTGTTGCTTCTAAGTATTTATAGACCACTGAAATTAGTCCCTTTTGATGAGGGGATGTGTGGCATAGGTCCTCATATAGTGTATTAGAGTTCGAGACAGGACCCGGATAGTGCTGTTGGAAAAAGTGTCAAATTTGCAAAAAGTGGTAAAATTCCCCAGCTATATGATAGATAGATTGTTTTTAAATGTGAAAACGAGGTAAATTTTGAGTTCAGAAGAAACTTATCTAACGTAGTTAGATTTAGATCAATCCAAAGTTGGAAGGAAAAGGGTCTATCATATGCCGAGGGGAATCTAGGGTCTCCGAGAAATAAGGCACCTAAGGGTGTTGGTGATATAAGGTTATATGTCTTCCTATATTGATCCCAGAGCTGCAGCCCTGCCTGGGTAATCAATAGGGATAAGCCGAACACCCCCCCGTTCGGTTCGCACCAGAACCTGCGAACGGACCGAAAATTTGCACGAACGTTAGAACCCCATTGACGTCTATGGGACTCGAACGTTCAAAATCAAAAGTGCTCATTTTAAAGGCAAATTTGCATGGTATTGTCCTAAAAAGGGTTTGGGGACCCGGGTCCTACCCCAGGGGACATGTATCAATGCAAAAAAAAAACTTTTAAAAACGGCCGTTTTTTCAGGAGCAGTGATTTTAATGATGCTTAAAGTAAAAAAAAAAAAAAAGTGAAATATTCCTTTAAATATCGTACCTGGGGCGTGTCTATAGTATGCCTGTAAAGTGGCACGTGTTTCCCGTGTTTAGAACAGTCCCTGCACAAAATGTCATTTTTAAAGGAAAAAATCTCATTTAAAACTGCTTGCGGGTTTAATGTAATGTCGGGTCCTGGCAATATGGATGAAAATCAGTGAGACAAACAGCATGGGTACCCCCCAGTCCATTACCAGGCCCTTTAGGTCTTGTATGGATATTAAGGGGAACCCCGCACCCAAATTAAAATAAGGAAAGGTGTGGGGCCACCAGGCCCTATATACTCTGAACAGCAGTATACAGGCGGTGCAAACAAGACAGGGACTGTAGGTTTGTTGTTAAGTAGAATCTGTTTGTAATTTTGAACGGGTACATTTTTAACGTGTTTAGCTCCAGCCAAAAAATCTTTTTTAAGCTTTTTGGAAAACATAGGGAAGGGTTATCACCCCTGTGACATTTGTTTTGCTGTCTTTCCTCCTCTTCAGAAGATTTCACCTCACTTTTTGTCCCAATGACAAATGTTTTTTGAAAATTTGGGGTTTTTTGTGGAACAAGGATTGGAAAGCATCAGTGGAAAGGAGAAATGTTTTTCCCATATTAACTCTTACAGGAGAGAATTTCCCTTCCTAGGGGTAGATTTCATCTCACTTCCTGTTGTCTCCTTCCGTTTGCAAGTAGGAGTCATTTGTAAGTTAGATGTTTGAAAGTAGGGGCCTGCCCTATATACTCAGCAGAAATGTGGGCCTTAGGTATGTTGTGGCCACAACACTGTAAGCCCTCACAGGGCCCTGCTGTGAAATATTAGATCAAGAATTGTAATTACATGCCCCTGTTGAACAGGGGCAGAAAAATTGGGCCTTTGGTGGTGGTGGTGGTGCTGGTGCCACAACACTGTAAGTCCTCACTCGCTCTTGGTGGGTGCAGAAATGGGCCCTGCTGTGAAATATTAGATCAAGAATTGTAATTACATGCCCCTGTTGAACAGTGGCTGAAAAATTAGGCCTTAGACACTGGTGCTGGTGCCACAACACTGCAACCCCTCACAGACACTCTAATTGGAATGCAGGAACGATCCCTGCTGCAAAGTATTGCATCAAAAATTGTAATTACACGCCCTTGTTAAACAAGGGCTGAAAAATTGGGCCTTAGGCACTGGTGCTGGTGCCACAACACTGCAACCCCTCACAGACACTCTAGTTGGAACGCAGGAACGAGCCCTGCTGCAAAGTATTGCATCAAAAATTGTAATTACACGCCCCTGTTAAACAGGGGCTGAAAAATTGTGCCTTAGGCACTGGTGGTGGCGCCCAGAACCAAAAATGTTCTTACAAGCTATCAGCGTGATGATTGAGGAGGAAGAGGATAATTACTCAGGGATAGTCACTCAGCATCAGCATAGGCAGTCTTTGAAGGGATCTGAGATTTCAAAAAAAATTATTCGGTTACATCAGCATCAGGTGCTTGGTAGCTGGTGGTGATCCAAGACTGATTCATTTTTATGAAGGTCAGTCGATCGACCGAGTCGGTGGACAGACGCACCCTGTGATCGGTTACCACGCCTCCAGCAGCACTGAATGTGCATTCCGAAAGAACGCTGGATGCAGGACAGGCCAGTAGCTCAATTGCATACTGTGCAAGCTCTGGCCAGTGATCCATCCTCAAGACCCAGTAACCCAGAGGATTTTCGGTGGGAAAGGTGTCCAAGTCTGATCTTGCCCCTAGGTATTCCTGCACCATGTAAAACAGACGCTGGCTATGGTTGCTGGAACCGATCATACCTTGGGGCTGCGGGCTTAAAAATTGTCTGAACGCATCGGTCAGATGGCCACCTTCTCCACCGCTCCTTCTGTGACTGACCGAAGCCTCAGCAACACGTTGTCCAGAAACAGGAGTTTGTAACCTCCCAGTCTCTGGGAACGCGTTGCACAGACCTTTCTGCAAGGCCTCCCGAAGATTTTTCATCCTCTGCTCCCTCTGCGATGGCAAGATAAGGTCCGCAACCTTACCCTTGTAACGTGGATCAAGGAAGGTTGCCATCCAGTATTGGTCCTTCTCCTTGATACCACGAATACGAGGATCCTTACGCAGGCTTTGCAGGATCAGGGAGGCCATGCAGTGTAGGTTTGCTGAGGCATTCGGTCCGGAGTCCTCTGGGTCACTAAGGACGACATGTTCCGCAGCCACCTCCTCCCAGCCACGTACAAGTCCATGTGTTTCTTGGGACTGATCCCTTAAAGACTGCTGCTGATGCTGAGTGCCAGGCTCCACCTCCATACTGACACAATCTTCCTCCTCCTCCTCGTCCTCTTCCTGTGTGATCGGCGGGCACGCAGGAACACTGTCTGGATAAAGGGGGCCTTGAGAGCTAAGGAAGTCCTCCTCTTCCTGCCTCTGTTCTACCTCAAGTGCCCTGTCCATTATTCCACGCAGCGTGTGCTCCAACAGGTGGACAAGGGGGACAGTGTCACTGATGCATGCACTGTCACTGCTCACCATCCTCGTGGCCTCCTCAAATGGTGACAGGACAGTGCATGCATCCCTGATCATGGCCCACTGGCGTGGGGAAAAAAAAACAAGCTCCCCTGACCCTGTCCTGGTGCCATAGTCGCACAGGTACTCATTGATGGCCCTCTGCTGCTTGTGCAGCCGCTGCAGCATGGCCAACGATGAGTTCCACCTGGTGGGCATGTCACAGATTAGGCGGTTCTTGGGCAGGTTAAACTCCTTTTGGAGGTCCGTCAGCCGAGCACTGGCATTATATGACCGGCGGAAATGCACACAGACTTTCCTGGCCTGCCTCAGGACATCCTGTAAGCCCGGGTACCTGCCCAAGAACCGCTGCACCACCAAGTTAAGGACGTGAGCCAAACAGGGCACATGGGTCATTTGTCCCTGTCGGAGGGCAGAGAGGAGGTTGGTGCCATTGTCGCAAGCCACCATTCCTGCCTTAAGTTGGCGTGGCGTCAACCACCTCTGAACCTGCCCCTGCAGAGCTGACAGAACCTCTGCCCCAGTGTGGCTCCTGTCCCCCAAGCACACCAGCTCAAGCACCGCATGGCATCTTTTGGCCTGCGTACTTGCGTAGCCCCTTGAACGACTACGGAGCACCGCTGGTTCCGAGGAAGAGGCCATGGAGAAAGAAGAAGAGGAAGGTGTGGAGGAGATAGGTGTGTCACAATCATTAGCATTTTGGAGGCGTGGTGGCGGAACAACCTCCAACACTACTGCACCTTGTCCTGCATCCTTCCCAGCTGCCAGAAGAGTCACCCAATGCGCCGTGAAACTTAGGTAACGTCCCTGTCCATGCCTGCTGAACCATGAGTCAGCGGTAATATGCACCTTACCACTGACTGCCCTGTCCAGCGAGGCATGGACATTGCCTTCCACATGCCGGTAGAGAGCCGGAATTGCCTTCCGTGAGAAAAAGTGGCGTTTGGGTACCTGCCACTGAGGAACCGCACATTCCACAAACTCACGGAAGGGGGCAGAGTCTACCAACTGAAAAGGCAGCAGTTGAAGTGCTAGCAATTTTGCCAAGCTAGCATTCAACTGCTGGGCATGTGGATGGCTGGGAGCAAACTTCTTTCGGCGGTGCAGCAGCTGGGGCAGGGAAATTTGCCTGGTACAATCTGACGTTGGTGTACCAAAAGCAGATTGCCCACAAGTACTTGGCTGTGACACACCTAATTCTACACCTTCATTCCTCTCAGTGCAGGTCTCAGAGAGGACTGAAGGTATAGTGGGGTTGGAAATCTCAGCTGATGAGGAGCAAGGAGAGGTCCTCTTTGTTCTTTGGTGTGGGTCTTTTAGATACACTTGCCAATGAACTGCATGGCAGGTCAACATATGTCTGGTCAAGCATGTGGTACCCAAGCGGGAGATGTTTTGGCCATGCGAGATACGCTTGAGACATATGTTGCAAATAGCAGCAATGCGATCTGATGCACTTGTCTCAAAAAAGGCCCACACCAAAGAACTTTTTGAATAACGCGCAGAGACTGCAGCGCCCTGCACATGTGGAGCTTTGGAGTGTGATGCAGTCAATGTGCTGCCCTTAGGCTGGCCCCTGGAGGGCATCCTGCCTCGTTGGTGATGTGCCGCCTCCTCCTCCTCCTCTCTCCTATCAGGCACCCATGTTGAGTCAGTGACCTCATCATCCCCTCCCTCCTCATCACTGGAGCAAACCTGGCAGTATGCTGCAGCAGGGGGAGCATGACTGCCAGATTGCTGTCCTTCTTGGGCACCCCCTCTGTCCGTGCTCATGTTACTGCCTTCATCAAGCTCAGTATCATCATCAGAGCCTTCCAAACGCTGGCCATCCTCCTGGAGCATGTACCCAACACTGTGGTCAAACAGTTCGAGGGACTCCTCAGGAGGACATGGTGGGGCTAGGGAAGGAGTCACTGATGACATTGAGCCGAGGGAAGAGGCCGCTGCTTTGCCAGACAAAGTACCCTGGGCATGGGTGAGAGAGGATGAGGAGGATGAGGACAGCTTGGTCATCCACTCGACCAAGTCTTCCGCATGTTGCGGCTCAACACGGCCAGCTGCCGAAAAAAAGGCCAAGCGTGTCCCACGACCATGTGCTGATGAGGATGCACCGTCTCCACGACCAGCACTAGACACAGAGCCTGCTTGCCCTCTCTTATTGGCTTGTCACTTTCTGCCTCTCCTTCTTGGCCTTCCAGACATACTAATGGCCTGTAGCTGCACTAAGCTGGGATATATATATATATATATATATATATATATATATATATATGTATTGATACTGCAGCTAGCAAAATCAACTGCCTGCCTGTAGTATGAGAACACCACCAACCTTCTACAGGTAGCTTTAGCTGAACACTGTGAGGTGGACGCACCCCACTAACTTGTAGGTTTAGCTGAACACTGTGAACAGGACGCACCCCACTAACTTGTAGGTTTAGGTGAACACTGTGAGATGGACGCACCACACTAACTTGTAGGTTTAGCTGAACACTGTGAGCAGGACGCACCGCACTAACTTGTAGGTTTAGCTGAACACTGTGAGCAGGACGCACCCCACTAACTTGTAGGTTTAGCTGAACACTGTGAGCAGGACGCACTGCACTAACTGTAAATAGTCTAGCTGCCTGACTGTGGTACTAATAGGATCAAAAGAACACCAGTAATTTTCTTCAGGTAGCTGTATATACTGTAACAAGACAAGCCTGCCTGTCAGTAAGAAGATAACAGGAACGGATCTAGCTTAACACTGTGAGCAGGACGCACCCCACTAACTTGTAGGTTTAGCTGAACACTGTGAGCAGGACGTACCCCACTAACTTGTAGGTTTAGCTGAACACTGTGAGCAGGATGCACCCCACTAACTTGTAGGTTTAGCTGAACACTGTGAGCAGGACGCACCCCACTAACTTGTAGGTTTAGCTGAGCACTGTGAGCAGGACGCACCCCACTAACTTGTAGGTTTAGCTGAACACTGTGAGGTGGACGCACCACACTAACTTGTAGGTTTAGCTGAACACTGTGAGCAGGACGCACTGCACTAACTGTAAATAGTCTAGCTGCCTGACTGTGGTACTAATAGGATCAAAAGAACACCAGTAATTTTCTTCAGGTAGCTGTAAATACTGTAACAAGACAAGCCTGCCTGTCAGTAGGAAGATAACAGGAACGGATCTAGCTAAACTGAATACAGCGTATATATATATATATATATGCAACACCTGGGATGCATATATATACACAATACACTGTAAGTGCAGCTAACTGACTGACTGTTCTGCCTAATCTATCTAACTCAAATCAAATGTCACTGTCTGTCTCTCTCTCTCTCTCAATGAACGCCGGAACACACACTACACAGGGCCGCCATGCAAGCGGCCTTATATAGTGTGGGGCGTGTACTAAATCCCCTGAGCCATAATTGGCCAAAGCCTCCTTGGCTTTGGCCAATTATGGCTCTCTGTTCAGAGGGCGCTGTGATTGGCCAAGCATGCGGGTCATAGTGCATGCTTGGCCAATCATCAGCCAGCAATGCACTGCGATGCCGCAGTGAATTATGGGCCATGACGCGCCACACAAATTTGTCGCGAACGGCCCATATCGTTCGCAATTCGGCGAACGGGCGAACAGACGATGTTTGAGTCGAACATGGGTTCGACTCGAACACGAAGCTCATCCCTATTAATCAAGTTCTTAGAGCCCAGATCTGGTTTAGAAGAGTTGTTAGACCACATCAAACCCGGGAGATAGTGGGGTGTGATAGAGTCTTGTTCAAATTGGACCCAGGGGACTCTGGAGTTTTTAATGTTCCATTGGGCCTGTTGCGTATATCTGCTGGCTAAATAGTAGAACCAGATCTGAGGGACACGCAGACCACCCCTCTTAGAGGAGCGGTACAGAACTTCCTTGGCAAATCGTGGGGGTCTGTCTCGCCAAATAAATCTGTTAAAAAGGGTCTGGATAGTATGCAGGTAATTTTTAGAAAGTCTGATTGGAAGGGATCTAAAAAGGTAAAGTAGTTTAGGGAGAATTGTCATCTTGAGTGTGGTAACCCTACTTAGAAATTAAATGTGCAGGTGTGACCACAGTTTGAGAATCCCTTTCAGTTTAGATATCTAGGTACGAGAGGTGTGATTCAGCCCATGTGAAGGAATAAGATAGTTTGAGGTGGTGTAATTCCTCAGGTGAAAAACCCACCGGCAGGGCTACCGACTTCGCCATATTGATCGAGAGGCCAGAGATCCCTGCAAGCTTCGATAGGGTCTGCAGTAAGTTTGGTAGGGAAATGAAGGGGTTAGTGAGGAACATCAGAACATTGTCCTCGTACATACCAAATTTGTATTCCGAGTAGCCCTCCACGGAAACCCATCCGTTGTAGGAGAGTGGTGATATAGGTCCAAGAGACACTATCAAATGCCTTTTGTATATCTAGGCTAAGCATAAAGAGCTTCCGCGAGAACAAATTAGCATCCTGAATTATATTAGTAGCTAAGCGTATGTTATCAGTGATGAGTCTGTGGGGAATGAAACCTGACTGGTAGGGGGGTATAAGTGAGGGAATTATACTTGCCAGTCTGTCAGCTAGGATTCTACTAAATATTTTTAGATCATTGTTTATGACAGATATGGGTCTGTAATTTTGGGGAAGTGTTTGATTTTTATTCGGTTTCGGTATTAAGGACATATTGGCTAATGACATCTACTACTACTGCCTTGCAATACCCAATTGAAGAGATGAACCAATCTAATAGTAAGGGGGGCAGAAAATTTCTTGTAGTATAAAGAAGAGAATCCATCCGGACCAGGAGTGGATCCTGATTTTAAAGATTTTATTACATTCATGACCTCCGAAGGTGTAATGGGCGCATTCAACATTTCTAGTTGTGTGGGGGTAAGACTCGGTATAGGGATATTTTGAAACCAGGCTTCCTCACTCTGTGAGGGTCTGAGTTGAGATGGTGCCAGCAAGGTTGAGTAAAATTGTTCAAATATTTTAAGGACCTCCTGAGGATGAGAAGCAATATGGCCAGGGGGAGTCGCTAATCTATAAATATGGGGCGGGCGGGTAGATTAATTCAGCTTGCGGGCGAAAAGAGTAGAAGAGGTGCCCTTGTGGAGCAAAAATTTGGCTTTAGACCATCGAAGAGCCTTTTCCACTTTTTCGTTAAGATGGAGTCTAATTCTAGTCTATCAAACGTCTAGTAGATTCTAAATGTAGGGAGCTAGTGTTCTTATAAAGACTATCCAGCTCTTTTGTGAGGACTAAAATTTTATGTCTGTCATTCTTCTTCCAGATTGAGGCTATACTAATAAGTTTTCCTCTTAAAACCGCCTTATGTGCAGTCCAGACCGTGGAGAGGGGAGTTTCTGGAATGGCATTGATGTTAAAATATTCCTCTATAGTTTGTGCTACCTCAGTTTCCACCGCCAAATCTGAGAGGAGTGCCTCATTTAACCTCCATGAGTGAGTGGTGGGAGCCAGTCTAATAAACTTAGTAGTAAAAGCAGTTACATGATGGTCCGACCAGGTACAGGGATGAATAATTGCATCTGTGGCGTTTACAAGAATAATGGGGGTGGTATAAATGTAATCTAATCTTGCATAACTATTATGGGGGTGGGAGTAAAAGGTATACTCCTTAGCTCCAATGTTATGAGCTCTCCAGGTGTCCACCAGTTGATGTTCCAGTAGACCATTGGAGAGCGATCGAGGAAAGGATTTAGAGGTAGGCGCCAAATTAAAATCCCCCCTATTATCATATGTGATGATTGGTAAAGAAATAGGCGGTCAAAGACAGAAGAGGCTGGAGAGTCATTAGGGGCGTAAATACTAGCTATTGTGAATAAGACCCTTAATAATAACATACCTACTGTCCTTATCTTTATATACTTGTTTTACTTCCATAGGGAAGGTGGAGTGCAGGAGTATGGCGGCGCCCCTGCTTTTCGACTGGTGCAGGGAATAAAAAGCTTGAGGGAAATTTCTGTGGAAGAATTTGGGATGTGAGGAGTGAGCAAAATGCGTCTCTTGTAAGAGGAGAATTTTTGCACCCAGTTGCTTATAAAAGTTGAAGGCTTTGCACCTCTTAACTGGGGAGTTAAAACCCTTCACATTATGTGATATGCAGTTAATCACCATAGGGAATGTTGTAGAATTCTATAGACTGAGTGAAGTTCAATATCAGGAAATTGAGGGAAGCAAACCCTTGTCTTCCAAATCTAATAAAGGGGGCCGCCACACTCATGCACTGGAAATCAAGGAGGATTGACATATACCACATATAGACCACTCTAAATGAAATGGACATCGACATGTAAAAATGGAGCTTCTGCAAAGGATAGTTGTTCAAACAGTAAGTAAGCTGACCTAAATATGCAAAAAAAAAAAGAAAAAAGAAAAAAACAAGTCTAATAACCATGCAAAAATCATTGTAACCTAGAACTGGATCAGGTAAAAGAAATAAACCTGATAGGAGAAAACAAAACTAACGAGACTACTAGGTCTCAAACCCAGCCGATCCGTAGCTCCGTTCTATGACGAACAGAGAAGAGCTTGCCTGCAGTAATGGCAAAACAAAAAGTGTAAAATGTGGGATAAAATTGAAAAAAATAAAGAAAAAGTCAAAATCTGCGAGGCTACTGCTGGGTGGGGTGAACATGTCGTGGCTCCAAGGGACCAACATCTGAGCCAATGAAGTATGGAACGAAGTGCAGGTCGCTGCGAAACTTGTTAGAGTCGTGAATGCTGAGATGATCAGTGAAAATGTTCCTATTTCTATCACCGACGTCGTATCGGATCCTTCTTCTGTCTCTTCTGGTTGAAGGAGTGTGCCAAATCGGTGAGGGTCTGGGTGTAGATGGTGGCCGGCGGATAACTTCGTCGTCAAGAAGGCCTAATTTTACCAAGACCTCCTGACCTTCTAGGAGCGATGTGGCAGAGTACGTGATACCGTTGTGGGGAATCACCAGCTTTAAGGGAAAGCCCCATCTATAATGAATGTGAGCGGATTGAAGAGCTGTAGTAACCTCTCTCATTCCCCGCCTCCTATCCAAGGTAGCAGGGGCAATGTCCGGGTAGATTTGGATGGTATGATCATCAAGTAAGATACGTTGCTTATTGCGTGCCGCTCTCAGGATATCTTCTTTGATCAGAAAATCTTTCATACATAGAACTACATCTCTAGGGGGTTTATCATCTGGTGGTTTCGGTCTGAGAGCTCTATGTATGCGATCGCATTTGAAAGCCGCAGACTCAGCGTCTGGGAGAAGGGATTTGAATAGACGGATCACTGTTGGAATGAGGTCTGTCTCCGATTCTGGGATACCTCATAAGTGCAAATTGTTGCGTCGGTTTCGATTGTCAAGGTCCTCGATTTGGGATTGAATCAGGGAAAAAGCTGAGGCTAGGGATTCATGCTCTCTGGTGAGGTCATTGTAAGCTAACGCCAGCTCATCATGCTTGGTTTCAAGCCTTCCCGTTCTGGAGCCCAAGGCCGCAATTTCCTGGGAGAGTGTATGGGAGGTTTTATGCAGCTCTGTCTGGAACTTAGTTGCCAGCTTAGAGTACATAGCTTCCAGGCTAGTTTCCTGGTCAGTTTTGGTGAGGGTAGCTGTGTACTCACAATTAGTGTCCAGTTCAGCTGCTTGCTCTGGCAAATATCGTGGCGAGGAAGCAGGAGAAGGAGGCTTCCTTCTCCCTGCGGCACCATTTTGGGACATGCTGCCGAGTTCCCGTGTGCGGAGAAGATAGTGTGTCAGGGTGTGTTGAGACGATCCTCTGGGTTTCTTCTTCCTCGCAGGCATGCGCCACGTCTGAGGGGCTCGAGAGGTGATAAAATCGCTGTTTAGTTGGGTGAGTATGACCCTCTGGAAGCCGGTATAGTCCCAAGCTAGACGGAGCTACAGCATCAGACGTCCATCGCGCTTGGAGCCGCGCATGCGCCCCTCCTCACAGTTAATCTTGGTGGGCGCAGAAACAGGCCCTGCTGTGAAATATTCAATCAAGAATTGTAATTACATGCCCCTGTTGAACAGGGGCTGAAAAATTGGGCCTTTGGTGGTGGTGGTGGTGCTGGTGCCACAACACTGTAAGTCCTCACAGTTAATCTTGGTGGGCGCAGAAACGGCCCTGCTATGAAATATTAGATCAAGAATTCTAATTACATGTCCCTGTTAAATTGTAATTACACGCCCCTGTTAAACAGGGGCTGAAAAATTGGGCCTTAGGCACTGGTGCCACAACACTGCAACCCCTCATAGATACTCTAATTGGAATGCAGGAACGAGCCCTGCTGCAAAGTATTGCATCAAAAATTGTAATTACACACCCCTGTTAAACAGGGGCTGAAAAATTGGACCTTAGGCACTGGTGGCGGCGCCCAGAACCAAAAATGTTCTTACAAGCTATCAGCATGATCATTGAGGAGGAAGAGGATAATTACTCAGCATAACAGGATAGTCACTCAGCATCAGCATAGGCAGTCTTTGAAGGGATCTGACATTTCAAAAAAAAATATTCGGTTACATCAGCATCAGGTGCTTGGTAGCTAGTGGTGATCCAAGACTTTTTTATGAAGGTCAGTTGATCGACCGAGTCGGTGGACAGACGCACCCTGTGATCGGTTACAAAGCCTCCAGCAGCACTGAATGTGCGTTCCGAAAGAACGCTGGATGCAGGACAGGCCAGTAGCTCAATTGCATACTGTGCAAGCTCTGGCCAGTGATCCATCCTCAAGTCCCAGTAACCCAGAGGATTTTTGGTGGGAAAGGTGTCCAAGTCAGATCTTGCCCCTAGGTATTCCTGCACCATGTAAAACGATGGTTGCTGGAACCGATCATACCTTGGGGCTGCAGACTAAAAAATTGTCTGAACGCATTGGTCAGACGGCCACCTTCTCCACCGCTCCTTCTTTGACTGACTGAAGCCTCAGCAACATGTTGTCCAGAAATAGGAGTTTGTAACCTCCCAGTCTCTAGGAATGCGTTGCACAGACCTTTCTACAAGGCCTCCCAAAGATGTTTCATCCTCTGCTCCCTCTGCGATGGCAAGATAAGGTCTGCAACCTTACCCTTGTAATGTGGATCAAGGAGGGTTGCCAGCCAGTATTAGTTCTTCTCCTTGATACCACAAATACGAGGATCCTTACGCAAGCTTTGCGGGATCAGGGAGGCCATGCAGCGTAGGTTCGCTGAGGCATTCGGTCCGGAGTCCTCTGGGTCACCAAGGACGACATGGTCCGCAGCCACCTCCTCCCAGCCACATACAAGTCCATGTGTTTCTTGGGACTGATCCCTTAAAGACTGCTGCTGATGCTGAGTGCCAGGCTCCACCTCCATACTGACACAATCCTCCTCCTCCTCCTCTTCCTGTGTGATCGGCGGGCACGCAGGAACACTGTCTGGATAAAGGGGGCCTTGAGAGCTAAGGAAGTCCTCCTCTTCCTGCCTCTGTTCTGCCTCAAGTGCCCTGTCCATTATTCCATGCAGCGTGTGCTCCAACAGGTGGACAAGGGGGACAATGTCACTGATGCATGCACTGTCACTGCTCACCATCCTCGTGGCCTCCTCAAATGGTAACAGGACAGTGCATGCATCCCTGATCATGGCCCACTGGCGTGGGGAAAAAAACCAAGCTCCCCTGACCCTGTCCTGGTGCCATAGTCACACAGGTACTCATTGATGGCCCTCTGCTGCGTGTGCAGCCGCTGCAGCATGGCCAGCGTTGAGTTCCACCTGGTGGGCATGTCACAGATTAGGCGGTTCTTGGGCAGGTTAAACTCCTTTTGGAAGTCTGCCAGCCAAGCACTGGCATTATATGACCGGCGGAAATGCACAGACTTTCCTAGCCTGCCTCAGGACATCCTGTAAGCCCGGGTACCTGCCCAAGAACCGCTGCACCACCAAGTTAAGGACGTGAGCCAAACAGGGCACATGGGTCAGTTGTCCCTGTTGGAGGGCGGAGAGGAGGTTGGTGCCATTGTCGCAAACCACCATTCCTGCCTTAAGTTGGCGTGGTTTCAACCACCTCTGAACCTGCCCCTGCAGAGCTGACAGAACCTCTGCCCCAGTGTGGCTCCTGTCCCCCAAGCACACCAGCTCAAGCACCGCATGGCATCTTTTGGCCTGCGTACTTGCGTAGTCCCTTAAACGCCTACTGAGCACCGCTGGTTCCGAGGACAAAGCACAGGAAGAGGCCATGGAGGAAGAAGAAGAGGAGGGGGTGGAGGAGAGAGGTGTGTCAGAGTCATTAGTAGTGGCATTTTGGAGGCGTGGTGGCGGTACAGTCTCCAACACTACTGCACCTTGTCCTGCATCCTTCCCAGCTACCAGCAGAGTCACCCAATGCATGGTTAAACTTAGGTAACTGTCACGTACCTGGTAGGTTTTGAGCCTGAAGTGCAGAGAAAGACCTCCCTTACAGCCGCTCCTCTGGAATGGAGACAGAGGGCCAGGAGTGAAGAGTGGTATGTGTGCCTGGCAGGATCAACAATCACTGGACGTTCAGTAGTGGTGGCACCCTCTGGAACCTGAAGCCGAAGAGAAGACTGAAGACAGAGACTGGAATGCAGGGAGGTCCAGGAACCCAGCAGGTAAGCAAGCCGGACAGTGGAACACTGGACTGGAACCAGGAACAAGCAGCAGGTAGTAGACTGGAACGCTGGACTGGAACCAGGAACAAGCAGCAGGTAGTAGACTGGAACACTGGACTGGAACCAGGAACAACAGCAGGTAGTAGACTGGAACGCTGGACTGGAGCCAGGAACAACAGCAGGTAGTAGACTGGAACGCTGGACTGGAACCAGGAACAACAGCAGGTAGTAGACTGGAACGCTGGACTGGAACCAGGAACAACAGCAGGTAGTAGCCTGGAATGCTGGATTGAAACAAGCAGCAGGTAGGAGCCTGGAACGCTGGACTGGAACCAGGAACAAGCAGCAGGTAGTAGACTGGATGCTGGTATACACAGCGGGAAGGTCAACAAGCCGGTGGTCGGTCAGCAGAGGTACCAGGGATAATACAGAGGGATGGTCAGGCAAGCCAAGAGGGTCTGGTGCAGGCGGATAGCAGGATGGTCAAACAGGAAGCCAGGTCAGATAATAGGATACACAGATCAGATCAGGTAAAGCACACAGAACGCTGTAGAGCAGACAGCGGGGATAAAGTGTGACAGACCGGTTTAAATAGCCCGCCTGACACCAGCGGGAGTGCGCGCGCGTGTGCCCGTGCGAGACCGCACCCGTGAACGTGCGCGCATGCGCAGTGGGACCCGTGGCCGTGTTCCCGTGCGCCTGGATCGCCGGTTACTGGCAGGATCTTCATGACATTGCTCCCCCCCAAGGGGCAGCCTCCGGATGCCCCTTTGAAAAAATTTCTCTGGATGGGATCTTTTAAAAGATTGTAACAGATCTTCAGCATGAATATTATCTTCTGGTTCCCAAGAGTTCTCTTATGAGCCAAACCCCCTCCACTTTATCAAAAATTTATTCTGGTTACCTCTTTTCCTATGGTCCATGATAGCCTCCACCTCGAATTCCTCCTCCCCATCTACCAAGATTGGATCAGGAGGATCCATACTTCGGCCTGGAAATGGGTTGGAAATAGAGGGTTTGAGCAGGGACACATGAAAAACTGGATGCACCTTTAGTGAATCCGGGAATTCAAGTTCGTATGCAACTTCATTAATTCTCCGTTTGACAGAAAACGGCCCAAGAAACTTGGGACCTACTTTCTTTGAAGGGCAAGTCAACCTAAGGTTTACTGTGGACAACCATACCTGATCCCCAGGTGCAAGTAACAGCTCACCTCGCCTTTTCTTATCGAAGGTGGCTTTATTATACTCCTGGGTCCTGGTCATGGTCTCCTGTAAAACTTGGTTGTTGGAGGTGAAGAAATCCAATTTCTCCTGGACTGCGGGTACTGTGCATTCTGGAAGAGAGTTAGGTAAAAATTAAGGGTGGAAACCATTTTTCGCAAAAAACAGAGTTTGTTTGATAGCAGAATGAATAGAATTGTTATAGGCGAATTCGGCCAATAGAAGAACAGAAATCCAATCATCTTGGGCAAAAGAAGAAAAACAGCGCAAATATTGTTCAAGGGTCTGGTTTGTCCTTTCTGTTTGCCCATTAGTCTGGGGATGATAAGGATGTCCAAGGTTTTACACAGAGACTTCCAGAATCGGGAGGTAAACTGTACCCCCCGATCTGAAACGATATTGACTGGTACCCCATGGAGCCTGATGACTTCTTTAATGAATGCTTGTGCTGTTTCTGTAGCTGAAGGGGTGCCCTTCATTGGGACAAAGTGGGCCATCTTCGACAACCGGTCCACTATGACAAAGATTGAGGTGAAGCCCCCAGCCGGGGGTAATTCTACAATAAAGTCTATAGAGAGCATTTTTCAGGGCCTATCTGGGACAGGCAAGGGTTTTAATAGTCCCCATGCCTTTGTTCTGTGCCCCTTGTTCCTGATGCAGGTGGTAAAGGACTCTACAAACTTTTTACAATCTTCGTGTAGCTGAGGCCACCAGAAGGTACTCTGTACCAGATCAGTGGTCTTAGCTACGCCAAAATGCCCAGCCAACGCATGATCATGACAGAGCTCCAGTACTGTAACTCGTAGTGTTTCAGGTATAAAGATCTTATTCTCATGCCACAGTAACCCATCCTTAATTTGGAGTTCTGCCTTAATGGAAGATCCCAATCCTGCGGAAGCCTGCTTAATCTGGGAAAGCAGGTCTCCCTGAAGTAGAAGAAAATTCCCCGGGGACAGAATGGTGTCTGGAGGGGAAATCTCTTGGGACTTGTGAAACATCCTGGATAGGGCGTCAGGTTTGGTATTTTTGGAGCCAGGGCGGTAAGTGACATGAAAGGAGAACCTGGAAAAAAAGAGAGCCTGACGTGGCTTCAACCTTTTTGCAGATCTCAAATACTCCAGGTTCTTATGATCTGTAAAAATTAAGACTGGATGAGCGGCACCCTCCAACAGGTAGCGCCACTCGTCCAATGCTGACTTGATTGCTAACAACTCTCTGTCACCTACATCATAATTTCTCTCTGCCGTGGACAATTTACGAGAAAAGAAGGCCACAGGATGCAGCAGGGCCTTAGTTCCCTGTCTTTGGGACAGCACTGCCCCTACTGCAATTTCAGATGCGTCCACCTCTAGTATGAATGGCAGAGAGGAATCTGGATGCTTTAGTACAGAGGCGGAGGTAAAAAGGCCCTTGAGAGTCTCAAAAGCCTTTTGGGCTTCAGCAGACCAATGGAAGCGTGTACCTTGCTTAGTTAGTTGTGTGATGGGTGTAATGATGGCTGAGAACCCTTTAATAAATTTACGGTAAAAATTGGCAAATCCAACGAATCGCTGGATTCCTTTTTTGTCTGTCGGGACTGGCCAATCTAGGACTGCAGTGACCTTTTGAGGGTCCATCTTAATGACTAACCCCAAAAAATGGAATACTTTCCTGTTCAAATTCACATTTTTCAGCCTTTGCATATAGACCGTGTTGTCGAAGCCAGCCCAACACACTTCTGACGTGCCTGCGATTCAAGAGAACAAGAAAAAATTAATATGTCTTCTAAATAGATGATAACAAACAGGTCTAGAAAGTTACGTAACACATCATTGATAAAGTACTGAAATGTAGCAGGGGCATTGCACAGGCCGAAAGGCATCACGAGGTACTCAAAATGTCCATAGCGGGTACGAAAGGCGGTCTTCCATTCGTCTCTGTCCCTGATACGAACTAAATTGTAGGCCCCGCGGAGATCAAGTTTGGTGAATATGGTGGCCATCCCCAGTCTTTGAAACAACTCTGGCACCAGGGGAGAGGGTACCGATTCTTCACAGTGATCTTATTTAGTTCGCGGTAATCCACACAAGGTCTGAGGGTCTTATCCTTTTTCTGCACAAAGAAGATGCCTGCACCTGCGGGAGACGTGGATTGACGAATGAAGCCTTTTTTAAGGTTCTCATCAATGTATTCTTTCAAAGCCCCTTGTTCCAATTTAGTTAACGGGAAGATTCTTCCAAAAGGAATTTCAGCACCGGGAAGTAACTCGATGGGACAGTCATAGGCCCGGTGAGGGGGTAACACCTCTGCCCTCTGTTTGCTAAATACATTCAAGAAATCATGATAGGCAGAAGGGATGGACGGGTGTAGACTAGGATCTGTATCTAGGCAGAGCAGAGTAGGGTTCTCCTGAGCATTCTGAGTTCTGCAGAACTGCTGGCAATAAGAAGAAGGAAAGGTAAACTCACCCGTGATCCAATTAATGTCCGGATTGTGAGCCTGTAACCATGGCATGCCAAGGATTATGGGAAACAGGGGTGAAGCAATAATGTCCAGGCGTAGCTGTTCTTGATGGGCGTTAGAAATGGAGACAGGTATTGGGTATAGTCTCTTGAGTAACAGGTCCAGATTTTATAGCGGTTCCATCAGCTATGGATGGAGAGTCCATGGGCTTTAGGCAACAAAGGTATCTGGTGTTGGTTGGCAAAAAGAGAATCCATGAAACAGCTGCAAGCTCTGGAATCAATAATGGCAGTTATTTGCAGAGTCCTTCCTGGAAGCTGTAGCAGGAGAGGAAGAGCAAGGTGAGTGGTATTTTTAACCAGAGGTGTAACATAGTCGGTAGACAAAGATAAGCACTTACGGAGTTTAAGGGGGCAGTTCCTGACATAGTGCCCAGGTTCCCCGCAATACAGGCACAAATTATTTGCTCGACGACTTTGTCGTTCCTCCTGGGTGAGAGAAGGCCACAGGACTCCTAATTGCATTGGCTCAGGTAGGTTATACGTGGAAGTAGGTGGTGTTGGTGATGAGTGATGGGAAACCTTAGGGGTAACCCAAGTTGGACGAGAAGATCCCATAGCTCTTTCGGACCTACGCTCTCGTAGGCGTCGATCGATCTGGATGGCTAGATCGATTAAGGCATTTAAAGTCTGTGGTGTACCCACCCTAGCCAATTCATCCTTCAGAGAGTCAGAAAGTCCCAACCGAAACTGATAGCGGAGAGCCGCATCATTCCAATTAGTGTCTGCACTCCACTTCCTGAATTCAGCCACATAGTCCTCTGCTGCCCTGCGATCCTGTTGAAGGGTATGCAGAGCCGTCTCCGCAGTCACGGACAGCTGGGAGTCATCATACAACTGACCCAATGCGTCAAAGAAGGTGGAGAGATTAGTCAGGGATATGTCCTTTTGCTCCAAGAGGCGATGGGTCCAGGTTTGGGGGTCACCAGAAAGCAGAGAAATTACATAGCCCACCTTGGTAGCCTCCAGGGAAAAGGTACGTGGCTGAAGAGCAAAAAATAGTTCACAGGAGTTGCGGAAGGCCCTGAACTTATGGCGATTCCCGGAGAAACGTTCAGGTGTAGGGACCTTGGGTTCTGGAGGGAGCATCACCACCGTTGAGGAAGGCCCGACAGAAGGAGCAGGAGCAGAAGGAGCCCCCTGGACCCCAATGGGATTAGACAAGGTTAGCACTCATTCCTCCAACCTGGTGTATCCTTGCTGCAGATTCTTGACTGCTTCAGTTAATCCTGCCAGGTGTGCACAAAGTTCCTCCATGGGAGAAGTTCCCTGCTCAGGCTCAGACATGGCTGTCTGCTACTGTCACGTACCTGGTAGGTTTTGAACCTGAAGTGCAGAGAAAGACCTCCCTTACAGCTCCCACTCCCGTTCCTCTGGAATGGAGACAGAGGGCCAGGAGTGAAGAGTGGTATGGGTGCCTGGCAGGATCAACAGTCGCTGGACGTTCAGTAGTGGTGGCACCCTCTGGAACCTGAAGCTGAAGAGAAGACTGAAGACAGAGACTGGAATGCAGCGAGGACCAGGAACCCAGCATGTAAGCAAGCCAGACAGTGGAACACTGGACTGGAACCAGGAACAAGCAGCAGGTAGTAGACTGGAACGCTGGACTGGAACCAGGAACAACAGCAGGTAGTAGACTGGAACGCTGGACTGGAGCCAGGAACAACAGCAGGTAGTAGACTGGAACGCTGGACTGGAACCAGGAACAAGCAGCAGGTAGTAGACTGGAACGCTGGACTGGAACCAGGAACAACAGCAGGTAGTAGCCTGGAACGCTGGATTGGAACAAGCAGCAAATAGTAGACTGGAACGCTGGACTGGAACCAGGAATAATCAACAGGTAGTAGCCTGGAACACTGGACTGGAACAAGCAGCAGGTAGTAGACTGGAACGCTGGACTGGAACCAGGAACAATCAGCAGGTAGTAGACTGGATTGCTGGACTGGAACCAGGAACAACAGCAGGTAGTAGCCTGGAACGCTGGATTGGAACAAGCAGCAGGTAGGAGTCTGGAACGCTGGACTGGAACCAGGAACAAGCAGCAGGTAGTAGACTGGATGCTGGTATACACAGCGGGAAGGTCAACAAGCCGGTGGTCGGTATCGGTCGGACAGCAGAGGTACCAGGCATAATACAGAGGCATGGTCAGGCAAGCCAAGAGGGTCTGTTGCAGGCGGATAGCAGGATGGTCAAACAGGAAGCTGGGTCAGATAACAGGATACACAGATCAGATCAGGTAAAGCACACAGAATGCTGTAGAGCAGACAGCGGGGATAAAGTGTGACAGACTGGTTTAAATAGCCCGCCTGACACCAGCGAGAGTGCGCGCATGCCCGTGCGTGACCGCACCCGTGACTGCGCGTGCATGCGCAGTGGGACCCGTGGCCGTGTTCCCGTGCACCTGGATCGCCGGTTACTGGCAGGATCTTCATGACAGTAACGTCCCTGTCCATGCCTGCTGGAATATGAGTCAGCGGTAATATGCACCTTACCGCTGACCGCACTGTCCAGCGAGGCATGGACATTGCCTTCCACATGCCGGTAGAGAGCCGGAATCGCCTTCCGTGAGAAAAAGTGGCATTTGGGTACCTGCCACCGAGGAACCGCACATTCCACAAACTCACGGAAGGGAGCAGAGTCTAACAGCTGAAAAGGTAGCAGTTGAAGTGCTAGCGATTTTGCCAAGCTAGCATTCAACCGCTGGGCATGTGGATGTCTGGGAGCGAACTTCTTTCGGCGGTGCAGCAGCTGGGGCAGGGAAATTTGCCTGGTACAATCTGAAGTCAGTGTACCGAAAGCAGATTGCCCACAAGTACTTGGCTGTGACGCACCTAATTCTACACCTTCATTCCTCCCAGTGCAGGTCTCAGAGAGGACTGAAGGTATAGTTGGGTTGGAGATCTCAGCTGATGAGGAGCAAGGAGAGGTCCTCTTTGTTCCTTTGGTGTGGGTCTTTTAGATACGCTTGCCAACGAACTGCATGGCAGGTCAACATATGTCTGGTCAAGCATGTGGTGCCCAAGCGGGAGATGTTTAGGCCACGCGAGATACGCTTGTGACATATGTTGCAAATAGCAGTGGTGCGATCTGATGCACTCGTCTCAAAAAAGGCCCACACCAAACAACTTTTGGAATTATGCGCAGAGACAGCAGCGCCCTGCACATGCAGAGCTTTGCGGTGTGATGCAGTCAGTGTGCTGCCCTTAGGCTGGCCCCTGGAGGGCATCCTGCCTCGTTGGTGATGTGCCTCCTCCTCTCTCCTCTCTCCTATCAGGCACCCACGTTGAGTCAGTGACCTCATCATCCCCTCCCTCTTCATCACTGGAGCAAACCTGGCAGTATGCTGCAGCAGGGGGAGCATGACTGCCAGATTGCTGTCCGTCTTGGGCACCCCCTCTGTCCGTGCTCACGTTACTGCCTTCATCTAGATCAGTATCATCATCAGAGCCTTCTAAACGCTGGGCATCCTCCTGGAGCATGTACCCAACACTGTGTTCAAACAGTTTGAGGGACTCCTCAGGAGAACATGGTGGGGCTAGGGAAGGAGTCACTGATGCCATTGAGCCGAGGGAAGAGGCCGCGTTGGCAGCTGCTTTGCTAGACAAAGTACCCTGAGCATGGGTGAGAGAGGATGAGGAGGATGAGGACGGCTTGGTCATCCACTCGACCAAGTCTTCCGCATGTTACGGCTCAGCACGGCCAGCTGCCGAAAAAAAGGCCAAGCGTGTCCCACGGCCACGTGCTGAGGAGGATGCACCGTCTCCACGACCAGCACTGTTGCCTCTAGACACAGAGTCTGCTTGCTCTCTTTTATTGGCTTGTGACTGTCTGCCTCTCCTTGTTGGCCTTCCAGACATACTAATGGCCTGTAGCTGCACTAAGCTGGGATATATATATATATATATATATATATATATATATATATATATATATATACACACAGTATATATATATATATATATATATATATATATATATATATATATATATATATATATATATATATATATATATATATATATATATATACTGATACTGCAGCTAGCTTAATCAACTACCTGCCTGTAGTATGAGAACACCACCAACCTTATACAGGTAGCTTTAGCTGAACACTGTGCAGAGGTCGCACTACACTAACGTGTAAATAATTTAGCTGCCTGCGTTAATGATAGGATCAGGCAAACACCACCAACCTTCTACAGGTAGCTTTAGCTGAACACTGTGCAGAGGTCGCAAAAAACTAACTCGTAGCTTATTTATCTGCCTGCGGTAGTGATAGGATCAGGAAAACACCACCAACCTTCTACAGGTAGCTTTAGCTGAACACTGTGCAGAGGTCGCAAAAAACTAACTTGTAGCTTATTTAGCTGTCTGCGGTAGTGATAGGATCAGGAAAACACCACCAACCTTCTACAGATAGCTTTAGCTGAACAGTGTGCAGAGGTCGCACTACACTAACGTGTAAATAATTTAGCTGCCTGCGGTAGTGATAGGATCAGGAAAACACCACCAACCTTCTACAGGTAGCTTTAGCAGAACGCTGTGCAGAGGTCGCACTACACTAACTTGTAGCTTATTTAGCTGCCTGAGGTAATGATAGGATCAGGAAAACACCACCAACCTTCTACAGGTAGCTTTAGCTGAACACTGTGCAGAGGTCGCACTACACTAACTGGTAGCTTATTCAGCTGCCTGCAGTAGTGATAGGATCAGGAAAACACCACCAACCTTCTACAGGTAGCTTTAGCTGAACACTGTGCAGAGGTCGCACTACACTAACGTGTAAATAATTTAGCTGTCTACGGTAGTGATAGGAGCAGGAAAACACCACCAACCTTCTACAGGTAGCTTTAGCTGAACACTGTGCAGAGGTCGCACTACACTAACGTGTAAATAATTTAGCTGTCTACGGTAGTGATAGGAGCAGGAAAACACCACCAACCTTCTACAGGTAGCTTTAGCTGAACACTGTGCAGAGGTCGCACTACACTAACTTGTAGCTTATTTAGCTGCCTGCGGTAGTGATAGGATCAGGAAAACACCACCAACCTTCTACAGGTAGCTTTAGCTGAACACTGTGCAGAGGTCGCACTACACTAACTTGTAGCTTTAGCTGAACACTGTTCAGAGGACGCACTACACTAACTTGTAGCTTTAGCTGAACACTGTGCAGAGGTCACACTACACTAACTTGTAGCTTTAGCTGAACACTGTGAGGAGGATGCACTACACTAACTTGTAGCTTTAGCTGAACACTGTGCACTATACTAACTTGTAGCTTTAGCTGAACACTGTTCAGAGGACGCACTACACTAACTTGTAGCTTTAGCTGAACACTGTGCAGAGGTCACACTACACTAACTTGTAGTTTTAGCTGAACACTGTGAGGAGGACGCACTACACTAACTTGTAGCTTTAGCTGAACACTGTGAGGAGGATGCACTACACTAACTGTAAATAATCTAGCTGCCTGACTGTGGTACTAATAGGATCAAAAGAACACCAGCAATTTTCTTCAGGTAGCTATAAATACTGTAACAACACAAGCCTGCCTGTCAGTAGCTAAACTGAATACAGTGTGTATATATATATATATATATATATATATATATATATATATATATATACACAGACACACACACAACACCTGGGATGCATATATATATATACACAATACACTGTAAGTGCAGCTGACTGACTGACTGTCCTGCCTAATCTATGTAACTTAAATCAAATGACACTGTCTGTCTCTCTCTCTCTCTATCTATGAATGCCAGAACACACTACACAGGACCGCCGTGCAGCCGGCCATATATAGTGTGGGGCGTGTACTAAATCCCCTGAGCCATAATTGGCCAAAGCCTCCTTGGCTTTGGCCAATTACGGCTCTCTGTTCAGATGGCGCTGTGATTGGCCAAGCATGCGGGTCATAGTGCATGCTTAGCCAATCATCAGTCAGCAATGCACTGCGATGCTGCAGTGAATTATGGGCCGTGATGCGACACACAAATTTGGCGCGAACGGCCCATATCATTCGCAATTCGGCGAACGGGCAAACAGACGATGTTCGAGTCGAACATGGGTTTGACTCGAACACGTTGTTCATCCCTATTGCTGGACTTTGAGTGGTTATACCAGAATGATGCCTGCAGGTTTAGGTATCATCTTGGTATCATTCTTTTCAGCCAGCGGCTTTCATGTAAAAGCGATCCTAGTGGCTAATTAGCCTCTAGACTGCTTTTACAAGCAGTGGGAGGGAATGCCCCCCACCGTCTTCCATGTTTTTCTTTGGCTCTCCTGTCCCAACAGGGAACCTGACAATGCACCCGGTGATTCAGCCAGCTGACCATAGAGCTGATCAGAGACCAGAATGGCTCCAATCATCTCTATGGCCTAAGAAACCAGAAGCTACGAGCATTTCATGACTTAGATTTCGCCGGATGTAAACAGCGCCATTGGGAAATTGGGAAAGCATTTAATCACACCGATCTTGGTGTGGTCAGATGCTTTGAGGGCAGAGGAGAGATCTAGGGTCTAATAGACCCCAATTTTTTTCAAAAAAGAGTACCTGTCACTACCTATTGCTATCATAGGGGATATTTACATTCCCTGAGATAACAATAAAAATGATTACAAAAAATGAAAGGAACAGTTTAAAAATAAGATAAAAAATAAAAAAAAATAAAAGCACCCCTGTCCCCCCGCAAAGGCGAATGCAAACGTCGGTCTGGCGTGAAATGTAAACAGTAATTGCACCATGCATGTGAGGTATCACCGCGAAGGTCAGATCGAGGGAAGTAATTTTAGCAGTAGACCTCCTCTGTAAATCTAAAGTGTTAACCTGTAAAGGCTTTTAAAGGCTTTTAAAAATGTCATGTTTGGTATCCATGTACTCGGCCTAAGATCATCTTTTTTATTTCATCAAACATTGGGCAATATAGTGTGTTTTAGTGCATTAAAATTTAAAAAAGTGTGTTTTTTCCCCAAAAAATGCGTTTGAAAAATCGCTGCGCAAATACTGTGTGAAAAAAAAAAATGAAACACCCACCATTTTAATCTGTAGGGCATTTGCTTTAAAAAATATATAATGTTTGGGGGTTCAAAGTAATTTTCTTGCAAAAAAAAATATTTTTTTCATGTAAACAAAAAGTGTCAGAAAGGGCTTTGTCTTCAAGTGGTTAGAAGAGTGGGTGATGTGTGACATAAGCTTCTAAATATTGTGCATAAAATTCCGGGACAGTTCAAACCCCCCCCTCCAAATTACCTCATTTTGGAAAGTAGACACCCCAAGCTATTTGCTGAGAGGCATGTCAAGTCCATGGAACATTTTATGTTGTGACACAAGTTGCGGGAAAAAGACAATTTTTTATTTTTTTTTGCACAAGGTTGTCACTAAATAATATATTGCTCAAACATGCCATGGGAATATGTGAAATTACACCCCAAAATACATTCTGCTGCTTCTCCTGAGTACAGGGATACCACATGTGTGAGACTTTTTGGGAGCCTAGCCGCGTACGGGACCCCGAAAACCAAGCACCGCCTTCAGGCTTTCTAAGGGCGTAAATTTTTGATTTCACTCTTCACTGCCTATCACAGTTTCGGAGGCCATGGAATGCCCAGGTGGCAACCCCCCCCCCCCAATGACCCTATTTTGGAAAGTAGACACCCCAAGCTATTTGCTGAGAGGTATAGTGAGTATTTTGCAGACCTCACCTTTTGTCACAAAGTTTTGAAAATTGAAAAAAAAAAAAAAAAATTTTACTTGTCTTTCTTCATTTTTAAAAACAAATGAGAGCTGCAAAATACTCAACATGCCTCTCAGCAAATAGCTTGGGGTGTCCACTTTCCAAAATGGGGTCATTTGGGGGGGTTTGTGCTATCTTGGCATTTTATGGCCTTCGAAACTGTGATAGGTAGTGAGGAGTGAATCAAAAATTTACGCCCTTAGAAATCCTGAAGGCGGTGCTTGGGTTTTGGGGCCCTTTATGCAGCTAGGCTCACAAAAAGTCCCACACATGTGGTATCCCCGTACTCAGGAGAAGCAGAAAAATATATTTTGGGGTGTAATTTCACATATGCCCATGGCATGTTTGAGCAATATATCATTTAGTGACAACTTTGTGCAAAAAAAAAAAAAAATTCTCACTTTCCTGCAACTTGTGTCAAAATATAAAATATTGCATGGACTCAACATGCCTCTCAGCAAATAGCTTGGGGTGTCTACTTTCCAAAATGAAGTCATTTGGGGGGGTTTTGTGCCATCTGGGCATTTATGGCCTTCAAAACTGTGATAGGTAGTGAGGAGTGAAATCAAAACTTTACGCCCTTAGAAATCCTGAAGGCGGTGCTTGGTTTTCGGGGCCCCGTACGCAGCTAGGCTCACAAAAAGTCCCACATATGTGGTATCCCCGTACTCAGGAGAATCAGCAGAATGTATTTTGGGGTGCAATTTCACATATGCCCATGGCCTGTGTGAGCAATATATCATTTAATGACAACTTTGTGCAAAAAAAGTTTGTCATTTTCCTGCAACTTGCGGCAAAATCTAAAATATTCCATGGACTCAACATGCCTCTCAGCAAATAGCTTGGGGCGTCTACTTTCCAAAATGGGGTCATTTGGGGGGGGGTTTGTGCCATCTTGGCATTTTATGGTCTTCAAAACTGTGATAGGTAGTGAGGAGTGAAATCAGAAATTTACGCCCTTAGAAATCCTAAAGGCGGTGCTTGGTTTCGGGGCCCCATACGCGGCTAGGCTCCCAAAAAGTCCCACACATGTGGTATCCCCGTACTCAGGAGAAGCAGCAGAATGTATTTTGGGGTGTAATTCCACATATTCCCATGGCATGTTTGAGCAATATATCATTTAGTGACAACTTTGTGCAAAAAAAAAAAAGTTTGTAATTTTCCGCAACTTGTGTCAAAATATAAAATATTCCATGGACTCAACATGCCTCTCAGCAAATAGCTTGGGGTGTCTACTTTTTAAAATGGGGTCATTTGGGGGGGGTTGTGCCATTTTGGCAATTTATGGCCTTCAAAACTGTGATAGGTAGTGAGGAATGAAATCAAAAATGTACGCCCTTAGAAATCCTGAAGGCGGTGCTTGGTTTCCGGGCCCTGTACGCGACTAGGCTCCCAAAAAGTCCCACACATGTGGTATCCCCATACTCAGGAGAAGCAGCTAAATGTATTTTGGGGTGCAATTCCACATATGCCCATGGCCTGTGTGAGCAATATATCATTTAGTGAAACATTTTTGTAATTTTTTTTATTTTGTCAATATTCAATCACTTGGGACAAAAAAAAATATTCAATGGGCTCAACATGCCTCTCAGCAATTTCCTTGGGGTGTCTACTTTCCAAAATGGGGTCATTTTGGGGGGGTTTGTACTGCCCTGCCATTTTAGCACCTCAAGAAATGACATAGGCAGTCATAAACTAAAAGCTGTGTAAATTCCAGAAAATGTACCCTAGTTTGTAGACGCTATAACTTTTGCGCAAACCAATAAATATATGCTTATTGACATTTTTTTACCAAAGACATGTGGCCGAATACATTTTGGCCTTAATGTATGACTAAAATTGAGTTTATTGGATTTTTTTATAACAAAAAGTAGAAAATATCATTTTTTTTTTCAAAATTTTCTGTCTTTTTCCATTTATAGCGCAAAAAATAAAAACCGCAGAGGTGATCAAATACCATCAAAAGAAATCTCTATTTGTGGGAAGAAAAGGACGCAAATTTCGTTTGGGTACAGCATTGCATGACCACGCAATTATCCGTTAAAGTGACGCAGTCCCAAATTGTAAAAAGTGCTTTGGTCAGGAAGTGGGTAAATCCTTCCGGGGCTGAAGTGGTTAAAATGATCTGTTACCATTTACCACCAATTGAAAGCCCAATTTGTTCTGAAAAAAAAAAACAGAAAACGTATAATTCACCTGGATGTAAAAAATTGATGTGGTGATATGTACAGTTTTACTAACACATGTCAAAGTCGCAAAATTGTGCTTAGGCATTAAGATTTGTTTTACCTTTAAAGGGTAACTCCACTTTCAAGAAGAAAAAAAATTGCAAATAAAGAAAAAATAATATAGCGCATATATATGCGACAATAATCATTTTGTATTTGAATGTTATAAAAAAAATTACCTTTCCTTTTCAATCTGCAGCCAATGTAATTTTCTTGAGAATGCATTGCAATATGGCCACCGCATGGAATATAAGACAAAAACAAACAATTGTGTACAAAAACGTCATACAATGTAGATGCCCTGATGGGCATCAGGGCATTTACATTGCATGATGTTTCTGTACACAATTGTTTGTTTTTGTCTTATATTCCATGTGACACTCATTGTGCATTCTTGTCTTATGTAGATTTCATGTATTTTATTCCACATTATTAAAGATTTTTTTTATATATATCGTTGAGTGGATGGTCTGATAAAGTCCCATCTGAGGGGGTTATCTTTTTCGTTCCTATTTATAGGGATGGGACCACCACACTCTGTATGACATGATGGGAGCCTCCCTATTTTCTAAGATACAAGTCAGATTTCAAGCATCCCCTGCAACAAAAATTTCATTTTTTGAGAGATAATTTCAATAGAAACCCCTCTAAAGGGATGCAGGCCCAGCAGATTTCCTCATTAGTGCCCTGCTGCTGCACACCTGACAGTTAATTTTGAAACCACTTCCATTAGACCCACTTAGCACAGAGGCACAAACACACATGGATTTCTTCAGAATAATGAAAAGGTAGGAATCTGCAACAAAGGTTGTTATCCTTGCAATGTACATTGATCACCCAGAGGGGATTTTTTTTCTCAACAAAAGTGGAGTTATGCTTTAAGCATGAAGGGGTTAAGCTTTGTGCTTCTCCTCCTGCTGCCCTAGGCAGTGGCCTATAATTGAAGACAAACACATAAGGGTGCCATCATCTAAGTGTTAACAATTTAAAACAGTCTACACGTAGATGGTGGTGGCCTCTTGTGTTTGTCTTCTGGTATATGCATTAGAAAATTCAGGACCTGGTTATAGGAGTAGTAACCATCCCCTGCAACCACTACTGTTGAACTACTTTCTACCATTTATCTAAGACTTAACCCCTATTATTACTGGGGGGGAGGTCTGTCAGTGCAGTCGTTTTGTATCTGTATTCAGTGGCCTATAAATGACATTATAGATGCCCTGGTCATGTAATAGTCTTTCCTGGTGCCTCCATGGCCTCATACTGGTGATAGAGCTCCACCTCGACTCCTCCCTCAGGACTAGTGAATAGCATAAATTAAAGGTAGAGTCCCTCCCCCAACATTCCCTTTTTTTCCTCATACCTCTTGTGCTGGTGAAGAGTAGCAGTACGTCCATACCTCTGCCTTTGGCAGCGTCTGCCGGGTTTAGCCTTTCCCATGCGCAGTCCATGTTCTTGGGCCGCTCACAGCGCTGATAAGACTGGGAACCCCTCTGTGGATCTGTTGGGGTCTTCTTGCAGAGTTTCCCCACAGGAACGCAGTCTGCCACCATATCCTATGAAGAATGCAAAGGAGTCGCAAAAGGATCAGCTCTCATTTTTCCCAGGCTTGTGGTTTTTTTATTTATTTTTCGTTTTATTAAAAAAAAAAAGAGCATATGTTGTTTTCTCTCTTTCTCCCCTCTTCCCTTCCCTTTTTATTTCCCTTTTTTTAAAAAAAAGAAGAGTTTCTGTTTTACCTTTCAGGTTATGACATGGTGCCTCATCATACTCCCATTACTGTGTCTTTAAATCAGTATTCTTACTCCTTGTGCGGTGGGAGGGCTGCAGGTGCCTTGTCTTTACTTAAGTTCAGCTGCTCGGTGGTGGAGACGGAGCTGGCTGGCGTCCCTGCCGCTGTATTGCGAATGCGCATTCTGGGGCGAGGTAGAGATTGGTGCCGGCTCTACTGCGCATGCGCGGTCACTCGGCGCTTCAGTGGCCATTTTAGTTTCTGGAAAAAGGGTCAGTTTTTGCCCTTTTCCTTTACAAAAAAAAAAAAAAAACTATCAACGGTGGTTCATGGGATTAGCCCACCCACCTAGAGAGTATTTAAAGGTCAGCTTCAGGGTTGGCTGTCAGAGTCTCCTCGGCTGTGCCCTGTTAGGTTCACTGACACCTGCTCTGTGGTAAGTATTCTCTTTAAAAGGATAATTAGTTTAAAAAAAAAAAAAGCAATGTTCGTTTAAAAAAAAAAAAAATCTCCATTTCCCTCCCTTGCTATATTTCCGCAGCTGATCCTTATGCCCAACTCCGCAATGAGCTATTCAACAAAGATCCTCACACTTCCATTAGGTATGGGACCAACTATACGTGAGTATAAAAAAAAAAAAGTGCACTCGCTGGCTTAACGCGATTTTCTTGAATCGTAGCCCTGTCCACTCCAAGAAGTCCGGGAAATCCTGAAGGCACCGTGACGACGACAGCCCTGACCGCAAGTCTCATTTTTCACTCCACCAGTCCCGCTCATCAGGTCATAGGTCCCATTCTTCACGTCATAGATCAAGATCCAGAAGACGAGATTGGTCCCCCTCCCCTAGAACCTATACAAAGAAGAAATGCTGGACCTGTGGGGCTACTCCACTGCCGAACAAAGTAGTCTTTAAGGACTGTTTTGCGGACTATGCGTCCAGCTGCGAGCTAGAAAATCAACAGGTTGTGGACCTGCTCAAAAGAACAATGAAGTTGTCCCCCCTCACTAGGGATGCCCTAACAATCTGGTACCGCAAAAGAGATACCCACTCACTATCCTCGGAACCTAGCCCCCTTACCCCCTTGTTTGATAATCCAAAGCTTCCAGAAGGGCACTCAACCCACTCATTAGACACTTACAACAGAGATTCATGGCCCACTGCACGCCAATTTGTTGATCACAACTTGGGCACATTTATATCCACCCCAACAGACGTCACCTCCAAGATGACATGGCTCACTCGTGGACACCTAAATTCCTATTGCAAGACACTGCATGAATCCAGACAAACTCATAGACCCTTGACCGGGTTCGAACAACTGTGCACCCTTTCTGAGACTCCACGACACACCTTATCACTGATATATAAATCAATTATAGACCATACCCACGAATCTCTACCTAGCTATACTACTAAATGGTCAGTGGAGGTCGGGAAAGACATAACTGAGGCAGAGTGGGGGAAAGCCTTCCTCTTTACGAACAAAACCTCCGTATCAAGCTATACACAAGAGAAAAACTATAAATTGTTGTCGAGGTGGTATCGGGTCCCAACTACTCTCAGGATCATGTTCCCATCCAACTCAGACAGATGCTGGAGATGCAACACAATGAAAGGTACCTATATACACATCTGGTGGGAGTGTGATGTTCTTCTCCAATTCTGGACTCAAATTTTTCAGATTTACTCAGACATTTATGATAAGCCACTGCTACCATCACCCTCTATTGCCCTCCTATCCATCCTTCCAGGGACAATCAAATCACAAAAAAACGGCCTTCTGAAATGTTTTGTTAGTGCAGGTAGACAACTCATACCCAGATATTGGAAAACCACTACGCCCCCCTCCCTAATTGAATGGGTAAGGGAGGTAAACAATTTCATGCTAATGGAAGAAATGCAGGCCAAAGCCCTAGACAAGTATGCTAAGTTCTCTTTTGTCTGGAGTATCTGGAGGAGTTACTCTACCTCAGACAAACTCAAACAAAGACTCTCGGCTAAGAACTCCACTTAGGAGCTGAAAAAGCCATATCCATTATACCTCTCACTTAAAGTGAAGATCTCATCTATGGACCGAAGCTCGCTGTCTCCCCACCCCCCCCCCCCCTCCCCTTCTATTATTTTTCTATCCTACACTTATTTCGCCTTCACCCATTCTGTTTTTCCTCTCTTCCTTTTTTATGTCTCCGATATATCTCTCTAGATGCAATGTAATTATAGGATCTCCTTCTATGTAAATGGAGATCTAAAAATTTGTTACTAACTACACTTTTGAAAACTTATGTATACGTTGGTTATCCCAGACTCCCTGTGTCCAGGGGTGCAGCAGGCTCCCAAAGGGGCACCCCTACACAGGGTAGTTAATGTTTATCTGTCAACAGACACTCATTATATGGGTTTAACGTAACAATTTATTTATAATGACCCCCACACTTGTATACGATTGCACTATTTCAACATTTAAAAGAAATATTTGTTTACTAGGAGGCTAAATGTCAGGTAACTGGCACTGTTTACACTCCTTCATTCTGTTTTTTTCTTGTTTTTATATGTTTATATATTTGTGAAAAACATCACTAAAAACTTATTGAACCATCAAAAGAACAATGAAGGACTCCTTTTCTGAGCTGTGGCTTTGGGTGGGTGACAGTCAGGAGGGGTAGAGGGGGAAGTGCCAGGGAGGCCGATCCAGGACTGGAGCATCCCAATAAGTACGCTCCATTGAGTAACATTGGTTTAACCAGTCAGGGACCAGCACTGCTGGAGATGAGGGACTCTCCTAGCTGCCAGGGGAAGAACTCCTCCAGTGAGAGTGGGGGGGCAGCAAAGGGAAAGGAAAGACAGATTCTGGTGGTAGGGGACTCAATTCTTAGAAGGACAGAGAGGGCAATCTGTAACCAAGACCTGAAGCGCCGAACAGTATGTTGTCTACCGGGCGCTCGGGTTCGGCACATCACGGATCTTGTGGACAGATTACTGGGAGGGGCTGGGGAAGACCCAGCTGTCATGGTGCACGTTGGCACCAATGACAAAGTCAGAGGCAGATGGAGTGTCCTAAAGAACGATTTTAGGGACTTAGGAGCTAAATTGAGGAAAAGGACCTCCAAGGTAGTGTTCTCAGGAATACTACCGGTACATCGAGCCACACCAGAGAGGCAGAGGGAGATTAGGGAAGTAAACAAGTGGCTGAAGAGCTGGTGTAGTAAGGAGGGGTTTGGGTTCCTGGAGGACTGGGCCGACTTCTCAGTCGGTAACTGGTACTATAGAAGGGACGGACTGCACCTAAATGAGGAGGGTGCAGATCTGCTGGGAATGAAGATGGCCAAAAAGTTAGAGGGGTTTTTAAACTAGGCGATGGGGGGGAGGGTCCAGAGACAGTGATAGCCAGCGCGGAAGATATTCCAGAGGGTAGTATTGGGGGCATTAATGGTAGGTTAACCAAAGCACAAAAACACAAGGTGAGTATAGTAGCAAGTCCAAGTTGCAATCTTGAAACACCCAATACGAGGACAATATGCGACCGGTCTAAACTATGTGGCATGTTCACCAATGCCAGGAGCCTGGCGGACAAGATGGGTGAACTAGAGATACTGTTGTACAAGGAGGATTTGGATTTTGTGGGAATTTCAGAGACCTGGTTCAACAGCTCTCATGATTGGCTGGCAAACATTCAAGGGTATACCCTATACCGCAAGGACAGAGAGGGTAAAAAAGGGGGAGGGGTATGCCTATATATCAAGAATAATGTACAAGTGAATGTGAGAGATGACATCACTGAGGGGGCTAGGGAGGAGGTGGAATCTTTATGGGTTGAGCTCCAAAGGGATGAAGCTAAGGGGAAAATAATACTGGGAGTATGCTATAGGCCCCCTAACCTGAGGGAGGAAGTGGAGATGGATCTCCTATCACAAATTGGATTAGCAGCAAGGATGGGAAGTGTTATCATAATGGGGGATTTTAATTATCCAGACATAGACTGGGCGGAGGGAACCGCACATTCATTTAAGGCTCGCCAGTTCCTTAGTGTCTTGCAGGACAATTTTATGGGTCAGATGGTAGACGCACCAACTAGAAATAAAACATTACTAGATCTACTGATTACCAACAATACAGACCTGATAACAGATGTGGAAATACGGGGCAATTTAGGTAACAGCGATCACAGGTCAATTGGTTTCAGTATAAATCACACAAATAGGAGACATGAAGGGAACACAAAGACACTGAATTTCAAAAGAGCCAACTTCCCTAAACTACAAACCTTGCTAAAAGGCATAAATTGGGATAAAATATTAGGAACAAAGAATACGGAGGAGAGATGGGTTTGCTTTAAGAGCATATTAAATAAGGGCATTAGCCAATGTATCCCATTGGGTAATAAATTTAAAAGAGCGAACAAACATCCTGGATGGCTTAACTCCAATGTAAAAATGCATATAAAAGCAAAGGAGAAGGCCTTCAAAAAATACAAGGTTGAGGAATCATCTACAGCATTCAGAATTTATAAAGAATGCAATAAGAAATGTAAGGGTGCAATTAGGTTGGCTAAGATAGAACATGAAAGACACATAGCGGAGGAGAGCAAAAAAAATCCCAAGAAATTCTTTAAGTATGTAAACAGTAAAAAAGGGAGGACAGACCATATTGCCCCATAAAGAATGAGGAAGGACATCTGGTTACAAAGGATGGGGAGATGGCAAAGGTATTGAATTTATTCTTCTCCTCAGTCTTTACAAGTGAATCGGGGGGCTTCAGTAACCAAAACTGCAGTGTTTATCCTCATGACACAACACAGGAAGCACCTACATGGTTAACAGAGGACGGAATTAAAATTAGACTTGAGAAACTTAACATTAATAAATCACCGGGACCAGATGGCTTGCATCCGAGGGTACTTAGGGAACTCAGTCAGGTGATTGCCAGACCGTTGTTCCTAATTTTTACAGACAGTCTATTGACTGGAATGGTACCAGCTGATTGGAGAAAAGCTAATGTAGCACCAATATTTAAAAAGGGCCCAAAAAACATCCCTGGGAATTACAGACCAGTTAGCCTAACATCAATAGTATGTAAACTCTTGGAGGGGATGATAAGGGACTATATACAAGATTTTAGTAATAAGAATGATATCATTAGCAGTAATCAGCATGGATTCATGAAGAATCGTTCTTGCCAAACCAATCTATTAACCTTCTATGAGGAGGTGAGTTGCCATCTAGATAAAGGAAGGCCCGTAGATGTGGTGTATCTGGATTTTGCAAAAGCATTTGACACAGTTCCCCATAAACGTTTACTGTACAAAATAAGGTGCGTTGGCATGGACCATAGGATGAGTACATGGATTGAAAACTGGCTACAAGGGCGTGTTCAGAGGGTGGTGATAAATGGGGAGTACTCAGAATGGTCAGGGGTGGGTAGTGGGGTTCCCCAGGGTTCTGTGCTGGGACCAATCCTATTTAATTTGTTCATAAACGACCTGGAGGATGGGATAAACAGTTCAATCTCTGTATTTGCAGACGATACTAAGCTAAGCAGGGCAATAACTTCTCCGCAGGATGTGGAAATCTTGCAAAAAGACCGGAACAAATTAATGGGGTGGGCGACTACATGGCAAATGAGGTTCAATGTAGAAAAATGTAAAATAATGCATTTGGGTGGCAAAAATATGAATGCAATCTATACACTGGGGGGAGAACCTCTGGGGGAATCTAGGATGGAAAAGGACCTGGGGGTCCTAGTGGATGATAGGCTCAGCAATGGCATGCAATGCCAAGCTGCTGCTAATAAAGCAAACAGAATATTGGCATGCATTAAAAGGGGGATCAACTGCAGAGATAAAACGATAATTCTCCCGCTCTACAAGACTCTGGTCCGCCCGCACCTGGAGTATGCTGTCCAGTTCTGGGCACCAGTCCTCAGGAGGGACGTACTGGAAATGGAGCGAGTACAAAGAAGGGCAACAAAGCTAATAAAGGGTCTGGAGGATCTTAGTTATGAGGAAAGGTTGCGAGCACTGAACTTATTCTCTCTGGAGAAGAGACGCTTGAGAGGGGATATGATTTCAATTTACAAATACTGTACTGGTGACCCCACAATAGGGATAAAACTTTTTCGCAGAAGAGAGTTTAATAAGACTCGTGGCCACTCATTACAATTAGAAGAAAAGAGGTTTAACCTTAAACTACGTAGAGGGTTCTTTACTGTAAGAGCGGCAAGGATGTGGAATTCCCTTCCACAGGCGGTGGTCTCAGCGGGGAGCATTGATAGCTTCAAGAAACTATTAGATAATCACCTGAATGACCGCAATATACAGGGATATGTAATGTAATACTGACACATAATCACACACATAGGTTGGACTTGATGGACTTGTGTCTTTTTTCAACCTCACCTACTATGTAACTACTACTATGCAACTATGGTCCCCGCTCAGCCAGTCCCGGAGAGGTCCCAGGTTCAGGATACAGAACCTAATCTTCCCGGTCCTTCTGTAGTCAGTACTCCTCTGCCTCTATCAGGCCGACTGGCTAGAGATTTTTCACCCGAAGACCTTTCAGGGGACTCTTCAGAAGAGTCAGATCCTTCTGGCTGTAGTCTTTCCTTGGTGAAACCGTTCATTCAGGCAGTCAGAACTGCGATAGCCTGGGAGGACGCTAAAGAACCTCCCCAAGAGGTTAAGAGCTACTTTCCATTCTTCAAAAGGAAGCAGGTTTTCTTCCCGTTGATGGGCAAAATTAGTCAAGTCATTCAAAATGAGTGGTCAAAGACTGATAAAAAACTTTCACTGGGCCGTTTCAGTAAGCGTGTAAGCCAGCGATCACCCTCACCTCTGTGTCTAGTGCCATCAGAGCTTGGACTGATAATATCGAGACGGCTTTGCGTCAGGATGTCCCCAAGGAGGATATAATTAAAGCCTTGGAAGAGATTAGGTTATCGGCAGACTTTGTCGGGGTAGCGGCCATAGACACGCTTAGGTGCTCAGCAAGGTCCATGCTGCACTCAGTAATGGCCAAAAGGGCCTTGTGGCTGAAACCCTGGACAGCGGACTTAGCTTCCAAACAAAACTGGTGCAAAATCCCATTCGATGGGAAGACATTATTCAGAGACAAAATGAATAAAGCTATCTTCAGGTTGTCAGGAGGAAAGTCCGGTATGCTTTCCCAAGATAGAAGGATGCGAAGATCCAGAGGGGGTTCTTCTAGGTTCCGCCAGTCAAATCCTAGGGATTTTAGACAATCAAGGCAGCCCAGAGACAGCAGAAGACCCTGGAAAGGTACTCAAGCATCCTTTTTGAACAGAAAGATGAAGACCCTTCCGGCTCCACAGGAGCAGAAGCAGTCTTTTTGATGCCAGATTAGCCCAGACACTCCCGGTGGGAGCAAGGCTAAAGTTCTTTTTTCCAGTCTGGGCCGACCAATGCCAGGATCCCTGGGTCCTGTCAACAATTCAATGAGGCCACTTTTGGAGTTTCTCTCATCCTCCACCTCAGAATTCTTTCAAAAGGACAGAGATTCCATCCTCTCCGCTGAAGGCTCATGCCCTAAGACACTTCATAACCTCACTCCAGCTTCAAGGGGCGGCTGTGCCAGTTCCCTTGGCAGAGCGCTTCGTAGGCTTCTATTCCACCCTATTTCTGGTCCAAAAAGAACGGGTGGGTGGAGGCTTGTGATAGATCTAAAGAGGCTCAACAGGCACACACATCCAGAAAGCTTCAAGATGGAATCTCTGCAAACAATTATTCAGGCAGTTCAGCCATCAGATTGGATGATTTCAGTCGATCTGCAGGATGAGTACCTACAAGTTCCAATTCTACCTGCCTTTCAAAAATATCTAAGGTTTGCAGTGCAACGGTCCACCTGCAGTTTCAAGCCCTGCCCTTCAGTCTGTGCACCTCCCCCAGGGTATTCACCAAGATCCTAATATCCGCTCTGGTTCCCCTGCGGGAAAGGGGTTTGAGGATATACCACTATATAGACAACATCATCCTCCTAGCAAGCAGTGCGGATCAGTTGGTATATCACCGAGACATTCTTCTCCAGTCCCTGAGAGAGCTAGGGTGGCTGATAAACTCTGAAAAAAGTCAACTTGCACCTACACAGCAGATGATCTATCTGGGTGCAATGTTCAACACTCTGGAGGGGACAGTATCATAACCATCTCCGAAGATGAGGATCATCATCCAGAGAATGGTCAAGGTCATCCGGAGCCCGTATCTAACAGCGTCACAATGTCTGAGCCTCATTGGCACAATGTCTGCCTGCATACCCATGATTCCTTGGTCCCATTGGCACTTGAGGTATTTCCAGATGGGTTTCTTGGCGCAGTGAAAGAAACTGTATAATGCAAGAAATATTCAGCGCAGACTGCAGAAAGGACACAATAATGCCCCGTACACACGGTCGGACTTTGTTCGGACATTCCGACAACAAAATCCTAGGATTTTTTCCGACGGATGTTGGCTCAAACTTGTCTTGCATACACACGGTCACACAAAGTTGTCGGAAAATCCGATCATTCTGAACGCGGTGACGTAAAACATGTATGTCGGGACTATAAACGGGGCAGTGGCCAATAACTTTCATCTCTTTATTTATTCTGAGCATGCGTGGCACTTTGTCCGTCGGATTTGTGTACACACGATCGTAATTTCCGACAACGGATTTTGTTGTCGGAAAATTTTATATCCTGCTCTCAAACTTTGTGTGTCGGAAAATCCGATGGAAAATGTGTGATGGAGCCTACACACGGTCGGAATTTCCGACAACAAGGTCCTATCACACATTTTCCGTCGGAAAATCCAACCGTGTGTACGGGGCATAACAATACACCTCTAATAAACATATAAATCAAGACAGTGCTGCGCAATTAATAAATGTCCATAATTAGTTGGTGTGTTTTAAAATATTAAACTGTGAAGGCAAGACCAGTGACACACACATAAGAAGACAAGGATCTCTGATCCAGTGACTGTGATCCCTCCACCACACATGGATGGCCTCTCACCTTAACGATTCGACCTGAAACAGGTCACATAGCAGAAATCACTGATCAGGTAAGGTAATCCTAGCAGTGAAATCCACGGATCCAGCGCTCATCCAAGTCAGTAGGTAAAAAAGTACCAGATATGCAATGAGATAATAACAAGAATTAGTGCTCTCTGTATAAAAGTTTATTGCATTAAGAACAAAAATAATTACACTTACATGCAGCCGCACTCAGATCCAAGTACCGTCGAAACAGCATGTGGTAATATCAAAGAAGATGACCGCGGGTGACGTCATGCGTGACTCCTAACCCCCGTACGCGTTACACCCAAAGGCGGGACTTCCTCCGCGTGGGGCTGGATACACAGTTACCTTACCTAATAAGTGATTTCTGCTATGTGACCTGTTTCAGGATCGTCAAATCGTTAAGGTGAGAGGCCATCCATGTGTCTTCTTATGTGTGTGTCACTGGTCTTGCCTTCACAGTTTTATATTTTAACACACACCAACTAATTATGGACATTTATTAATTGAGCAGCAGTGGAAGAAACAACGACTCTCTCAGACAATCCTGCTGACAAGAGCAATGCGCAGGAGTCTTTATTGGTGGACCTTTCCGGAAAACCTCGTCATCTGGGCTCCCTCTCCTGGATCACAATTACGTCCGACGCAAGCAGACAAGGCTGGGGAGCCCATTGTGGGATAACCAGGATACAAGGAAGATGGCCCTGTTCCATCCAGGGAGTGGTATCCAACATCCTAGAGATGAGGGCAGCATTCTTGGCATTGACTTTGTTGGCATCTCAAATCAGAGGCCAGAGAATACTTATATGCATGGACAACAGGGCAGCTGTTGCACATCTGCAGAAGCAGGGGGGCACTCGCAGCAGATCACTCCTCAGGGAGGTAGAGCCGATTATGCTCTGGGCAGAGAAGAACCTCCTAGACCTCAGGATGATGTATCTCCTGGGCAGGTTGAACACGGAAGCAAACACGCTGTCAAGGAACTTCCTGGACAAAAATGAGTGGGCCCTTCATCCCCATGTCTTCCTTCAAATTGTCAACCTTAGGGATCCTCCTCAGTTAGACCTGTTTGCCACTCCAGAGAATGCCAAACTGACCAAATTCTTCTCTCGCCT
Organism: Lithobates clamitans; assembly: GCA_037952925.1. NCBI lineage: Eukaryota > Metazoa > Chordata > Amphibia > Anura > Ranidae > Lithobates > Lithobates clamitans. Next base: position 130,281 of record JBBGZY010003050.1, on the reverse strand, counting down.
GCCATAAACGCAAGCCGAGGAAGTGGATGCCCTGTCATGCCCCTGGAGGTTCACCACGGCATATGCCTTTCCCTCTGACCATTAATATTCAAGTTCCTCCTGAGGCTTCTCAGAGAGACAGTCCAGGTACTGGCAGTACTTCCATATTGGCCGAAGAGACCCTGGTTTCCTCTAGCCATGCGCCTCAGTGTGAGCTCTCCAATCAGCATCCCTCCTTTCCCTCAACTTCTGGCGCTGGGCAGTCTAATTCTTCCAAATCCTCAGAAGCTGAATCTTCGAATCTGGAGGTTGAGAGGTGAAGGTTCAAGTCCCTAGGATGTTCCCCAGGGGTCATAACAACACTCCTGGGAGCCAGGAAGCCGGCAACCAATGCCATATATTCAAAAATATGGGACAAGTTCTTGTCATTTGCTACCACAAATAAGTTTGATCCAATCTTTCCTTCTACGTCAAATGTTCTAGGTTTTCTCCAGACAGGACTTGATCTGGGACTTGGTCTAAGTTCCCTCAAAGTGCAAGTAGCAGCAATCTCTGCCGCGACAAATAAAAGATAGGCGGAAGAGCCTTTAGTAGTCACTTTCCTCAGAGGAGTATTAAAGATTCTCCCACCTACCAGACGATCTTTTCCTAAATGGGATTTATCCCTGGTCCTTGAAGTCCTATCTGACCATCCCTTTGCTTCAGTGGAACAAGTAGCAATATGGAACCTAACACTGAAGATGATTTTCCTGCTAGCCATTACATCTGGCAGGAGGATTTCAGAACTTCACTCTTTACAGATAGGTGATGACCACATCTCTTTCTTCCCCGATAGAGTGGAGCTTCGTCCCCTTCGGAGGTTCACACCTAAGGTTGCTACTCCAAGCCACCTTTTGGAGCCTTGGGCACTACCAGTATTCACTGAAACAGATTCAGAATCGTGTCACGAGCTGGACATATCCAGAGTGCTCAGGGCCTACCTAGAGGCCACCAGACCCTTCAGGAACTCGGAAAGACTTTTCATTTTTCCATTCAGTAAATACAGAGGCAAAAAAGCTTCCATCTCTGGCATCTCTGGCATCTTAGGTTGTAAAATTAAACCAGAAGGCCGGGAGGGTGAAGAATATGGAGCCTCCATCCCGAGTGAATGCTCATTCTACAAGGACAGGCATTATCCCACCCGTGTCAGCTAGTTATTTATAACCAGTATGCTGCAATGGAGGCACCAGGAAAATGGAAAATTGTATCATACTTACCGTAATCTTCCTTTCCTGGTGCCTATCCATGGCAGCATACGAACTATGCCTTTAATTTATGCTATTCACCAGTCCTGAGGGAGGAGTCGAGGCGGAGCTCTATCACAAGTATGCTGCCATGGATAGGCACCAGGAAAGGAAAATTATGGTAAGTATGATACAATTTTCCATCTTTTGTATGTTTATCAGTAGCACACTACATCATTCAAACATCTATCCATGTGTGGATATTCTGAGTTATTTACATCATTTTTCCTTTTTTTTTTTTTTAACTACAGCTCTCGTTTGCATCTTGGCTCTGAGCAAAAGGAGATTCAAACATTTCTGAAGGACTGCAAGTTGATGACAGGTGAGATTTCCGCAAGAAATCCTGACAGGAGGGTCTAATATATAAATTACAAAATGATCAGTCCACTGAGCTAAAAAAAAAAAAAAATTTGCCATGATGGTTATTTTCAGGGGGCGACACGAGCTGAAAATGACTGTCATAGGGATGAAAATGAATACATTATTATGGCGGGGGAGAGGATAAACTGCTTCCATTCCTTTAGGATATGTGAAAAATGATAGAATTGGGCATTGATGGGGGGTTACTGAAAACTCAAATACAGTATTTATATTCAGTAATAAAATAGCCAACAACTTCTATCATGGAGTGTATGGTACTTTGGAAAAAACAAAAAAGTAGGGAAAGGGATAATGCCTATAAGTAGGATTTGGGTAATGTATGTAGATGCATATGTCACATCAAATCACAAACCCATAACTGGAAACAAAGCCAAATGCCTGCTTACAAGATTCATTTGAGCAGGAGCGTTCCTCTAGACTATAGCATACATGATAAAAATGGGGTTACCAGAGGGTCACAGGGGACAGGGTCAATCAATGAGGAACACACTGGCTATAAATATAAATAGAAACAATTTATTACCAAATGTATCATAAAATAGTTTCCACCCACATAATGAAAAATAGAACCAACCTCCACCACTGAGAAAGTGACAGTGCAAAAGGACAGATTCACTACCTGGTACCACCTACATACATGTACAATATCCCAATACAACACACTAAATAAGCAGTGTCCAGCTGAACCCACTCCTGGGAACAGTATAATAACCTATGGTGGACAAGGATATAATAAATGGACAAATAATGTGAGCAAGACTGAATGATTGAAATAAAGTCACTTAACAGAGAACCTGTATGGGACCTGCCGATCCTTGAGCCTAGGATGAAAAAATCACTGGGAACCAAAACAATGAAGTTCATATAATAATTCCTATGGAGGATGCATATGTAAACAGTTCTATCGGCTGCCGTACCATCATTGAATTGTAAAAGTCAAAAAAAGAGTGTAAACAGCGGCTTGTATAGAACAAATGAAGTGCAGCCTGTCACGTACCTTCCGTCCTCTGCCCTCTCTATGAAGCGGTGTGGAGGAGGGGGGAGGAAAAACAGCTGATCTGAGGATACACGTAGTAGCCAGCTGAATCATGCAGACAAATTCCTTCAAAGTAGGGGCCGTCCCGACCTAAATCCAGGGTCCATGGTGATCGACACTTGAAGGGAAAGTAACTGCAGGGTCCCAATAGCTGGTCTCCTAGTGTTTCATCGATATCGCCAGGCACCACAGCCATACGGCGTTACAACAGTGGACAACACTAGCTGCATGCAGCTAAGATGGGACGTTCCGCAAATTGGCTCAGCTAGATGTATGGGTATGAGATGATAGAGTCTCAGATGGGATTGCAGCTGGGAAGGGCGTGAAAAAACAGGAAGGCTTGCATTACCCAGTGTGAGCGTACATCCTGAAAAGGTTCTTCAAGCGGCATGTGCTGGGGGAAGCACCATGAATAGAATAGGGGATGATGAGTACAATCCAGGTGGTGGCTGTCAAAGAATGGGGGTGTCCACTGACACGTTTCAATCAGTTGACCGATTTTCTTCAGAGCAAGGAACATAATGAAGAACATGAAGCTAAATAGTGAAGCATTATGTCTAATTGGCGGCCATGTACTCCATACGGAGTGCCCCCTTGGACAACATTAACCCTAAAATACTCAATAAGAGTGTGCACCTGACATTGCCAATAAAAACTAACACACATACTAAGAACAAACAAATAATAAAGAAGTGAAAGGTATGGTGTAGAATAAAGAGGGTTAAAAAAAGGGGAGAGAGAAGGGATGGGGGGGAAAGAAAGAATGGGGAAGGGGAAAACTAGGGGGGAAGAGAAGGGAAAGTGGGGGAAAGGGGGGGGAGAAGGGAAGAGGGAGTGATGAAAATGGAATAGGGTTTATGTACATATTCATATGCTTTATTTATCAAATTCATGAAGATCTAGCAGAGTATTAGTCAATATCGCCAGGAGTCGCACAATACATGCGACTCACCTGGGGAAGGGGGGGCGCAAGAGCCTACTACTGAGCAGTATAACCAATTCAGACAGTGAAAAAGGAACCCAAAAAAGGATGACGAGCGACCTCCACCACAAATGTGGGAGGGGGGGTTCATACTATACCTCGCAAAGAACAAAGCCTCCAAGGTCACATACTCCCAAATAGAGAGTGATCAATGTTCCAAGAACACTGCTAAATTACATTCATTGTTTAAGCCTAAGGGCTGGAGGCTCTTGAGGCGATAAATCCACATTTTTTCTTTTTGATATAAAATGCGGTCAAAGTCCCCTCTCCTGAGTGGGAGATTTAGTCTGTAGATGCCCTTCACACTAAGGCCTCTTGGATCCCCACCATGTGCAGATATAGATCTTACCACAAGGACAGGTGATCATATAGATCACCCATGTGGTGGAACAGTTGATGAAGTCTCTGATTTTAAAGTGTTTATGACCCGTAGAATCAGTCTTGTCCACATAACTACACATGGAGCATTTACCACAGGGGAAACTTCCATGCAATGGGGGCAGGTCTGTCAGCCAGCCTTTTGCACTGTCACTTTCTCAGTGGTGGAGGTTGGTTCTATTTTTCACTATGTGGGTGGAAACTTTTTTATGATAAATTTGGTAATAAATTGTTTCTATTTATATTTATAGCCAGTGTGTTCCTCATTGATTGACCCTGTCCCCTGACCCTCTGGTCCCCCCCTTTTTTTTTTAGTGTATGGTACTTTCCCAGAACCAAATATAATAAATAAAAAGGAAAATATAAAATAGTTTATTGCATCTTTATTACAAAAAATAAAACCATATCTTAGACCAGTAGTCTCCATACTGTGGCCCAGGGGCCGGATGCAGCCCTTTTCTTTCTTTTATCCGGCCCTTATTCCTCCAAGCGACACCAATGGGTACCATACCTCCCAGTGACACCATTGATGGAACACTATTCATCCTACTGATGCCAGCAAAGGGGCACTCTTCTTCCTCCTAAAACCAATGATGGGGCACTATTCCTCCCACTGACAATGGGTCATTTTCTACCCCCACTGCCCGCAGTCTGCCCCCCCCAACGAAGCCTGAAGGTCAGTAATGTGGCCCTTTGTTTAGAAAGTTTGCAGACCTCTGTCTTAGACCATAAGGGAACGATCCCCATATATGACCCATTTAAGACTGTTAAGTGTCACAGTTTTGATGTAGAAGCTACTTGATGCGTTTCGAGTATCACTCTTCATTAGGGACATAAATACACCTGGCTTCACAAGCATGGATAATTATGAATAGGGTTGAGCTTCGTGTTCGAGTCGAACCCATGTTCGACTCGAACATCGGCTGTTCGGTCGTTCGCCGAATTGCGAACGATATGGGCCGTTCGCGCCAAATTCGTGTGGCGCGTCACGGCCCATAATTCACTGCGGCATCGCAGTGCATTGCTTGCTGATGATTGGCCAAGCATGCACTATGACCCGCATGCTTGGCCAATCACAGCGCCGCCTGAACAGAGAGCCGTAATTAGCCAAAGCCAAGGAGGCTTTGGCCAATTATGGCTCAGGGGATTTAGTACACGCCCCACACTATATAAGGCCGCCTGCACGGCGGCCCTGTGCAGTGTGTTCCGGTGTGCTTAGAGAGAGAGAGAGAGAGAGAGACAGTGTCATTTCATTTGAGTTAGCTAGATTAGACAGGACAGTCAGTCAGTTAGCTGCACTTAAAGTGTATTGTGTATATATATATGCATCCCAGGTGTTGCATATATATATATATACACTGTATTCAGTTTAGCTAGATCCATTCCTATTATCTTCTAGACTATTTACATTTAGTGCAGTGCTTCCTGCTCACAGTGTTCAGCTAGATCCGTTCCTGTTATCTTCCTACTGACAGGCAGGCTTGTCTTGTTACAGTATATATAGTTACATAGTTACATAGTAGGTGAGGTTGAAAAAAGACACAAGTCCATCAAGTCCAACCTATGTGTGTGATTATGTGTCAGTATTACATTACATATCCCTGTATATTGCGGTCATTCAGGTGATTATCTAATAGTTTCTTGAAGCTATCAATGCTCCCCGCTGACACCACCGCCTGTGGAAGGGAATTCCACATCCTTGCCGCTCTTACAGTAAAGAACCCTCTACGTAGTTTAAGGTTAAACCTCTTTTCTTCTAATTGTAATGAGTGGCCATGAGTCTTATTAAACTCTCTTCTGCGAAAAAGTTTTATCCCTATTGTGGGGTCACCAGTACAGTATTTGTAAATTGAAATCATATCCCCTCTCAAGCGTCTCTTCTCCAGAGAGAATAAGTTCAGTGCTCACAACCTTTCCTCATAACTAAGATCCTCCAGACCCTTTATTAGCTTTGTTGCCCTTCTTTGTACTCGCTCCATTTCCAGTACGTCCCTCCTGAGGACTGGTGCCCAGAACTGGACAGCATACTCCAGGTGCGGGCGGACCAGAGTCTTGTAGAGCGGGAGAATTATCGTTTTATCACTGCAGTTGATCCCCCTTTTAATGCCAATATTCTGTTTGCTTTATTAGCAGCAGCTTGGCATTGCATGCCATTGCTGAGCCTATCATCCACTAGGACCCCCAGGTCCTTTTCCATCCTAGATTCCCCCAGAGGTTCTCCCCCCAGTGTATAGATTGCATTCATATTTTTGCCACCCAAATGCATTATTTTACATTTTTCTACATTGAACCTCATTTGCCATGTAGTCGCCCACCCCATTAATTTGTTCAGGTCTTTTTGCAAGATTTCCACATCCTGCGGAGAAGTTATTGCCCTGCTTAGCTTAGTATCGTCTGCAAATACAGAGATTGAACTGTTTATCCCATTCTCCAGGTCGTTTATGAACAAATTAAATAGGATTGGTCCCAGCACAGAACCCTGAGGAACCCCACTACCCACCCCTGACCATTCTGAGTACTCCCCATTTATCACCACCCTCTGAACACGCCCTTGTAGCCAGTTTTCAATCCATGTACTCACCCTATGGTCCATGCCAACGCACCTATATAAAGCTACCTGAAAAAAATTACTGGTGTTCTTTTGATCCTATTAGTACCACGGTCAGGCAGCTAGACTATTTACATTTAGTGCAGTGCGTCCTGCTCACAGTGTTCAGCTAGATCCGTTCCTGTTATCTTCCTACTGACAGGCAGGCTTGTCTTGTTAAAGTATTTACAGCTACCTAAAGAAAATTACTGGTGTTCTTTTGATCCTATTAGTACCACGGTCAGGCAGCTAGACTATTTACATTTAGTGCAGTGCGTCCTGCTCACAGTGTTCAGCTAGATCCGTTCCTGTTATCTTCCTACTGACAGGCAGGCTTGTCTTGTTACAGTATATAAAGCTACCTGAAGAAAATTATTGGTGTTCTTTTGATCCTATTAGTACCACGGTCAGGCAGCTAGACTATTTACAGTTAGTGCAGTGAGTCCTGCTCACAGTGTTCAGCTAAACCTACAAGTTAGTGGGGTGCGTCCACCTCACAGTGTTCAGCTAAAGCTACCTGTAGAAGGTTGGTGGTGTTCTCATACTACAGGCAGGCAGTTGATTTTGCTAGCTGCAGTATATATATATATATATATATATATATATATATATATATATATCCCAGCTTAGTGCAGCTACAGGCCATTAGTATGTCTGGAAGGCCAAGAAGGAGAGGCAGACAGTCACAAGCCAATAAGAGAGGGCAAGCAGGCTCTGTGTCTAGTGCTGGTCGTGGAGACGGTGCATCCTCATCAGCACGTGGCCATGGGACACGCTTGGCCTTTTTTTCGGCAGCTGGCCGTGTTGAGCCGCAACATGCGGAAGACTTGGTCGAGTGGATGACCAAGCCGTCCTCATCCTCCTCATCCTCTCTCACCCATGCCCAGGGTGCTTTGTCTGGCAAAGCAGCGGCCTCTTCCCTCGGCTCAATGTCATCAGTGACTCCTTCCCTAGCTCCACCATGTCCTCCTGAGGAGTCCCTCGAACTGTTTGACCACAGTGTTGGGTACATGCTCCAGGAGGATGCCCAGCGTTTGGAAGGCTCTGATGATGATACTGAGCTCGATGAAGGCAGTAACATGAGCACGGACAGAGGGGGTGCCCAAGAAGGACAGCAATCTGGCAGCTATGCTCCCCCTGCTGCAGCATACTGCCAGGTTTGCTCCAGTGATGAGGAGGGAGGGGATGATGAGGTCACTGACTCAACGTGGGTGCCTGATAGGAGAGAGGAGGAGGAGGAGGAGGCGGCACATCACCAACGAGGCAGGATGCCCTCCAGGGGCCAGCCTAAGGGCAGCACATTGACTGCATCACATGTGCAGGGCGCTGCAGTCTCTGCGCGTTATTCAAAAAGTTCTTTGGTGTGGGCCTTTTTTGAGACGAGTGCATCAGATCGCACCACTGCTATTTGCAACATATGTCTCAAGCGTATCTCACGTGGCCAAAACATCTCCCGCTTGGGTACCACATGCTTGACCAGACATATGTTGACCTGCCATGCAGTTCGTTGGCAAGCGCATCTAAAAGACCCACACCAAAGAACAAAGAGGACCTCTCCTTGCTCCTCATCAGCTGAGATTTCCAACCCCACTAGACCTTCAGTCCTCTCTGAGACCTGCACTGAGAGGAATGAAGGTGTAGAATTAGGTGTGTCACAGCCAAGTACTTGTGGGCAATCTGCTTTTGGTACACCAACGTCAGATTGTACCAGGCAAATTTCCCTGCCCCAGCTGCTGCACCCCAGAAAGAAGTTTGCTCCCAGCCATCCACATGCCCAGCGGTTGAATGCTAGCTTGACAAAATTGCTAGCACTTCAACTGCTGCCTTTTCAGTTGGTAGACTCTGCCCCCTTCCGTGAGTTTGTGGAATGTGCGGTTCCTCAGTGGCAGGTACCCAAACGCCACTTTTTCTCACGGAAGGCGATTCCGGCTCTCTACCGGCATGTGGAAGGCAATGTCCATGCCTCGCTAGACAGGGCGGTCAGCGGTAAGGTGCATATTACCGCTGACTCATGGTCCAGCAGACATGGACAGGGACGTTACCTAAGTTTCACGGCGCATTGGGTGACTCTGCTGGCAGTTGGGAAGGATGCAGGACAAGGTGCAGTAGTGTTGGAGGTTGTTCCGCCACCACGCCTCCAAAATGCTAATGATTGTGACACACCTCTCTCCTCCACCCCCTCCTCTTCTTCTTCCTCCATGGCCTCTTCCTCGGAACCAGCGGTGCTCCGTAGTCGTTCAAGGGGCTACGCAAGTACGCAGGCCAAAAGATGCCATGCGGTGCTTGAGCTGGTGTGCTTGGGGGACAGGAGCCACACTGGGGCAGAGGTTCTGTCAGCTCTGCAGGGGCAGGTTCAGAGGTGGTTGACGCCATGCCAACTTAAGGCAGGAATGGTGGTTTGCGACAATGGCACCAACCTCCTCTCTGCTCTCCGACAGGGACAAATGACCCATGTGCCCTGTTTGGCTCACGTCCTTAACTTGGTGGTGCAGCGGTTCTTGGGCAGGTACCCGGGCTTACAGGATGTCCTGAGGCAGGCCAGGAAAGTCTGTGTGCATTTCCGCCGGTCATATAATGCCAGTGCTCGGCTGACGGACCTCCAAAAGGAGTTTAACCTGCCCAAGAACCGCCTAATCTGTGACATGCCCGCCAGGTGGAACTCAACGTTGGCCATGCTGCAGCGGCTGCACACGCAGCAGAGGGCCATCAATGAGTACCTGTGCGACTATGGCACCAGGACAGGGTCAGGGGAGCTTGTTTTTTTTTTCCCCACGCCAGTGGGCCATGATCAGGGATGCATGCACTGTCCTGTCACCATTTGAGGAGGCCACGAGGATGGTGAGCAGTGACAGTGCATGCATCAGTGACACTGCCCCCTTGTCCACCTGTTGGAGCACACGCTGCGTGGAATAATGGACAGGGCACTTGAGGCAGAACAGAGGCAGGAAGAGGAGGACTTCCTTAGCTCTCAAGGCCCCCTTTATCCAGACAGTGTTCCTGCGTGCCCGCCGATCACACAGGAAGAGGAGGAGGAGGAAGATTGTGTCAGTATGGAGGTGGAGCCTGGCACTCAGCATCAGCAGCAGTCTTTAAGGGATCAGTCCCAAGAAACACATGGACTTGTACGTGGCTGGGAGGAGGTGGCTGCGGACGTTGTCGTCCTTAGTGACCCAGAGGACTCCGGACCGAATGCCTCAGCAAACCTACGCTGCATGGGCTCCCTGATCCTGCAAAGCCTGCGTAAGGATCCTCGTATTCGTGGTATCAAGGAGAAGGACCAATACTGGCTGGCAACCCTCCTTGATCCACGTTACAAGGGTAAGGTTGCGGACCTTATCTTGCCATCGCAGAGGGAGCAGAGGATGAAACATCTTCGGGAGGCCTTGCAGAAAGGTCTGTGCAACGCGTTCCCAGAGACTGGGAGGTTACAAACTCCTGTTTCTTGACAACGTGTTGCTGAGGCTTCGGTCAGTCAAAGAAGGAGCGGTGGAGAAGGTGGCCGTCTGACCGATGCGTTCAGACAATTTTTTGGTCCGCAGCCCCAAGGTATGATCGGTTCCAGCAACCATCGCCAGCGTCTGTTTTACATGGTGCAGGAATACCTAGGGGCAAGATCAGACTTGGACACCTTTCCCACCGAAAATCCTCTGGGTTACTGGGTCTTGAGGATGGATCACTGGCCAGAGCTTGCACAGTATGCAATTGAGCTACTGGCCTGTCCTGCATCCAGCGTTCTTTCGGAATGCACATTCAGTGCTGCTGGAGGCGTGGTAACCGATCACAGGGTGCGTCTGTCCACCGACTCGGTCGATCGACTGACCTTCATAAAAATGAATCAGTCTTGGATCACCACCAGCTACCAAGCACCTGATGCTGATGTAACCGAATAATTTTTTTTGAAATCTCAGATCCCTTCAAAGACTGCCTATGCTGATGCTGAGTGACTATCCCTGAGTAATTATCCTCTTCCTCCTCAATCATCACGCTGAAGGCTTGTAAGAACATTTTTGGTTCTGGGCGCCACCACCAGTGCCTAAGGCACAATTTTTCAGCCCCTGTTTAACAGGGGCGTGTAATTACAATTTTTGATGTAATACTTTGAAGCAGGGCTCGTTCCTGCATTCCAACTAGAGTGTCTGTGAGGGGTTGCAGTGTTGTGGCACCAGCACCAGTGCCCAAGGCCCAATTTTTCTGCTCCTGTCTAACAGGGGCGTGTAATTACAATTTTTGATGCAATACTTTGCAGCAGGGCTCGTTCCTGCATTCCAACTAGAGTGTCTGTGAGGGGTTGCAGTGTTGTGGCACCAGCACCAGTGCCCAAGGCCCAATTTTTCTGCTCCTGTCTAACAGGGGCGTGTAATTACAATTTTTGATGCAATACTTTGCAGCAGGGCTCGTTCCTGCGTTCCAACTAGAGTGTCTGTGAGGGGTTGCAGTGTTGTGGCACCAGCACCAGTGCCTAAGGCCCAATTTTTCAGCCCTTGTTTAACAGGGGCGTGTAATTACAATTTTTGATGCAATACTTTGCAGCAGGGCTCGTTCCTGCGTTCCAACTAGAGTGTCTGTGAGGGGTTGCAGTGTTGTGGCACCAGCACCAGTGCCTAAGGCCCAATTTTTCTGCCCCTGTCTAACAGGGGCGTGTAATTACATTTTTTGATGCAATACTTTGCAGCAGGGCTCGTTCCTGCATTCCAACTAGAGTGTCTGTGAGGGGTTGCAGTGTTGTGGCACCAGCACCAGTGCCTAAGGCCTAATTTTTCAGCTCCTGTTCAACAGGGGCATGTAATTACAATTCTTGATCTAATATTTCACAGCAGGGCCCTGTGAGGGCTTACAGTGTTGTGGCCACAGCAACACCTAAGGCCCAAATTTCTGCTGAGTATATAGGGCAGGACCCTACTTTCAAACATCTAACTTACAAACGACTCCTACTTGCAAACGGAAGGAGACAACAGGAAGTGAGATGAAATCTACCCCTAGGAAGGGAAATTCTCTCCTGTAAGAGTTAATATGGGAAAAAAAATTCTCCTTTCCACTGATGCTTTTCAATCCTTGTTCCACAAAAAAACCCAAATTTTCAAAAAACATTTTTCATTGGGACAAAAAGTGAGGTGAAATCTTCTGAAGAGGAGGAAAGACAGCAAAACAAATGTCACAGGGGTGATAACCTTTCCCTATGTTTTCCAAAAAGCTTAAAAAAGATTTTTTGGCTGGAGCTAAACACGTTAAAAATGTACCCGTTCAAAATTACAAACAGATTCTACTTAACAACAAACCTACAGTCCCTGTCTTGTTTGCACCGCCTGTATACTGCTGTTCAGAGTATATAGGGCCTGGTGGCCCCACACCTTTCCTTATTTTAATTTGGGTGCGGGGTTCCCCTTAATATCCATACAAGACCCAAAGGGCCTGGTAATGGACTCGGGGGTACCCATGCCGTTTGTCTCACTGATTTTCATCCATATTGCCAGGACCTGACATTACATTAAACCCGCAAGCAGTTTTAAATGAGATTTTTTCCTTTGAAAAGGCCCCCTTTATCCAGACAGTGTTCCTGCGTGCCCGCCGATCACACAGGAAGAGGAGGAGGAGGAGGAGGAGGAGGAGGAAGATTGTGTCAGTATGGAGGTGGAGCCTGGCACTCAGCATCAGCAGCAGTCTTTAAGGGATCAGTCCCAAGAAACACATGGACTTGTACGTGGCTGGGAGGAGGTGGCTGCGGACGTTGTCGTCCTTAGTGACCCAGAGGACTCCGGACCGAATGCCTCAGCAAACCTACGCTGCATGGGCTCCCTGATCCTGCAAAGCCTGCGTAAGGATCCTCGTATTCGTGGTATCAAGGAGAAGGACCAATACTGGCTGGCAACCCTCCTTGATCCACGTTACAAGGGTAAGGTTGCGGACCTTATCTTGCCATCGCAGAGGGAGCAGAGGATGAAACATCTTCGGGAGGCCTTGCAGAAAGGTCTGTGCAACGCGTTCCCAGAGACTGGGAGGTTACAAACTCCTGTTTCTTGACAACGTGTTGCTGAGGCTTCGGTCAGTCAAAGAAGGAGCGGTGGAGAAGGTGGCCGTCTGACCGATGCGTTCAGACAATTTTTTGGTCCGCAGCCCCAAGGTATGATCGGTTCCAGCAACCATCGCCAGCGTCTGTTTTACATGGTGCAGGAATACCTAGGGGCAGGATCAGACTTGGACACCTTTCCCACCGAAAATCCTCTGGGTTACTGGGTCTTGAGGATGGATCACTGGCCAGAGCTTGCACAGTATGCAATTGAGCTACTGGCCTGTCCTGCATCCAGCGTTCTTTCGGAATGCACATTCAGTGCTGCTGGAGGCGTGGTAACCGATCACAGGGTGCGTCTGTCCACCGACTCGGTCGATCGACTGACCTTCATAAAAATGAATCAGTCTTGGATCACCACCAGCTACCAAGCACCTGATGCTGATGTAACCGAATAATTTTTTTTGAAATCTCAGATCCCTTCAAAGACTGCCTATGCTGATGCTGAGTGACTATCCCTGAGTAATTATCCTCTTCCTCCTCAATCATCACGCTGAAGGCTTGTAAGAACATTTTTGGTTCTGGGCGCCACCACCAGTGCCTAAGGCACAATTTTTCAGCCCCTGTTTAACAGGGGCGTGTAATTACAATTTTTGATGTAATACTTTGCAGCAGGGCTCGTTCCTGCATTCCAACTAGAGTGTCTGTGAGGGGTTGCAGTGTTGTGGCACCAGCACCAGTGCCCAAGGCCCAATTTTTCTGCTCCTGTCTAACAGGGGCGTGTAATTACAATTTTTGATGCAATACTTTGCAGCAGGGCTCGTTCCTGCATTCCAACTAGAGTGTCTGTGAGGGGTTGCAGTGTTGTGGCACCAGCACCAGTGCCCAAGGCCCAATTTTTCTGCTCCTGTCTAACAGGGGCGTGTAATTACAATTTTTGATGCAATACTTTGCAGCAGGGCTCGTTCCTGCGTTCCAACTAGAGTGTCTGTGAGGGGTTGCAGTGTTGTGGCACCAGCACCAGTGCCTAAGGCCCAATTTTTCAGCCCTTGTTTAACAGGGGCGTGTAATTACAATTTTTGATGCAATACTTTGCAGCAGGGCTCGTTCCTGCGTTCCAACTAGAGTGTCTGTGAGGGGTTGCAGTGTTGTGGCACCAGCACCAGTGCCTAAGGCCCAATTTTTCTGCCCCTGTCTAACAGGGGCGTGTAATTACATTTTTTGATGCAATACTTTGCAGCAGGGCTCGTTCCTGCATTCCAACTAGAGTGTCTGTGAGGGGTTGCAGTGTTGTGGCACCAGCACCAGTGCCTAAGGCCTAATTTTTCAGCTCCTGTTCAACAGGGGCATGTAATTACAATTCTTGATCTAATATTTCACAGCAGGGCCCTGTGAGGGCTTACAGTGTTGTGGCCACAGCAACACCTAAGGCCCAAATTTCTGCTGAGTATATAGGGCAGGACCCTACTTTCAAACATCTAACTTACAAACGACTCCTACTTGCAAACGGAAGGAGACAACAGGAAGTGAGATGAAATCTACCCCTAGGAAGGGAAATTCTCTCCTGTAAGAGTTAATATGGGAAAAAAAATTCTCCTTTCCACTGATGCTTTTCAATCCTTGTTCCACAAAAAAACCCAAATTTTCAAAAAACATTTTTCATTGGGACAAAAAGTGAGGTGAAATCTTCTGAAGAGGAGGAAAGACAGCAAAACAAATGTCACAGGGGTGATAACCTTTCCCTATGTTTTCCAAAAAGCTTAAAAAAGATTTTTTGGCTGGAGCTAAACACGTTAAAAATGTACCCGTTCAAAATTACAAACAGATTCTACTTAACAACAAACCTACAGTCCCTGTCTTGTTTGCACCGCCTGTATACTGCTGTTCAGAGTATATAGGGCCTGGTGGCCCCACACCTTTCCTTATTTTAATTTGGGTGCGGGGTTCCCCTTAATATCCATACAAGACCCAAAGGGCCTGGTAATGGACTGGGGGGTACCCATGCCGTTTGTCTCACTGATTTTCATCCATATTGCCAGGACCTGACATTACATTAAACCCGCAAGCAGTTTTAAATGAGATTTTTTCCTTTAAAAATGACATTTGGTGCAGGGACTGTTCTAAGCACGGGAAACACGCGTCACTTTACAGGCATACTATAGACACCCCCCAGGTACGATATTTAAAGGAATATTTCACTTTTTTTTTTTTTTCTTTAAGCATCATTAAAATCACTGCTCCCGAAAAAACGGCCGTTTTTAAAAGTTTTTTTGCATTGATACATGTCCCCTGGGGTAGGACCCGGGTCCCCAAACCCTTTTTAGGACAATACCATGCAAATTAGCCTTTAAAATGAGCACTTATGATTTCGAACGTTCAAGTCCCATAGACGTCAATGGGGTTCTAACGTTCGTGCGAACTTTCGGTCCGTTCGCAGGTTCTGGTGCGAACCGAACCGGGGGGTGTTCGGCTCATCCCTAATTATGAACATAACAGAACTGAGCAATAATAAATGTATAGAAATGTGCATGAGAAACAACAAATAAGGGATAGGGGACTTTAAAATTACCTTTTATGTGAAAAGAGTAAATATACTAAGATCTAAAAAGTTGAATTGTTTATTAACAAAATTAATAAAAAGTATAGAATATGGTATAGAACACAGTCATGGGTACATACACATTTGCCTATTATTGACAGCGAAACAAACTGTAGTAACATACAGGTATCTAGTGCGTCCACAAAATTCTACATGTTTTGCCGGTGTGGCTTCATCAGGAAAGGGACACTTTATTTATTAACCATAAAAACATACATTTTTCACAGCTTTAGGTGTATAGGAAGAAAAAAGGAAAAATATATAATATTAATATCCGTCATTTTTGTTTTACATATTCTAAACCAGGGGTCTTCAAATTACGGCCCTCCAGTTGTTCAGGAACTACAATTCCCATCATGCCTAGTCATGTCTGTGAATGTTTGAGTTTTACAATGCCTCATGGGATGTGTAGTTCTGCAACAGCTGGAGGGCCGTAGTTTGAGGATCCCTGTTCTAAACCGACACACACATAAATGTGAAAGAAAAAAGGACAAAGTCCTTTAGAAATGGTGCTTGCCAGTTCTTTCCTCTTACAATGAGGCTGCATTATTATTTAAAATTAATATATTTACTGTACATTATTTGAGCTGTGATTGTGGGTATTGCTTTAACCACTTAACGGGTACTTATACACCTTCCTGCCCAGACCAATTTTCAACTTTTAGTGCTGTTGCAGTTTGAATGACAATTGCGCGGTCATCCATCACTGTACCCAAATTAATTTTTTTTCATTTTGTTCCCACTAATAGAGCTTTCTTTTGGGGGTATTTGATCACCTCTGTGGTTTTTATTTTTTACTAAACAAATAAAATAAGACCGAAAATGTTGAAAAAAATAAAAGTTTTGCTTTTGTTTCTGTTATAAAATTTTGTAAATAAGTAAGTTTTCTCTTTCACTGATGGGCACTGATAAAGCAGCACTGACAGGCACTGATAAGGTGTCACCAATGAGGTGGCACCAATGAGCGGGCACTGACGGGCACTGACGATGGGCACTGATATGCGGCACTGATGGGCACCGGTAGGCGGCACTGATGGGTGGCACTGATATGCAGCACTGATGGGCATTGATAGGCAACACTGATGGGCACTCATGGGTGGCATTGGGTTGCACTGGTGGGCACTGATTGGCACTGATAGGTGACACTGATGGGCACTGAAAGGCTGCAAAGATGGGTTCTTATGGGTGGCACTGATAGGCAGCACTGCTGGGCACTGATGGACACTGATAGTCGGCACTGCTGGGCACTGATAGGCGGCACTGCTGGGCGCTGATGGGCATTGATACGTGGCACTGATACGCGGCACTGATATGAGGCACTAATAGGCATTCCTGGTGGCACTGGCAGTGGTAGGCACTGTGAGTGGGCACTGATTGGCAGCTGCCTGGGCATTGATTGACAGCTGCTAGGGTCTAGGGGGGGCATACCTGGTGGTCCATTGTGGATGGCCATCCTGGTGGTCCTGGGCAGCATGATGGTGGTCCTGGGTGGGATCCGAGGGGGGGCTGTGCTGATAAACAATCAGCACATACCCCCCCTGTCAGGAGAGCCTCTGATCGGCTCTCCTCTACTCGCGTCTGTCAGACTCGACTGAGGAAAAGCCAATCACCGGCTCTTCCTATTTACATTGTGATCAGCCATGATTGGACATGGCTGATCACATGGTAAAGAGTCTCCGTCAGAGACCCTCTACCTAGATCAGAGTTGCAGTGTGTCAGACACGCATCAGGTTAACCACTTGACCACTGGGCACTTAAACCCCCTTAATAACCAGACCAATTTTCAGCTTTCAGTGCTCTCACACTTTGAATGACAATTACTCAATCATGCAACACTGTACCCAAATGAAATTTTTGTTCTTTTTTTCACACAAATATAACTTTCTTTTGGTGGTATTTAATCACCGCTGGGTTCTTTATTTTTTGCGCTATAAAAGAAAAAGACCAAAAATTCTGTAAAAAAATGCATTTTTCTTCGTTTCTGTTATAAAATTTTGCAAATTAGTAATTTTTTCTTCATATATTTTGGCCAAAATTTATACCGCTACATATCTTTGGTAAAAATAACCCAAATCGGTGTATATTATTTGGTCTTTGTGAAAGTTATAGAATCTACAAGCTATGGTGCCAATCTCTGAAAATTGATCACACCTGAAGTACTGACGGCCTATCTCATTTCTTGAGACCCTAACATGCCAGAAAAGTACAAATACCCCCCAAATGACCCATTTTTGGAAAGAAGATATTCCAAGGTATTTAGAAAGATGCATGATGAGTTTTTTTAAGTTGTCATTTTTTCCCACAATTCTTTGCAAAATCAAGATTTTTTTTATTTCTTTTTTTTTTTTCACAAAATTGTCATATTAGCAGGTCATTTCTCAAAACAAAACAAAAGTTAGCCCAATGTTTTTACATAATGTGAAAGATGAAGTTATGCTGAGTAAATAGATACCTAACATGTCACCCTTCAAAATTGCACACGCTCGTGGAATGGCACCAAACTTTGCTACTTAAAAATCCCCATAGGAGACGCTTTAAAAAATTTTACTGGTTACATGTTGTGAGTTACAGAGGAGGTCTAGGGCCAAATTATTCATTTTACTTTATTTATTTTAGTATGAGGCTTTTTTCCAAAAAATAAATTTTTTGATCACTTTTATTCCTATTACAAGGAATGTAAACATCCCCTGTAATAGGAATTTGGCATGACAGGTCCTCTTTACAGTGAGATATGGGGTCAATAAGACCCCACATCTCACCTCTAGGCTGGGAAGCCTGAAATTCAAAAAAAAAAAATGATCCTGGCTTCGATCGTAGCGGTGAGTCGGTAGAAGCACCTGAGGGCAGCGGGAGGGGGGGAGGTCCCTTCTAGCCGCCCGTAAGAACGATCAAGCAGTGGAACAGCCGCTATGATCATTCTCATGTAGGGAATCGCCGGCTGAAAAAGCTGATATCTGAATGATGCCTGTAGCTGCACCCATCATTCAGATATCCCCACACAAAGTCAAGGACGTTGTATGACGGCCGGCGGGCGGGAAGTGGTTAAAACACATTTTTTTTAACACAAAGTTGTCCATTTATACAATATTTCTAACACATAGCATGTACATACCAAAAATGACACCCCAAAATAGATTCTCCTACTCCTCCTGAGTACGGCGATACCACATGTGTGAGACTTCCACAGCCTGGCCACATACAGAGGCCGAGTACAGTCGAGTACAGCCGAGTATGGCTGAGCATGGCTGAGTATAGCCGAGTATGGCTGGGTATGGCTGAGCATGACAAAGTATGGCTGGGTATTACAGAGTATTGCAGAGTATGGCTGGGTATGGCAGGGTATTGCAGAGTATTGCAGGGTATTGCGGAGTATTGCAGGGCATTGCAGAGTATTGCAGGGCATTGCAGAGTATTGCAGAGTATTGCGGGGTATTGCAGAGTATTGCAGGGTATTGTGGGGTATTGCAGGGTATTGCAGAGTATTGCGGGGTATTGCAGAGTATTGCAGGGTATTGTGGGGTATTGCGGGGTATTGCAGGGCATTGCAGAATATTGCGGGGAATTGCAGAGTATTGCAGGGTATTGCGGGGCATTGCAGAAGATTGCGGGGCATTGCAGAGTATTGCAGAGTATTGCAGACTATTGCGGAGCATTGCAGAGTATTGCAGGGCATTGCAGAGTATTGCAGAGTATTGCGGGGCATTGCAGAGCATTGCAGAGTATTGCGGGGCATTGCAGAGTATTGCGGGGCATTGCAGAGTATTGCGGGGCATTGCAGGGCATTGCAGAGCATTGCAGGGTATTGCAGAGTATTGTATGAGCCGGACCAGTATGAGCGGGACCTCAGCATTGGCGATTGACAGCGGTCTAAAAAACAAGTCCTTATTCAACCCCCCCAATAATGGTTCTCACCATTTGGAGGTTTTTAAAAGTTTTGTCTTAAGAGATCTGGAACAGCTAAAACCGAAAAAGCAAGTGAACCCAAGATATATTAAGGAAGGGATCGAATCACTTGAAGCAAGGAAAGATATAATTATTAGACCCGCTGACAAGGGAGGGGGAGTGGTTATCATGTCTAAAGACTATTACACTTCCCAACTGACAGAATTGCTGTCAGATAAGGATACATATGAGTTGTTAGAAAAGGACCCAACCCCCCAATACAGAGCTGAATTAAAGGCCTTGATTGATTTTGAGTACCGGTCATATGTCCTTACGAACAAAGAAAAAAGATTCCTTTTCCCCAGCAGTAGTCGCATACCTACCATCTATACCCCTCCGAAAATCCACAAGGATCCAGTTAATCCCCCACCCCGACTCATAGTTAATGGGATAGACTCAGTCACTTCAAGATTGGGTCAATATTTAGACATATTCCTACAAAAGAGCGTCACAACGAAAGCTTACTTGAAAGATACTAAGAGTCTATTACAGGAATTAAAAGAAATCAATCTCACAGGGAAGAATGAAGTGTTTCTGGTCACATCAGATGTGACCAGTTTATACACTATAATTCAACATGAGAATGCCCTGCTAGCCCTCAATTGGGCACTGAGCAAAAGGGAAGATCTTCCTTTGAGACAGAAAATCTTTTTGAGAGATGCGTTAGACTTTTGTCTCTCGCATAACTATTTCTGGTTTGACCACAACTTCTTCACCCAAAAGAGGGGGGTTGCAATGGGCGCGAAATTCACGCCCAGTATAGCCAACCTCTTTATGGGTAAATGGGAGGACAAAGAAGTATTCTGAGACAGAAGACCAGAACTCCTGTACTACAAACGTTATATTGATGACTTGTTATTAATATGGGTGGGTTCAGAATTGACACATAAAGATTATATGGATCGTCTAAATGACAATGCTCATAACATCAGACTCACAAGTCAGTGGAGCACTGAACAAATACACTTCCTAGACGTCAACATCTTCAGAGTAGATGACACAATACAAACTAAAGTGTTCTTCAAACCCACTGATAGAAACAGTTTTCTTCCAGTGCATAGTGGCCATCACCCACTTTGGCTCAAAAATGTGCCTAAAGGCCAAATAATGAGGGTTAGGAGAAGCTGCTTTGCACTCGAGGATTTTGACCAACACAGTTACGGTATTAAAAAATAGGTTTGTAGAAAAAGGATATAAATCTCATCATTTAGACCCTATTATTGAGGAAATCAGAGCTCTTCCTCGGGAAGATTGTTTAAGAGATACACTGAATATTGAAAGAAACCTAGATCATGAATGGAGTTTTATATCTCCCTTCCATTCACAATTTAGGGAGGTGGAAAATATATTCCACAAACATTGGCACGTCCTTTGTCTGGATAGAACGTTGTCAAGAGTTCTACCAGACAAACCCAAGTTCATTTACCGCAAGGCTCCAAACTTTGGAGACGTTATAGTCAAAAAAATCATAGATCCCCCTAGAAGGAATCCAACCTTCTGGGATCAAAATGTTTTTTTTGCAAAGCTTGCAGAATGGTGACTAGTCCTATGAGGAAAATAGAAAAGTTCACCTCCACTAACAATAGGGAGTTTGCAATTAAGCATTTTATCACATGCAACACATCCCATGTGGTGTATGCTTTACGTTGTCCTTGTGGATTAATGTACATAGGACGGACTAAGCGGCTCTTAATAATTAGAATCGCAGAACATGTGCATAACATCTCTATTGGTTATAAAGACCACAATGTATGCCTGCATTTCAAACAACATCATGAGCAAGACCCTTCTGGTCTATTGTTTTGGGGGATTGATCACATCAAACAATCTTGGAGGGGTGGAAATATTGTAAGGGATTTATTAAAAAAAAGAAACTCAATTGATTTTTTTAACTGATACTCTCAGCCCGAAAGGGTTAAACATAGAACTTGATATATATTGTTTTATAAGTGATTTTTAGGTTTTTGAGAGAGTACGGTTTTTTAGCTTTTTTTATAGTTTGGCTGAATCGGATCCAGAAATTTTCCCTAAAGACTACAGTTGGTTTATACATTTTATATATATCTGTTTATAGGTTTGAGACACATAACATTACTGTAGAATTCATCATCAATCTCCACGTTTTTATTCCGGAGATTTTCTAAAACACATAATGTAATTGGGTTTTGCCAATCCGACTAGTTTCATGTCTGAACTAATACCTTGATCATATTGGAACTGTTATTTTCACTATTATCATTATATAGAATTATTTATGTGATGGTAATTTTTTTATGACAATTAGTTCTTATTAGATGTCTTTTTTACCAAATGTTCTTTTATCTTATATTTCTAAATACGCACACAATGGTAAATATCGTTATGGGGATAAGCGATCCTTTCTCCTACTAAGTTGCACTTAAATAGATGGAAGAAAGGAGGCTGATTCTACATCCGATATGAGAATTGTGTTTTAGTCTTTTTAAATTACATGAGAGATCAATTTTGTAGTTTCATTTTAGCGCGCTGTCACATCTATATCATGTTAACATTTATGCTGCGTACAATCGGTTGGACTTTTTGTCTACAAAAGTCCGACGGACGCCGACGGACCAAAGTCGGCTGACAATCCAATCGTGTGTGGGCTTCCCCGGACTTTCGACTGACTTTTCCAGCCACAAATCTGACGGACTTTAGATATGGAACATGCTTCAAATCTTTACGTCGTAACTCTGCCGGACCCAGAAATCCGCTCATCTGTATGCTAGTCCGACGGACAAAAACCCACGCTAGGGCAGCTATTGGCTACTGGCTATCAACTTCCTTATTTTAGTCCGGTGTACGTCATCACCTACGAATCCGTCGGACTTTTGTGTGATCATATGTAGGCAAGTCCGTTCGTTAGAAAGTCTGCCGCAAGTCCACTGAAAGCTGTCGGACGGGCTGTCGGACTTTTGTAGCCGAAAAGTCCAACCGTGTGTACGCGGTATAGATGTATGGCTTGTAGCTTAAGGTTGGTTGGAATATAGATACGATTCCATTAATGATAGGAACGCACCCATCAATCAGACCTACACCTTTTAAAATATGCAGACATTCGGGCGGAGTAAAGACCAATCTCCACCTCCTGCCCTCAAGTTAAATACTGAGCATTGCGCCGTGAAGTCACGCTCGTCGAAAAAGTCGTGATGACGAAACTAGTCCCCACGGCAACCGGAACTACGTCACGACACAGTGTGCTCCAAGCTCGAAGCTTCCGAAACTGGAAGGAGGAAGTACCTTTTAGCTGTGTCTAGCTAGTATCATCTGGCCAGCTCGTACCCTGCTCCTGTGTTCCCAGGAGAAGTTACCAGAGGTATCTCGTATATCCAACCAATCGAAAGCTGGAGGAATAATATTGGAACGGCCCTGCGCCTATAGATTTGTTTATTTTATTTTATTTGGTTTGTTTGACTTTTAAATAAATTATCAAAACGGTATTGGACTATGTGGAGTCTCTTTCCTACATGATGATACTGCTGATGTCTTTTGACTACTTACCTGGTGGACCTTGAGAGTGATCGAATGAGGATGCTATCCAAGGCTTATTAACCTTTTGGTTTTGGTGAGTTAGAACCCCTTGCGGGGGTGTGTGCAGCATGTGGTGACATAACAGATGGTGAATGGTGCACTCATCAGATCTGCTACACATACTCGTTATATCCAGCTGGAGACTCCACACCAAGTTTCACTTTATGTGTCTTTGCTGAGATTCTTCTTTTAGCATTTCTAACAGAGACATTCACTTACCAGTCATAGTTTTATGACTGAGAATAGCGCCGCTTTGATGTGTTAATGTTTCTCATTTAGAGTGATTATTTATACATCTGTTTATATATTGCAGAGTATTGCACAGGGTATTGCACAGGGAATTGCAGAGTATTGCACAGGGTATTGCACAGGGAATTGCAGAGTATTGCACAAGGATTTGCAGAGTAGTGCTGGGTATTGCTGAGCATGGGGGGGATGGCTGAGCATGGAGGGATGGATGGATGGATGTGACTGCACATGTCACTGAGCAGCGCTGTGGGCACTACACATCCAGCCCACAGCGCGGCTCCCATCCGATCTCTCCCCCTCTGTACCGATTGGTACAGAGAGGGGAGGGAGGAACTGGCGTCATGACATGACGCCGGTTTGTTTACATGTGATCGCTCCGTCATTTGACGGAGCGATCACATGGTAAACGGCCGCGATCATTACCGTGATCAGTGATGTGCTAGGTTCTCTGGACCCGGCGGTCACGGATGTTCCCGTGTGCGTGCCCCAGGGGGCGCGTGGGAGCAGTTTTCTGGAATCACGTCATATGACGTGATCCCAGAGTTATCCAACCGCCCTGCAGCCGTCATTTGGCTATGGGCCAGTTGGCAACTGGTTAATATACTGAGGACATCATATGATGTCCAGTCAGGATATTGAAACCACTTTGCAGCCATCATTCTGCTATATGGCGGGCGCCAAGTGGTTAATCTATGGTAATTTTTTCTTAAAAGATGTACTGCACATGCATGATTGTATGCTTATTTATGTGTCCCCCCCCCCTTTTTTTTTTTTATCTGCCATGCAGGTGTATTGTTTTGCCCACGCTCTGGTTCTATCTTGCCTTAGATCCCTGTACGGACGCCCAAGGGTGTGCAGCGGGATGGGTACCTCATATTTGGGGTCTCTGCATTCTGCTGCATGCCTGTCCTGAGGGTTTCCATGGGACACAGCATCCCGGGGCTTACCATCACTACAGCACACAGACACACAGACACACACACCCTAAGATGGTATTTCACCATTAGGGATGAGCCGAACACCCCCCTGTTCGGTTCACACCAGAACATGCGAACAGGAAAAAAGTTCGTTCGAACATGCGAACACCGTTAAAGTCTATGGGACACGAACATGAATAATCAAAAGTGCTAATTTTAAAGGCTTATATGAAAGTTATTGTCATAAAAAGTGTTTGGGGACCTGGGTCCTGCCCCAGGGGACATGAATCAATGCAAAAAAAAGTTTTAAAAACGGCCGTTTTTTCAGGAGCAGTGATTTTAATAATGCTTAAAGTCAAACAATAAAAGTGTAATATCCCTTTAAATTTCGTACCTGGGGGGTGTCTATAGTATGCCTGTAAAGGGGCGCATGTTTCCTGTGTTTAGAACAGTCTGACAGCAAAATGACATTTTGAAGGAAAAAACTCATTTAAAACTACTCGCGGCTATTGCATTGCCGACAATACACATAGAAGTTCATTGATAAAAACGGCATGGGAATTCCCCAAAGGGGAACCCCGAACCAAAATGTAAAAAAAAAAATGACGTGGGAGTCCTCCTAAATTCCATACCAGGCCCTTCAGGTCTGGTATGGATATTAAGGGGAACCCCGGCCAAAATTTTTTAAAAAAAATGACGTTGGGTTCCCCCTAAATTCCATACCAGACCCTTATCCGAGCACGCAACCTGGCAGGCCGCAGGAAAAGAGGGGGGGATGAGAGTGCGGCCCCCCTCCCTCCTGAACCGTACCAGGCCACATGCCCTCAACATTGGGAGGGTGCTTTGGGGTAGCCCCCCAAAACACCTTGTCCCCATGTTGATGAGGACAAGGGCCTCATCCCCACAACCCTGGCCGGTGGTTGTGGGGGTCTGCGGGCGGGGGGCTTATCGGAATCTGGAAGCCCCCTTTAACAAGGTGACCCCCAGATCCCGGCCCCCCCCCTGTGTGAAATGGTAAGGGGGTACATAAGTACCCCTACCATTTCACGAAGAAAGTGTCAAAAATGTTAAAAATGACAAGAGACAGTTTTTGACAATTCCTTTATTTAAATGCTTCTTCTATCTTCCTTCATCTTCTGGTTCTTCTGGCTCTTCTGGCTCTTCTGGTTCTTCCTCCGGCGTTCTCGTCCAGCATCTCCTCCGCGGCGTCTTCTATCTTCTTCTCCTCGGGCCGCTCCGCACCCATGGCATGGGGGGGGGAGGCTCCCGCTCTTCTCTTCTTCTCTTCTTCTTTTCTTCTCTTCTTCATTTTCTTCTCCGGGCCGCTCCGCAATCCATGCTGGCATGGAGGGAGGCTCCCGCTGTGTGACGGCGCTCCTCGTCTGACAGTTCTTAAATAACGGGGGGGGCGGAGCCACCCGGTGACCCCGCCCCCCTCTGACGCACGGTGACTTGACGGGACTTCCCTGTGGCATTCCCCGTGACGTCACAGGGAAGTCCCGTCAAGTCACCGTGCGTCAGAGGGGGGCGGGGTCACCGGGTGGCCCCCCCCCGTTATTTAAGAACTGTCAGACGAGGAGCGCCGTCACACAGCGGGAGCCTCCCTCCATGCCAGCATGGATTGCGGAGCGGCCCGGAGAAGAAAAGAAGAAAAGAAGAAGAGAAGAAAAGAAGAAGAGAAGAGCGGGAGCCTCCCCCCCATGCCATGGGTGCGGAGCGGCCCGAGGAGAAGAAGATAGAAGACGCCGCGGAGGAGATGCTGGACGAGAACGCCGGAGGAAGAACCAGAAGAGCCAGAAGAACCAGAAGAACCAGAAGATGAAGGAAGATAGAAGAAAGAAGAAGCATTTAAATAAAGGAATTGTCAAAAACTGTCTCTTGTCATTTTTAACATTTTTGACACTTTCTTTGTGAAATGGTAGGGGTACTTATGTACCCCCTTACCATTTCATACAGGGGGGGGGGGCCGGGATCTGGGGGTCACCTTGTTAAAGGGGACTTCCAGATTCCGATAAGCCCCCCGCCCGCAGACCCCCACAACCACCGGCCAGGGTTGTGGGGATGAGGCCCTTGTCCTCATCAACATGGGGACAAGGTGTTTTGGGGGGCTACCCCAAAGCACCCTCCCAATGTTGAGGGCATGTGGCCTGGTATGGTTCAGGAGGGAGGGGGGGCCGCACTCTCGTCCCCCCCTCTTTTCCTGCGGCCTGCCAGGTTGCGTGCTCGGATAAGGGTCT
Source organism: Lithobates clamitans (assembly GCA_037952925.1). Lineage (NCBI taxonomy): Eukaryota > Metazoa > Chordata > Amphibia > Anura > Ranidae > Lithobates > Lithobates clamitans. Next base: position 104,158 of record JBBGZY010003050.1, on the reverse strand, counting down.
GGTATGGATTTTTGGGGGGACCCCACGCCGTTTTTTTTTTTTTTTTTTGGCGCGGGGTTCCCCTTAAAATCCATACCAGACCTGAAGGGTCTGGTATGGAATTTAGGGGGAACCCCACGTCATTTTTTTTTAAAATTTTGGCCGGGGTTCCCCTTAATATCCATACCAGACCTGAAGGGCCTGGTATGGAATTTAGGGGGACTCCCACGTCATTTTTTTTTTTTAATTTTGGTTCGGGGTTCCCCTTTGGGGAATTCCCATGCCGTTTTTATCAATGAACTTCTATGTGTATTGTCGGCAATGCAATAGCCGCGAGTAGTTTTAAATGAGTTTTTTCCTTCAAAATGTCATTTTGCTGTCAGACTGTTCTAAACACAGGAAACATGCGCCCCTTTACAGGCACACTATAGACACCCCCCAGGTACGAAATTTAAAGGGATATTACACTTTTATTGATTGACTTTAAGCATTATTAAAATCACTGCTCCTGAAAAAACGGCCGTTTTTAAAACTTTTTTTTGCATTGATCCATGTCCCCTGGGGCAGGACCCAGGTCCCCAAACACTTTTTATGACAATAACTTGCATATTAGCCTTTAAAATTAGCACTTTTGATTTCTCCCATAGACTTTTAAAGGGTGTTCCGCGGCATTCGAATTTGCCGCGAACACCCCAAATTGTTCGCTGTTCGGTGAACTTGCGAACAGCTAATGTTCGAGTCGAACATGAGTTCGACTCGAACTCGAAGCTCATCCCTATTCACCATCCAGGTGATGTCTGCACTGCACTGTTGCGGTGAGGTCATGTAGCGCGCATCGGTAGTTATGTACGTCCGGCATCCGTGTGTCACTCTGTGTCTCGCGCACCTTCATTTTTGCATCCGTGTTTGCGTCATCATGGCGTGACATCACACGCCGTGATTTGGCGTCAACGGGGGGATATTTAAACCTGCCATAGCGTTTGCCATGCTAGGAGTCTCTGGGAGCTCAGGAGATAAAGGCGACGCTCTTACAGGTATACCTTTTAGATTCATTATTAATCTCCTTTAAATGTTTTGTTGAAATTTAGCTGCCAGCTTACTCATGCTTTTCCTTTTCCTTTTGTTATTTCATTGATAGGCTTAGTGTTGACACCTTACCACTTGGTCATCGGCTGTGTTTGCTATCTACCTTTCTGCCCTGTGTGCTTCCACCGCTTCATGGTCTTTAGTGACCATTGATTAGTGGGGTTGCTGCACAATGGGGGACATCGTTATTATAAAATATTTTTGAAACAAATGATATTTTCACATACGCCAGTATTGAATTAAGGATTTTTTATCTGCTTCGCCCACCTGAGCTCCCAGTACACACTTTTGCAACGCTTGTGTTGGTGAGTACGGTTCATGTCTGTTTGGGGCCTGTGTTGAACTTATGCTCCCCTCCCGTAATTCTAAAAAATATTGAATATATGTTACGCATTACAGGCATTACTATGTGCTTTTGAACAATATTACATCCCTCCCTACGGAAGATCTGGCTACATTTGGACCGGAGTGGGGTTGGGACATGCCCACCTGCCTGGGAGTACCACCATTTGAACACGTTCTCATGCCCCTCAAGGTACGGGAGGTTTTTCATGTGGTGTGGGGGGTTGGGGTGCTTGTGCTTTTCTTCTTCCCCCTTTTTTTTTCCACATTTATGTGTGTGTTGGTTTAGAATATGTAAAACAAAAATGATGTATATTAATATTATATATTTTTCCTTTTTTCTTCCTATACACCTAAAGCTGTGAAAAATGTATGTTTTTATGATTAATAAATAAAGTGTCCCTTTCCTGATGAAGCCACACCGGCGAAACATGTAGAATTTTGTGGACGCACTAGCTACCTGTATGTGACTACAGTTTGTTTCGCTGTCAAACGCCATGGCGGGTTTAAATATCCCCCCCCCATTGGAGTCAAATCACGGTGTGTGACGCAAACGCGGACGCAAAAACGAAGGTGCATGAGACACAGAGTGACACCCGGATGCCGGAAGTACATAACTACCGGTGCGCGCTACATGACCTCACCGCAAGAATGCAGTGCAGACATCATGCGGATGGTGAAATACCATCTTAGGGTGTGTGTGCTGTAGTGATAGTAAATCCCATGATGCTGTGTCACATGGGAACCCTCAGGGCGGGCATGCAGCAGAATGTAGAGACCCCAAATATGAGCTACCCATCCCGCTGCACACCCTCGGGCGTCCGTACGGGGATCTAAGGCAAGAGAGAACCAGAGCGTGGGCAAAACAATACACCCGCATGGCAGATAAAAAAAAAAGGGGGGGAAGGAGACACATAAATAAGCATACAATCATGCATGTGAAGTACATCTTTTAAGAAAAAATTACCATAGATTAAAGCAATACCCACAATCACAGCTCAAATAATGTACAGTAAATATATTAATTTAAAATAATAATGCAGCCTCATTGTAAGAGGAAAGAACAGGCAAGCACCATTTCTAAAGGACTTTTTCCTTTTTTTTTCACATTTATGTGTGTGTCAGTTTAGAATATATAAAACAAAAATCACGTATATTATTATATATTTTTTCCTTTTTTCTTCCTATACACCTAAAGCTGTGAAAAATGTATGTTTTTATGGTTAATAAATAAAGTGTCCCTTTCCTGATGAAGCCACACGAAACATGTCGAATTTTGTGGACGCACTAGCTACCTGTATATGACTACAGTTTGTTTCGCTTTCAATAATAAGCAAATGTGTATGTACCTATGACTGTGTTCTATACCGTATTCTATACTTTTTATCAATTTTGTTAATAAACAATTCAACTTTTTAGATCTTAGTATATTTACTCTTTTCACATAAAAGGTACCTTTAAAGTCCCCTACCCCTTATTTGTTGTTTCTCATACGCCTTTGGGATGCTGGTACCATATTATGCTAAAGCTTCTTGGAGCTGAACTCTGCCCATATTTTTGTATAGAAATGTGCAGTGCAAGAGGGGCAATTCACTTATGTGAGCCACTGATTTTCACAATTGATAGATGTTATAAAAACTGACTGTACTTTATGCAGGGTAGGTGTACCCTTCAGCCTAGGGGGGACAGATCCATGGGTAGGGTGGTGTTCCCATGGCAGTGGAGTGACCATATGCAGGGGCCTAAGGAAAGAGGATGTGTGTCTGTCTGAAATGACAGTAGGTTAGAGAACAAAAGTGTGAACAAAACAACATAAAGCAGGGACTAATGGTGGCTCCTACAGGTGGCACGAGAGGCAGAAACTAGACTTGTGCACAACAGGAAATTTCATTTAGTTTCAGTTCGTTGTCATTCGTAAAATACATAATTTCGTTCTGTTATATTCGTTATGTTACGTTAATTCGTTTTCGGATAATTTGTTATTTTTCGTAGAGTGTCGATATTCGTTATACTGAATCTCGAATAATGTCAAATTCATTTGTTATATCCACTATAATTTCTTTCATATTAGTTGAAAATTGATAATTATGTATGTATATATATTCGTGATAATGATTTGTAGTTTGGAAAGTTGTTTGTTTATTGAATCTATTAACACACACAATGACTATATCTCTTCTCCTCTGCTCAAATACAATACAACACCCTTCTCACTCAGTTCTCAGGAATGCCCTTTGCCAGTAATCCAACCTCCAGCACAAAATTAATCAGCTGATTGGACTGTAAGATTTACTTTGAGTTGACCTTTTGTTTCATTAGATCTTTAACGCATTACCGAATCACGTCAAATTCATTCGTTATATCCGCTATAATTTCTTTCGTATTCGTTGAAATTTTTTTTTTTTTTTCGGACATTGGGATGCATCCGAATGTCCGAAAGATGCAAAATCTGATTCGGTACAAAACAAATTGCGCATGTCTAACAGAAACTCAGCCTGGAGCAATGCTGGTGCATGCCACTCTTAAAGTAGTATTTGACCCTCAGTGTTTTTTTAGCTTAGTACATTAACTTTTTGCTCTAATTATTACCCCAGTACTTACAATTTGCAACTTTCAATTCCCCTGCTCTCTCAATGCTACTTCCCTGAACTTCCAGCCTTCACAGGAAAGAGTTAGCATTGGACAGTGCAGTATCCAGTCAGTCTGTTAGCTTGGAGAAGGGAGGGGGGAGGAGGAGCAAGGGAGTGCCTTGCAATTTGTGCAGAGACAAATTCATCCAGTGCCCAGGTTGAAGATGGAGAGTTGTGCCCCCCTCCACCAGGTGGAGTCCCCAGTAAAGTCCCCCTTTACATCAGGTGTCCCCATCAGAGAGCCCCCTTACATCAGATGTCCCCAGTAGAGTCTACCATTACATCAGGTGGTCCAAATAGAGTCTCGCTTTACATCATGTGTTCTTAATAGATTCCCCCTTTACATCAGGTGTCCCCAATAGGGTCCCCCTTTACATCAGATGTCCCCAATAGAGTCCCTCTTTACATCAGGTGTCCCCAATAGAGTCCCCCTTTACATCAGATGTCCCCAATAGAGTCCCCCTTTAAATCAGGTGTCCCCAATAGAGTCCCCCTTTACATCAGGTGTCCCCAATAGAGTCCCCGTTTACATTAGGTGTCCCTTATAGAGTCCTCCTTTACATCATGTGTCCCCAATAGAGTCCCCCTTTAAATCAGGTGTCCCCAATAGAGTCCCCCTTTACATCAGGTGTCCCCAATAGAGTCCCCCTTTACATCAGGTGTCCCCAATAGAGTCCCCCTTTACATTAGGTGTCCCCAATAGAGTTACCCTTTACATCAGGTGTCCCCAATACAGTTACCCTTTACATCAATTGTTTCCCTTCCTCTTTCCCCCTTGTACTGAGAGATCAGCACTCACAGCCTGTCTTTCCTTTCTCTGGTCATATGACAAGTCACATGACAGGAGGAGAGAGGAAAAATTACACAGACTTCCCTCCTTCCTTGGCAGTGCGGTGCTGAAACTGAGGACAGTACTGTCTCATCGCCGGCTCTTTTCCGTCCCATGGAGGCTGGAGGGAGGAGAAAGCTGAATCCTCTCTCCAGCAGCAGCTATCGGCTGCTGATCATTCTGGAACAAGCGGCCAACTTGGCAGTGCCCCCCCCTCAACACAGCACCCATGGCTGGTGCTCGCTTGCCACCCCTCCCCCAGTCCCGGCTCTGCTTGCAATCCTAGGCCATGGCGCTGTGTGTTTCTATTGATGCACAGAGTGTAGGGAGACACAACTCTAGTCTCTGCATACAAGGGTGGCTGCAAACGAAAGGAGCCCCCCTGAAACAGGAAACCTGGGGTGGCAGTCTTGGCACCAGTGTACACTGGTACTCAGGCAATGATTAAAAGATTAAGAAGCTGCATACTCAGTAAAAGTGATTAATTCAGCTGCTTAAAAAAATGAGGCTCATATAACACAATGTGTAGCAGCTAAAAGAGTTGGCTTTAACGCCCACATGCCACACATATGTGTCACTGGGTGACCAATGTTTCTGTGCTGAGAGTTCTCCTACTGAACACTTCTTGCGCAGGGACTGAGCTGTCATAGACAACTCTCAATCCCCACTAACAATAGTACAGTGCCTTGAAAAAGTATTCATACCCGTTGAAATTTTCAATATTTTGTCATGTTACGACCAAAAACCTAAATGTATTTTAGTGGAAGGAATATGATAAATGGTTTTCAAATTTTTTTTAGAAATAAATATCTGAAAAGTGTGACGTGCATTTATATTCAGCCTCTTTTACTCTGATACCCCTAACTAAAATCGAGTGGAACCAATTGTCTTCAGAAGTCATCTAATTAGTAAATAGAGTTTAGAATTTAATCTCAGTATGAATACAGCTGTTCTGTGAGGCCCTCAGAGGTTTGTTAATGAACCTTAGTAAACAAACAGCATCATGAAGGCCAAGGAACACACATCAGATAGGTCATGGATTAAGTTGTGGGGAAGTTTAAAGCAGCGTTAGGTTATAAAAAAATAACCCAAGCTTTGAACATCTCACGGAGCTCTGTTCAATCCATCATCTGAAAATGAAAAGAGTATGGCACAACTGAAAACCTACCAAGACATGGCCGTCCACCTAAACTGACCGGCCGGTCAAGGAGAACATTCATCAGAGAAGAGCCAAGAGGCCCATGGTAACTCTGGAGGAGCTGCAGAGATCCACAGCTCAGGTGGGAGAATCTGTCCACAGGACAACTATTAGTCGTGTTCTCCACAAATCTGTCCTTTATGGAAGAGTGACAAGAAGAAAGACATTGGTCAAAGAAAGACATAAGAAGTCCTGTTTGCAGTTTGTGAGAAGCCATGTGGAGGACACAGCAAACATGTGGAAGAAGGTGCTCTGGTCAGTTGAGACCATAATTGAAATTTTTGCCCTAAAAGCAAAACTATGTGTGGCGGAAAACTAACACTGCACATCACCCTGAACACACCATCCCCACTGTGAAACATGGTGGTGGCAGCATCATGTTGTGGGGATGCTTTTCTTCAGCAGGGACAGGGAAGCTGGTCAGCATTGATGGGAAGATGGATGGAGACAAATACAGGACAATCTTAGAAGAAAACCTGTTAGAGTCTGCAAAAGACTTGAGACTGGGGCGGAGGTTCACCTTCCAGCAGGACAATGACCCTAAACATACAGCCAGAGCTACAATGGAATGGTTTACATCAAAGCATATTCATGTGTTAGAATGGCCCAGTCACAGTCCAGACCTAAATCCAATTGAAAATCTGTGCCAAGACTTAAAAATGGCTGTTCACAGACGCTCTCCATCCAATCTGACAGAGCTTGAGATATTTTGCAAAGAAGAATGGGCAAAAAAGTGCCTCTCTAGATGTGCAAAGCTGGTAGAGACATCCCCAAAAAGACTTGCAGCTATAATTGCAGTGAAAGGGGGTTCTACAAAGTATTGACTCAGGGGGGCGCTATACAAATGCCCCCCACACTTTTCACAGATTTATTTGTAAAAAATGTTGAAAACCATTTATCATTTTCCTTCCACATCACAATTATGTGCCACTTTGTGTTGCTCTATCACATAAAATCCCAATAAAAATACATTTACATTTTTCTTTGTAACATGACAAAATGTGGGAAATGTCAAGGGGTATGAATACTTTTTTAAGGCACTGTATGTTTCCACCAAATTATAAAACATTTTGGGGATCCCCTTTTGACAAGCCAGAGGTCTGTTGGGTTGGAAGGACATTTAAAACCTCTGTATTTGGGCGGGCTCAATTATTGGCTGGAGTAGTTAATATGGCTGAATATTGCTCATAGCCACTCTCACCCAACATAAAAAAATGGTAATACATGAATATTAGCTAGAACTTTTTTGATTGTCCTAAAATCAATAAAATGTAAAATTCAACAGAAAATTCCTGTTTCCAAAACTGGTGAAAGGTCATAAAAATAGATAAAATGACACAAAGAATAATTGTCAGGATCACTTAAGTGCTCCTGCTTCCCATTCCAGCATTCAAGTGTTGGCTCTTGCATTCTCCCTGCCTGTGTTCACTTGTTAGGTGATTGATCTACTCAGTCACCTGATATAAGCAAACTGAAGACTCTATCCCTTGCTTGTGATAAAGACAGACTTACCTGCATTGTTCTAGATCAAGCCTCACGTTAGTCTGCCTTGCTTGTTGTTGGATCTCCTGAGTATGACCCGAATTGAATACTGGACTATCCCCTGAACTCAGCCTGCCTTTTACCTGGAAAGGATACTGGATTGTCCCCTGAACTCAGCCTGCCTTATTACCTGAACTGCCTTTGAACCACGCTACCTGTCTGCTAAACTGCAAGTACCTGTTTGCTTTGCTCAGTTCGCATCTGCCCTGGCGGGCTGGCCACACACTATAGCATCGTGTATAAGTCCTGGGGGCAGCCAAGTACCGGTAGGCCTGCCTGTCTTAAGGGAAAGGGGGCTGCTATAGGTGAAGCACACAGTAGCCAGCTATAGTGTCTGACCACCTGCGTTGGGGTAGACGTGACATCTGTGACAATAATAAAAGAGAACATGTAATTTAATGTTTTACTTTAATGAGGGATAGCACATCATCAAATGCTGAATCAATATTGCCCAGCTCATTCATAAAGTCTCCATTGTCATGATTACTTGCAGTCATTAGATGGCAGCAGCTGGCCTTATTCAGCAAAAGTCCTGACAATGATATAAACTATAAAATTGACAGTAACAGTGTAAAAAATCCCTGCAACGTATAATGTAACAAAAAAAACTGCTTTGCAAACCCACAGAGGCTTAAAATTGTGGGGTTTTTTTCAAGCTCCCCACTGAAGCTGTGAAGTATTAACGTATTCAATTTAACCCCTTCAATACCAGGCACGTTCACACACCCCTCCTGTCCAGGCCAATTTTCACGCCTTCGCATTTTGAATGACAATTGTTCGGTCATGCAACACTGTACTCCTATGAAATTTGTATTATTTTTTCACACAAATAGAGCTTTCTTTTGATGGTATTTAATACGCAAGGCCCTAAAATGTCAGGACAGTACAAATACCTCCCAAATGATACTTTCCTTTTTGGAAAGTAGACAGTCTAGAGAGGGACATTTTTGCCCATTCTTTGTAAAATATCTCAAGCTCTGTCAGATTAGATGGAGAGCGTCTGTGAAAAGCAATTTTCAAGTCTTGCCACAGATTTTCAATTGGATTTAGGTCTGGACTGTGACTGGGCCATTCTAACACATGAATATGCTTTGATGTAAACCATTCCATTGTAGCTCTGGCTGTATGTTTAGGGTCGTTGTCCTGCTGGAAGGTGAACCTCCACCCCAGTCTCAAGTCTTTTGCAGACTCTAACAGGTTTTCTTCTAAGATTGTCCTGTATTTGGCTCCATCCATCTTCCCATCAACTCTGACCAGCTTCCCTGTCCCTACTGAAGAAAATCACCCCCACAACAGGATGCTGCCACCACCATGTTTCACGGTGGGGATGGTGTGTTCAGGGTGATGTACAGTGTTAGTTTTCCTCCACATATAGCATTTTGCTTTTAGACCAAAAAGTTCCATTTTGGTCTCATCTGACCAGAGCACCTTCTTCCACATGTTTGCTGTGTCCCTCACATGGCTTCTCACAAACTACTAACAGGACTTCTTATGGCTTTCTTTCAACAATGACTTTCTTCTTGCCACTCTTCCATAAAGGCCAGATTTGTGGAGTGCACGAATAATAGTCGGGGAACTGAAGAAAGTGCAGAGAAGGGCAACCAAACTGATAAGAGGCATGGAGGAGCTGAAATATAGAGCAACTGAATCTATTCCCTCTTGAGAAGAGGTGATTAAGGGGGGATATGATCAACCTGTACAAATACATAAGTGGTCCATATAGTGAACTTGGTGTTATTCACTTTAAGGTCATCACAGAGGACAAGGGGGCACTCTTTACATCTAGAGGAAAAAAGATTTCATCTCCAAATACGGAAATGTTTCTTCACAGTAATGCCCCGTACACACGGTCGGACTTTGTTCGGACATTCCGACAACAAAATCCTAGGATTTTTTCCATCGGATGTTGGCTCAAACTTGTCTTGCATACACACAATCACACAAAGTTGTCGGAAAATCCGATCGTTCTAAACGCGGTGACGTAAAACACGTACGTCGGGACTATAAACGGGGCAGTGGCCAATAGCTTTCATCTCTTTATTTATTCTGAGCATGCGTGGCACTTTGTCCGTCGGATTTGTGTACACACGATTGGAATTTCCGACAACGGATTTTGTTGTCGGAAAATTTTATCTCCTGCTGTCCAACTTTGTGTGTCGGAAAATCCGATGGAAAATGTCCGATGGAGCCCACACACGGTCGGAATTTCCGACAACACGCTCCGATCGGACATTTTCCATCGGAAAATCCGACCGTGTGTACGGGGCATAAGAGCTATGAAAATGTGGAATAGACTCCCTCCAGAGGTGGTTCTGGCAAGTTCAGTAGATTGCTTTAAAAAAAGGCCTGGATTCTTTATTAAATGTACATAATATAACTGGGTACTAACATTTATATGTAAAGCTGATCCTGGGAAAATCTGAGTGCCTCTTGGGGGATCAGGAAGGACTTTTTTCTCCTGCTGTAGCAAATTGGATCATGCTTTGCTGGGGTTTTTTGCCTTCCTCTGGATCAACTGAGGGTGAAGGATTGTGTATATGGGATTGCAGTATTATTTTTTTTTTTTTGGTTGAACTAGATGGACTTGTGGCTTTTTTCAACCTGACTAACTATGTAACTATGTAATAGTTGTCCTGTGGACAGATTCTCCACCTGAGCTGTGGATCTCTGCAGCTCCTCCAGAGTTACCATGGGCCTCTTGGCTGCTTCTCTGATGAATGTTCTCCTTGCCCGGCCTGTCAGTTTAGGTGAACGGCCATGTCTTGGTAGGTTTGCAGTTATGCCATACTCTTTCCATTTTCGGATGATGGATTGAACAGAGCTCCGTGAGATGTTCAAAGCTTGGGATATTTTTTTTAGAACCTGACGCTGCTTTAAATTTCTCCACAACTTTATCCCTGACCTGTCTAGTTTGTTCCTTGGCCTTCATGATGCTGTTTGTTCACTAAGGTTCTCTAAAAAACCTCTGAGGGCTTCACAAAACAGCTGTATTTATACTGAGATTATATTACAGACCGGTGGACTCTATTTACTAATTTGGTGACTTCTGAAGGCAATTGGTTCCACTAGCATTTAGTTAGGGGTATCAGAGTAAAGGGGGCTGAATACAAATGCCCCCCCCCCACCCCCACTTTTCAGATATTTGTTTGTGAACAATTAAAAAAAAAACATTTATCTCCTTCCTTCCACTTCACAATTATGTGACACTTTGTGTTGGTCTATCACATAAAATCCCAATAAAATACATTTACATTTTTGGTTGTAACATGACAAAATGTGGAAAATTTCAAGGGATGTGAATACTTTTTCAAGGCACTGTATATACAGTATATGAGGATGGTAAGGCTGCAGATGAGGCTCCCAGCTTGAGCCCTGGTGGTGGTGGTAGGGGCGGGGTGGGTGAGGGTTGGCTAGAGTGGAAGCCTCTACAGCTGTCAGTGTTCCTGAAGACCCAGCTGGCAAACTGACAATCAGCCTTGCAGATTGCACAGGGAGAACAGCTCTCTCGAAGCATCTGTAGAGCTGGGTTGCCAGTTTGACAATCCTACTCTTAGTATTGGAAGGAAAAAAGAAGCTGCTTTATTCCTAGCTGCAGCTTTCATACATAACTTAGGGCTCATGAGCAAACCAAAGTATTGTTCATGTACACATGATGACAGTTCCAGCACTCCAGCAAATATAGGACAAATCAAACAAGTCTAAACCCTCAATAACCATTATTAGTTTTTATATAATCCCAACCTTTTTTTTCTAAATCCCCCCCCCCCCATGGATATGTACCTTTGTAACATTTAACTGCTTCCATATGTCTTTCAGGCTTTATTCCAATTGTAGTCATCACCTACAAAGGAAGTCAAAATACTTCTGAAGTGAAGAACAAGTTCATAGCGATGGGAGCCGAGCAGGTCATACCGGTGGAGAATTATACCACAGAAAATCATGAGAGGACCCGGGGGAAAGACACCGACATACTGGTATTTCTCTACAATGCTCTGCAAGATGTCGCCTACTATATGTCCCACAAACAGGACCTGAAGAGGGATAGAATGGAGAGAAAGAAATTCCTCCTAAAGTATATGCATGATGTAGAGATTGAGAAGAAAGTGAAGGAGGCTTTACAAATGGCAGAAATAAACAGAAAGCAAAAACGTTAAATCCTGCTACAACAGTAGAATTCTACACTGTCCATTGTGATCCTCCTAATTGGAGGAACCCGTGGTTGATGTATGCCTTCTCTAAATTGTATCTATTATCAACTGTCCCTGATTTGGAGCAATGTCCCTCTGTCCCTCTTTCCTCCTCATGTGTCCATCATTTTGGTCTGATCTCTATAAATGTATATAAAATGCACTTTTTATCTATCAAAAAGTGTTTTCCAGCACTAATCCTTTCATCTGATTTCTAAATTGCTGCATTTGTAAATTCCAAAAGCCAATATAAAGGAATAGAAGTGGTAAAAAAAGCACTTGTGGGTTTAATCAATCTTGTTTGTCTGTACAATTCTCCTTTAAGGGGGCGTGGCAATGGGTGTGTCCTATGCCTGCATACTTTTGCAGATGGGTGTCCCTCATTTCCATCTCAAAAAGTTGGGAGGTATGAATGAGGTGGTGGGTAACTATTCCTCTAAGCCCACTAGCAGTGCAGGCCTTATCTATTAACAGTCAGGGGCACAGCCACTAATAACCTGTGAATAGGGATGAGCTTCGTGTTCGAGTCGAACCCATGTTCGTCTCGAACATCGGCTATTCGATCGTTCGCTGGATTGCGAACGATATGGGCTGTTCGAGCCAAATTCGTGTGGCACGTCACGGCCCATAATTCATTGCGGCATCGCAGTGCATTGCTGGCTGATGATTGGCCAAGCATGCACTATGACCCGCATGCTTGGCCAATCACAGCGCCGTCGGTAGAGAGAGCTGTAATTGCCCAAAGCCAGGTTGGCTTTGGCCAATTATGGCTCAGAGGATTTAGTACACGTCCCACACTATATAAGGCTGCCTGCACGGCGGCCCTGTGTAGTGTATTCCGGCGTGCTTAGATAGAGAGAGAGAGAGAGAGACAGTGTCATTTCATTTGAGTTAGCTAGATTAGGCAGGACAGTCAGTGAGTTAGCTGCACTTACAGTGTATTGTGTATATATATGCATCCCAGGTGTTGCATATATATATATATATATATATATATATATATATATATATATATATACTGTATTCAGTTTAGCTAGATCCGTTCCTGTTATCTTCCTACTGACAGGCAGGCTTGTCTTGTTACAGTATTTCCAGCTACCTGAAGAAAATTGCTGGCATTCTTTTAATCCTATTAGTACCACAGTCAGGCAGCTAGACTATTTACAGTTAGTGTAGTGCGACCTCCTCACAGTGTTTAGTTAAAGCTACAAGTTAGTGTAGTGCGTCCTGCTCACAGTGTTCAGCTAAAACTACAAGTTAGTGTAGTGAGACCTCTGCACAGTGTTCAGCTAAAGCTACAAGTTAGTGTAGTGCGTCCTGCTCACAGTGTTCAGCTAAAACTACAAGTTAGTGTAGTGAGACCTTTGCACAGTGTTCAGCTAAAGCTACAAGTTAGTGTAGTGCGTCCTGCTCACAGTGTTCAGCTAAAACTACAAGTTAGTGTAGTGAGACCTCTGCACAGTGTTCAGCTAAAGCTACAAGTTAGTGTAGTGCGTCCTGCTCATAGTGTTCAGCTAAAACTACAAGTTAGTGTAGTGCGTCCTCCTCACAGTGTGAGCCTACAAGTTATTTTTTTGCGAGCTCTGCACAGTGTTCAGCTAAAGCTACCTGTAGAAGGTTGGTGGTGTTTTCCTGATCCTATCACTACCGCAGGCAGCTAAATAAGCTACAAGTTAGTTTTTTGCGAGCTCTACACAGTGTTCACCTAAAGCTACCTGTAGAAGGTTGGTGGTGTTCTCATACTACAGGCAGGCAGTTGATTTTGCTAGCTGCAGTATCAGTACATATATAAATATATATATATATATATATATATATATATATATATATATATATATATATATATATATATATCCCAGCTTAGTGCAGCTACAGGCCATTAGTATGTCTGGAAGGCCAAGAAGGAGAGGCAGACAGTCACAAGCCAATAAAAGAGGGCAAGCAGGCTCTGTGTCTAGTGCTGGTCGTGGAGACGGTGCATCCTCATCAGCACGTGGCCGTGGGACACGCTTGGCCCTTTTTTCGTCAGCTGGCCGCATTGAGCTGCAACATGCGGAAGACTTGGTCGAGTGGATGACCAAGCCGTCCTCATCCTCCTCATCTTCTCTCACCCATGCTCAGGGTACTTTGTCTGGCAAAGCAGCTGCCAACGTGGCCTCTTCCCTCAGCTCAATGGCATCAGTGACTCCTTACCTAGCCCCACCATGTCCTCCTGAGGAGTCCCTCGAACTGTTTGACCACAGTGTTGGGTACATGCTCCAGGAGGATGCCCAGCATTTGGAAGGCTCTGATGATGATACTAAGCTAGATGAAGGCAGTAACGTGAGCACGGACAGAGGGGGTGCCCAAGAAGGACAGCAATCTGGCAGTAATGCTCCCCCTGCTGCAGCATACTGCCAGCTTTGCTCCAGTGATGAGGAGGGAGGGGATGATGAGGTCACTGACTCAATGTGGGTGCCTGATAGGAGAGAGGAGGAGGAGGAGGAGGCGGCACATCACCAACGAGTCAGGATGCCCTCCAGGGGCCAGCCTAAGGGCAGCACACTGACTGCATCACACCCTAAAGCTCCACATGTGCAGGGCGCTACAGTCTCTGTGCATTATTCAAAAAGTTCTTTGGTGTGGGCCTTTTTTGAGACAAGTGCATCAGATCGCACCGCTGCTATTTTCAACATATGTCTCAAGCGTATCTCGCGTGGCCAAAACATCTCCCGCTTGGGTACCACATACTTGACCAGACATATGTTGACCTGCCATGCAGTTCGTTGGCAAGCGTATCTAAAAGACCCACACCAAAGAACAAAGAGGACCTCTCCTTGCTCCATATCAGCTGAGATCTCCAACCCCACTATACCTTCAGTCCTCTCTGAGACCTGCACTGAGAGGAATGAAGGTGTAGAATTAGGTGTGTCACAGCCAAGTACTTGTGGGCAATCTGCTTTTGGTATACCGACGTCAGATTGTACCAGGCAAATTTCCATGCCCCAGCTGCTGCTCAGCCGAAAGAAGTTTGCTCCCAGCCATCCACATGCCCAGTGGTTGAATGCTAGCTTGGCAAAATTGCTAGCACTTCAACTGCTGCCTTTTCAGTTGGTAGACTCTGCCCCCTTGCGTGAGTTTGTGGAATGTGCGATTCCTCAGTGGCAGGTACCCAAACGCCACTTTTTCTCACAGAAGGCGATTCTGGCTCTCTACCGGCATGTGGAAGGTAATGTCAATGCCTCGCTGGACAGGGCGGTCAGCAGTAAGGTGCATATTACCGCTGACTCATGGTCCAGCAGGCATGGACAGGGACGTTACCTAAGTTTCACGGCGCATTGGATGACTCTGCTGGCAGCTGGGAAGGATGCAGGACAAGGTGCAGTAGTGTTGGAGGTTGTTCTGCCACCACGTCTCCAAAATTCCACTACTAATGATTGTGACACGCCTCTCTCCTCCACCCCCTCCTCTTCTTCTTCCTCCATGGCCTCTTCCTGTTCTTTGTCTTCGGAACCAGCGGTGCTCCGTAGGCGTTCAAGGGGCTACGCATGTATGCAGGCCAAAAGATGCCATGCGGTGCTTGAGCTGGTGTGCTTGGGGGACAGGAGCCACACTGGGGCAGAGGTTCTGTCAGCTCTGCAGGGGCAGGTTCAGAGGTGGTTGACACCACGCCAACTTAAGGCAGGAACGGTGGTTTGCGACAATGGCACCAACCTCCTCTCTGCCCTCCGACAGGGACAAATGACCCATGTGCCCTGTTTGGCTCACGTCCTTAACTTGGTGGTGCAGCGGTTCTTGGGCAGGTACCCGGGCTTACAGGATGTCCTGAGGCAGGCCAGGAAAGTCTGTGTGCATTTCCGCCGGTCATATAATGCCAGTGCTCGGCTGACGGACCTCCAAAAGGAGTTTAACCTGCCCAAGAACCGCCTAATCTGTGACATGCCCACCAGGTGGAACTCAACGTTGGCCATGCTGCAGCGGCTGCACACGCAGCAGAGGGCCATCAATGAGTACCTGTGCGACTATGGCACCTGGACAGGGTCAGGGGAGCTTGTTTTTTTTCCTCACGCCAGTGGGCCATGATCAGGGATGCATGCACTGTCCTGTCACCATTTGAGGAGGCCACAAGGATGGTGAGCAGTGACAGTGCATGCATTAGTGACACTATCCCCCTTGTCCACCTGTTGGAGCACACGCTGCATGGAATAATGGACAGGGCACTTGAGGCAGAACAGAGGCAGGAAGAGGAGGATTTCCTTAGCTCTCAAGGCCCCCTTTACCCAGACAGTGTTCCTGCGTGCCCGCCGATCACACAGGAAGAGGACGAGGAGGAGGAGGAGGAGTAGGAGGATTGTGTCAGTATGGAGGTGGAGCCTGGCACTCAGCATTAGCAGCAGTCTTTAAGGGATCAGTCCCAAGAAACACATGGACTTGTACGTGGCTGGGACGACGTGGCTGCGGACCATGTAATCCTTAGTGACCCAGAAGACTCCCAGAAGACATACAATTTTTGATGCAATACTTTGCAGCAGGGCACGTTCCTGCGTTCCAACTAGAGTATTTGTGAGGGCTTGCAGTGTTGTGGCACCAGCACCAGTGCCTAAGGCCCTATTTTTCAGCCCCTGTTCAACAGGGGCATGTAATTACAATTCTTGATCTAATATTTCACAGCAGGGCCGTTTCTGCTCCCACCAAGAGCGAGTGAGGACTTACAGTGTTGTGGCACCAGCACCACCACCATCACCACAAAAGGCCCAATTTTTCTGCCCCTGTTCAACAGGGGCATGTAATTACAATTCTTGATCTAATATTTCACAGCAGGGCCCTGTGAGGGCTTACAGTGTTGTGGCCACAACAACACCTAAGGCCCCAATTTCTGCAGAGTATATAGGGCAGGCCCCTACTTTCAAACATCCAACTTACAAACGACTCCTACTTGCAAACGGAAGGAGACAACAGGAAGTGAGATGAAATCTACCCCTAGGAAGGGACATTCTCTCCTGTAAGAGTTAATATGGGAAAAACATTTCTCCTTTCCACTGATGCTTTATCACCAATCCTTGTTTCACAAAAAACCCAACATTTTCAAAAAACATTTGTCATTGGGACAAAAAGTGAGGTGAAATCTTCTGAAGAGGAGCACAGACAGCAAAACAAATGTCACAGGGGTGATAACCCTTCTCTATGTTTTCCAAAAAGCTTAAAAAAGATTTTTTGGCTGGAGCTAAACACGTTAAAAATGTACCCGTTCAAAATTACAAACAGATTCTACTTAACAACAAACCTACAGTCCCTGTCTTGTTTGCACTGCCTGTATACTGGTGTTCAGAGTATATAGGGCCTGGTGGCCCCACACCTTTGCTTTTTTTAATTTGGGTGCGGGGTTCCCCTTAATATCCATACAAGACCCAAAGGGCCTGGTAATGGACTCGGGGGTACCCATGCCGTTTGTCTCACTGATTTTCATCCATATTGACAGGACCCGACATTACATTAAACCCGCAAGCAGTTTTAAATGAGATTTTTTCCTTTAAAAATGACATTTTGTGCAGGGACTGTTCTAAACACGGGAAACACGTGCCACTTTACAGGCATACTATAGACACCCCCCAGGTACGATATTTAAAGGAATATTTCACTTTTTTTTTTTTTACTTTAAGCATCATTAAAATCACTGCTCCCGAAAAACCGACTGTTTTTAAAAGTTTTTTTTGCATTGATACATGTCCGCTGGGGCAGGACCCGGGTCCCCAAACCCTTTTTAGGACAATACCATGCAAATTAGCCTTTAAAATGAGCACTTTTGATTTTGAACGTTCGAGTCCCCTAGACGGCAATGGGGTTCTAACGTCGTGCAAATTTTCGGTCCGTTCGCAGGTTCTGGTGCGAACCGAACCGGGGGGTGTTTGGCTCATCCCTACCTGTGAACCTCAATCATGGTTTCACCTGTGGGAAGTGAAAGCTAAAAAGCTTGCACTGCTGGGTGCCCTGAAGAGCAGAGTTCAGTGCTGCCACACATATGTGTAGCACTATCTCACGGTAGAGCTGCTAGTTTAAGCGGGTCTGTTACCTTCACCTTGCTTCCCTTGGTTTCACCGGCATCGGGTCTAGGGGTTCCGTTGAGTTTACTTCTGGACGACACACGCACCAACACTGGAGTACGTTTTCAATGCTTTATTGAACAAACAAACTTTAGGAAGTAGCAGGAAAGAAGCGGAAAAGGAAACTTTCAGGAGAAACTCAAATATCTTCTTATAGAATCTTAGCAACAAAAGTCCTTCTAGAATTCAGATAATTAGGTGGAATGCGCTCCCCTCGTGGGACACACTCTTTGCTCGTCTGGATAGGCCTCTCTCACCGGTCTAGCAGTCAGCACGCAGCACAAATCAAAAGTCTCTGCCACAGACTCGTTTAGGGGGTAAATCCGTACGATCCTCTGCCACAGGATGTATCAGATTTTTCTCTGCAGTGAAAGTCAGTAACAGTGCCTGAACCTTTAAGCCGAACTGGCAACACTATGCTGTATAGTTACTTCTTTTGGATGCGTCCTTCGACCGAGTCACCAGGCCCCTCTATAGACCAGCACGCTGCATGATCTCTCCAAGACGGGTCCTCCCCTGGGATCTCCTCGGCCATCCAGCATCGTCACACAGGACCGACAGCTCAGGACCATTCCTCGGCCAAGGTGGTAGGCCCCAGACAAGCCTCTGGGCCCACCCCTGCGCCGCTGTATCGTGGGCCTCCCGATCGGAGGACCACGAGGTAGCTCCTTAAGGCATACCTGTCGGCCAGGAGGGCCAGCAGGTGGCTGTAAAAAAACCCCTAGAACATGGTGTCTGTCCCATAAATACCCTCTTCCCAGAATGCAACTCGGAGGACCACCTCCACCGAGCTTGTCTCCGAGACAGAGGAGCATCTATACACTTCGACACGTTGCCTTTCCAACACTGACCAGTGGTAACAGCGACTCCCACCGGTCAGCACGGAAGCACACACAACGTCAGCCAAGCTGGAACAGAGGCAAACTTTTAACCTTCCTAACACACAATTTACTAAATGTACCTAACCTGCGGTAGATTGTAAATCTACCAGCGCTACATATGTAATTGTGGTTTGCAAGAATTAATTGTGTTTTGGATTTTTTTTTCTTATGTCTACATTAGAATGCACAATATATTATAGGATGACATGGAGTGTATTGAGGACATTTACAGTAATGCCCCGTACACACGGTCGGACTTTGTTCGGACATTCCGACAACAAAATCCTAGGATTTTTTCCAACGGATGTTGGCTCAAACTTGTCTTGCATACACACGGTCACACAAAGTTGTCGGAAAATCCGATCGTTCTAAACGCGGTGACGTAAAACACGTACGTCGGGACTATAAACGGGGCAGTGGCCAATAGCTTTCATCTCTTTATTTATTCTGAGCATGCGTGGCACTTTGTCCGTCGGATTTGTGTACACACGATCGGAATTTCCGACAACGGATTTTGTTGTCGGAAAATTTTATCTCCTGCTCTCCAACTTTGTGTGTCGGAAAATCTGATGGAAAATGTCCGATGGAGCCCACACACGGTCGGAATTTCCGACAACACGCTCCGATCGGACATTTTCCATCGGAAAATCCGACCGTGTGTACGGGGCATAAGACTCTCCCTATCAAAGGTCCACTGAATTTGGAGATGGTGGGAGCTATTCCTTGTCTGTCTCCCAGAAAGCAAGTACTTTCCAACCAGGGGTCCAGCATGGCTCTGCCTTACTCAAAACTGTGGAATGATATTGTTGTTTTCACCTTATACCGTACTTGTGGAAGATTCCAAGACCTCTTAACTAATGTGAAATGTTTAGACAAGGGGTCAGTCAATGGTCTTCTGCTGCTAACCTTCTCCCTGTGTTTACAGTGTGGGTGGGCAGTGTCTGCTTGTTGCTCAGAGGTGATATCAGGCCAAACTTGTCCCCCAGTGATCACTCCACACAATAGGATTGCTCTATGGGAATTGAGGTGGTTATGTGATTGCTCAATCAATTCCATTTTCTTTGTTATGTGACCACTTTGTTGATGCAGCAATGTGTTGTCTGCTATGGGCTCTGGGCACCCTTTTGGGGCAGCCTGTGCCTAGTTTAGGCAGGTCTTTTTTGGCAGAGATGGGCTATACATAGCACAGTTTGCACCATAAGGGGAGCCTTCAGTGCGAGTATATATAGGGATAGTGCCACTGATTGAAAAGGGATGGATAGGTTCTGAAGTCGGCTCAGCCTTTCTCATGCAAACGTATTCCAGTTTGTATTGCATTATGCAAACCTACTGAACTGATGCCTGCTTCCTTCACAACAAGAAAGTTCTAAACTTTGCTACAGTCCTTTGTTTTGAGATACCTGTCATTTCTGGGTTACTACAAAGGGAAATCGGTGGCTGAATGCCTAAGAGAGCCAAGAATAATGGGGAATTTTGAGCTTAACCACTTCAGCCCCGGAAGGATTTACTCCCTTCCTGACCAGAGCATTTTTTGCGATACGGCACTGCGTGGCTTTAACTGACAAGTGCGCGGTCGTTGCACCCAAACAAAATTGACATTCTTTTTTCCCACAAATAGAGCTTTCTTTTAATAGTATTTGATCACCTCTGCAGTTTTTATTTTTGCGCTATAAACAAAAAAAGAGCGACAATTTTGAAAAAAAAAAACAATATTTTTTACTATTTGCTATAATAAATATCTCGAAAAAATTCATAAAAACACTAATTTTTTCCTCAGTTTACGCCGATATGTATTCTTCTACATATTTTTGGTAAAAAAATTGCAATAAGTGTATACTGATTGGTTTGCGCAAAAGTTATAACATCTACAAAATGGGGGATAGATTTATGGCATTTTTATTATTCTTTTTTTTTCATTAGTAATGGCAGTGATCTGTGATTTTTATCATGACTGCGATATTGTGGTGGACAGATCGGACACTTTTGACACTATTTTGGGACCATTAACATTTATACAACGATTAGTGCTATAAAAATGCATTGATTACTGTGTAAATGACACTGGCAGGGAAGGGGTTAAACACTAGAGGGCAATCAAGGGGTTAAATGTGTTCTAAATGTAGGGGGGATGGGCTCACTAGAACATGACAGAGATCACTGCTCCCGGTCACTGGGAGCAGTAGATCTCTGTCATGTTGCTAGGGAGAACAGGGAAATGCCTTGTTTACATAGGCATCTCCCCATTCTGCCTCTCCGTGCCATGATCGCAGGCCACCGGCAGACATTGAGTCTGCGGGACCCTGCGTTGCATGGCGGGCGTGCACATGCGCACCCGCTAGGCTACGATTTAAATAGGACGTACGAGTACACCCATTTGCGCAGTCGTGCCATTCTGCTGATGTATATCTTTGCTGGACGGCAAGCGGTTAAAGTGTAACCAAAGGCAATTTTTTTTTACATTTTGGATAGAGTAACTGTAACTTCTGTCAGTTTTTTTTTTTTGCCATCTGTATCCCATAGAGGAATTTTTTCTTCACTTCCGGTCCCTTAGCCAAAACAGGAAGTGAGAGAAAATTGCTCCAATGTGAGGGAATCCCAGGGTGTCACCAGGGTCACCAAAACTAGTGTCCCCATTGGAAGATTTTGATTACTGTTCTGTGACAACCCACAATTTGGGGTTTTCTACTTTAATTTTTGAAGATAATGGTTACAGGACAATTATGCCGCGTACACATGGTCGGAATTTCCAACAACAAATGTTCTATGTGAGCTTGTTGTCAGAAATTCCGACCGTGTGTAGGCTCCATCAGCCATTTGTTGTCAGAATTTCCGACAACAAAAATTTGAGAACTGGTTCTCAAATTTTCAGACAACAAAATCTGTTGTCGGAAATTCTGATCGTGTGCACACAATTCCAATGCACAAAATTCCACGCATGCTCAGAATCAAGCAGAAGAGCCGCACTGGCTATTGAACATCATTTTTCTCGGCTCATCGTATGTGTTGTATGTCACCGCGTTCTTGACGTTCGGAATTTTCGACAACATTTGTGCGACCGTGTGTATGCAAGACAAGTTTGAGCCAACATCTGTCGGAAAAAAATCCAGGATTTTATTGTTGGAATGTCCGATCGTGTGTACGTGGCATTAGAGTGGATGAAGCTCCCTATTGGGGGCATAGACAGCATAAAAAATCTGACGGGGCAATAATCCCTCTACTCTATCCAAAACTATAGTTTAAAGAAAGCATTCTCATGCCGACTTCATTTTTAGGAACAATGAACTCTTGTATCCAAAAACTACTGCTGTATATTTTTTTAGAAGTGTAAGAAGAGCTTTCACTTGTGACTGTTTCTGTGCTTTTTTTCCCTGAAGCACCTGGAGTTTATAATATATAAACATATGTAGATAATTGTGTGTTTCCAGCCTTCTAACAACAGTTTGAGATCTGTTTCAGCATGACTGTCCACTGTGTACAAAGCTAGCTCCATAAGGAACTGGCTTGACCAGTTTGTCCCAGTTTGACTAAAATGTCCTGCACAGAGCACCTTTAAAACAACTAGAATGCCGATTGTGAGACTTTTTCATTCCACATCAGTACCTAACCTCATAAATAGCCACAAATTCCCATAAACACACTCCAAAATCTTGTGGAAAGCCTTCCAAGAAGAGTGGAGGTGGTCACAGACACAGAGTGGGGCCAACTCTATATAAATGTCAATGGTTTCAGAATGAGATGTCCAGCAAGCTTGTAGACAGGTGCCTACAAGGAGGATTTTTTGTGTAAGTAAGCTAGTTGGTTTGCTCAGGCTGGTTCGCCCAGGCTGAGAAGCGATTTTTGGATCTGGAATCTTTTCCAAGGAGAGAGAGAGAGTGCACATGGGACGCTGAGAAAGGGTTGCTGCGCCATGTAGTCCTACGAGATACCAGAGCTTTGGAGGAATCTCCCAGGCTTGGAGGATACCGATTATGGACCACACATTTTTAAGGTATGGCTGGGCAGGCCCCAACTTGGAACAGTATTGCACTTGTATAGACATTGTCATGAGAGTTGTCATTAAAGTTTCTAAAACGTTCTAATGCCCTGTACACACGGTCGGATTTTCCGATGGACAATGTCCGATCGGAGCGTGTTGTCGGAAATTCCGACCGTGTGTGGGCGCCATCGGACATTTTCCATCGGATTTTCCGACACACAAAGTTGGACAGCAGGAGATAAAATTTTCTGACAACAAAATCCGATCGCGTCAATTCCGACCGTGTGTGGCCTGTTCCGACGCACAAAGTGCCACGCATGCTCAGAAGAAATTCCGAGATGGGACAGCTCGTTCTGGTAAACTTAGCGTTCACAATGGATACAGCACTTTCGTCACGCTGCAATGTTAAAAATGGTTTAATACAGCGCACTCTCTTCTTCTTTATAATGTGACAAGAATTAAGTAGTTTTGCTGCTCATATTCACACACACTTATCACAAACTTATTTTTTTACTATTTATCGGGATTCCCTCAATATATTGTTATTAGTTGTCACATCTGACAGTTTTAGATTTTTTAGGTTTTTTTTTTTTTTTGTTTTTAAGCCTTTTTTTTTTAAATGTTTGGATTTTTTCCAAGGCTGATCTTTGTTCAATGTTATTTTTATTTTTACTCCAGAATATTTTTGTGTGTGTTTTGTGTGTCAAGTTACCCCAACACCATTGATATCTTTTATTATTTAATCTCCAGGAGATTGTTTGGTGTTGGTGACCCTTGTTCATTTCACATTGTATATTTGAAATGTACCTGAATCCTCACAAACAAACTGTCCTTTTTGAAGTAAAACACATAGGAGAGTATAATTCAAAACAAAAAATCCTTTATTAAGGGATCAGAACCAAACAAAGAGGAAGGCAACACTGGATCAACAGGAGAAATTAGTGAAGCCTGGGCCCCCCACGGCAGACATCAATTCTTAAACCTCAAAATTGGTGGCCTGAGGAGTCCATATGTAAGGGAGGGCAGTCTGGTCCGGGATTCACAGAGACTCGGATAGCAGCAGATGACATGTGTGTCCCCAGGATGTGGTACCACAAGAGGCTGCATCTTTTGGCCGACCAGACTGGATCCAGGGCAATCACTCTCTGGTCTTCCTTTCACGCTTCCTTCCGGGCTGTGGCTGTGCAGGTGGAGATGTGGCAGGAGGAGGAGTAGGACCTGGAGGAGGAGGAGGAGGAGGAGGACTGGGGGGACCTGGAGGAGGACTGGGAGGACCTGGAGGAGAGGGAGGAGGAGGAGGAGGACCTGCAGGAGGAGGAGGAGGAGGACCATCCCAAAGCTGTGTGTGAGGTGTAATTTGGCCCCTCACACCTTTCTCCAGAGCCTCTGATATGAGGGCCTGACACAAGGCTTTTTGGCCCTCCTCCATCCTCTGCATTTTATATGCTATGAATGCAGCAATGCTCTCCTGCCTGGTGTGTGGTGCTCCCAGGACCTCTGTAGCCCTCCAAAAGAATCTGATAGCCGCCTCCTCTAGGGCACTCGTCCTACTGCCACTTTCTGTTTTCAGGTGTAGGGGAGGGACCTGCAGATCAGCCAGCCGGCTCGGCCCGGCCACCTCCTGGCTGAGACTTCCCTGTGTATGAAAAAGGGACATGGTTTTAGTTTTTGCATCATCAATCACAATCCTTAATTAGTACTCCCAACTAACATCTAGTTAACATCATTGATTGGACAAGCAGAAATATTTAGAGGAATGCTATACCTGGCTCAATCTGGGCTCCTCCACATGTGGCCTGGAAGGCCCAGGTTGGGCGTCAGAAGCCTCAGCCGGGGGGGAAGGAAGCGTGGAAGGAAGACTGGAGAGGGATGGCCTGGGTTCAGTCTGGCCTGCCAGAAAGTGCAGCCTGTCATAGTACAACATCCTGGGGACATAGATGTCATCTGCTGCTCCGGATCTCTGCGAATCCTGGACCTTCTTGCGCTCCCTTAGATATGTGCTCCTCAGGCCACCAATGAAAATCTTTAAATAGGTGATGTCTGCCGTGGGGATCACCTGCTTCACAATTTCACACAATTGCTCCAGTGCTGCCTTCCTCTTTGCTTGGTTCTTGAAATGGGGGTGGGTAATCTTCCACAGACAGGGCAGCTCCCTTAGCATATCAATGAATAGTGACATGAAGTCAGTATCTCTCATTAAGATATCCATGTTCACTGCAAGACACAACACAAGACAAAGCCTAATGTCAGACCAAACTCTCCTAATCTTGTTACAATATAGGCCTCAATCTAGAAGCTGTATAGGCACAAGTTTGTCTCTTACCTTTGTTCTTACGATCGGCGCGTCCAATGCTCCTTCCTCCGCTCACAGATCGTACGTAATACGCACGCGTGTTACGCTTTATACACACTGCGCATGCGTGTAACTCCGCCCGCCCCTGACGTTCTTTCTAGTGTATTCCCCGCCCCTTTTCGTTCGGCGCAGTGGGTGAAGAGCACATGGCGGAGTTACAGCAGGTGCGGGCTAATTGTAGCAACGAGGAGGAGGAGGAGGAAAGGCCGGATCCAGGCACGTCCCGATCCAGAAGGAGACGTTTTAAGGCCACAAATATGTCGTTTGGGGAGATGTTGGAGATGGTACACATCATGAGGAAGTCGGACTATGACGGAAAATATGGGCCTTACCCCAACCCCAACATCCGAAAGGCCAAAATCATTGGTA
Organism: Lithobates clamitans; assembly: GCA_037952925.1. Taxonomy (NCBI): domain Eukaryota; kingdom Metazoa; phylum Chordata; class Amphibia; order Anura; family Ranidae; genus Lithobates; species Lithobates clamitans. The sequence goes on along the minus strand of JBBGZY010003050.1, from coordinate 78,706 downwards.
AAGTGGTCAGGAGTCTAGAGCGGAATTTCGGGGTACGAAGGTCTAAAGATCAGCTCAGGAAGCGGTGGTCGGACCTGAAGTTGAGAGAGCCAGAGCAGTACCGAAAGATCCGGAGAGTGCTGCAAAAAAGTAAGTAGTTGTGCTGTGTTCATATTCTTTCTGTCTTTATTACGTTCGTTCTGCTCCATATGCTTTTATTAATTGTAACGTTTAAAAGGGCAACTTTAATGTTCATGGGCCCATTATTCGTTCGTATCAAACATTTTTATTTCGGCCTCTAGAACACCATTGTTTAGGCCATATGCATTTTCACACATTTTTTTGGGCCTACTTGGATGCCAAAGATTAGTTTGTGTAGATGGGTTTGTTACTAGAATGAAATGACAACTAGATTGTGTGTAAGGAGAGGACACTGAGCAGCTGTTTTCACATCTGGACACTGGAGCACTAGTGTGGGACACAAGAACACCATTTTTATTAGGGGGCCACACAGGTGCTCCAGTGTATACTATAGGGGGGTCTCCATCTGTGAAGCTTCTACCAAACAGGTAAAGTATTGCAGCTTGACAAAGGGCAATAAAAAAAATATACATCTTGGAACTCGGCTAAAATAGACAATTGTACCCCACTTCCGAGCAATGTTTCCTATTTCTAGTTCTGCCATCAAATATCTGTGTGCTAATTATACCATTTTTGTTTTACATAGGGGAGAAAAGACTCGGAGGACAGCCCTCATCCGAGGAGACCACAGACTCCCCACCTATGGAAGAAGGTGAAATACCCCCAAACGAAGAAGAAGAGCAGGAGGAAGAAGAAGACGTGGTGGAGATTGGCACCACAACAGGTGAGTGTCTGCGACCACAGACTCAGGTAAAAGAGATGGATGGTGGCAGTTTTTTGAGACCTTTTTTTTTGTACTTTATCTCTTTTTAGGTGATCGTGATGTGAGGGATCCTGAACGCTTTACTTCAGAAAGTGCCCAGATACTTATCGGGGAGATCATGGGGTGTAATCTCCAATTGCATAACATCCAGAACCAAATCAATGATGTTATTAAAAAAAATAATAACATCATTGGTGTTTTGGGGCGAATTTAAACCCCACAAAATCACCTGTTTTATTAATGTGGTCCAATCTTTCAAAATGTTTTAAAATGTTTAGAAAAGCCAAATTTGGAGGATGCACACAGTGTGCCAACATGTGCTATCTGCCATCACGGGAGATCAATGGACGCGTTTTGGGGGTGCAACACCTTCCTCAATTATAAAGTCGCATTGAGGAAAGGCTTGCTCCCCCAAAACACGTCCCTTGATCCCCCCTGATGGCAGATAGCACATGTTGACATTCGTAAATTGGTGTGCATCTTCCAAATTTGGCTTTTCAAGGGGTGATTTCCCCCCATCTGAACGCTAGATCAAACCCAGTTCCTAAATACTGATGTCTGATCTAGCCTTCAGGCTTTACCATATGTGAACTTTGTAAGTTCAAGTTTTTTGGCTTTCTTGTTGGTTTTACACAGGCCTGTTTTATCTGAAATGGATATTTCGATTTTTGATAATGCTACTGCAAACAGTGTTATACAACAAACATGTTGGTTTGTTTTAAAAACCTTTGGTAAATGCGCATGTGATTGTGCAGGTATAAAAAAGTGCCTTACTCAAGAATGTGTGGATTATTGTCTCAACACTACAACACTTTAGGGGTGATGTAATTGTTGTTTTATGCACAAATGGGGGTTATTTCCTAAGGGCAAATCCTCTTTGCACTACAAGTGCAGGTTCAGTGCAGTTGCAAGTACACTTGTAGTGAAATGTGTTTTTGCATTTAGGAAGTATCAGCCAACACTGTTTTCTATAAGGTTACCCAATCACGACATTTTCTGCACTCAACACATTTCTGTCAGGGTCAGCTAAAACAAACACAAGCAGTAAATGTCCACCAATAATTTCTTTGGGTTGTTTTTTATTTGAAAAAGGTGTCACATATTGTCTGGCATATTGATAGCCCCCCTACCCGCAAAGAACTCCAGGTATCGTAACCGGACATCACGGGCATTCAGGGAGGGCAAGCCAGGACGGCCGCTTTCAAGTGCCGTCATTGTGGATGTATTTGGGATTCCGGCCTCAGGCCCAACTGAGCCAGCATAGTTGGCTGAATGTTTTTGTAGAAAATTATGGAGAACACAGCAGGAAAGTATAATATGGTTCAGTTTATACTCCGCCATATGGATGGGTGTCATAAATTATCGGAACCGGCTGGCCAGGATTCCAAATGTGTTCTCCACCACTCTTCGGGCTCTGGCCAGCCGGTAATTAAAAACCCTCTGTTCCGGGGTGAGGGTCCTCATCGGGAATGGCCGCATCAGGTGGTCCCCCAGCGCAAACGCTTCATCAGCGACGAACACAAATGGGAGACCTTCAACATTGTCCTCTGGAGGTGGCAAGTCCAAGCTGCCATTCTGGAGACGCCTGTAGAACTCCGTCTGGGCGATCACTCCACCATCGGACATCCGGCCATTCTTCCCCACGTCCACATACAAGAAGTCGTAATTAGCCGACACCACCGCCAACATCACTATACTATTGAACCCCTTATAGTTGAAATAGTATGACCCCGAGTTGGGTGGTGGGATGATGTGGACGTGTTTCCCATCAATTGCCCCTCCGCAGTTAGGAAAGTCCCACCGCTGGGCAAGGTGGGAGGCCACAGTCTGCCATTCCTGTGGCGTGGAAGGAAACTGTTGAGGAAAAAACAATAAACATTACTATTTTTTCACAGAAACCTGGCAAGCAGATTATACACAAACATTATGGGGCAACCTCCAGATAGCATTTAATAAGGGGAATTTAACAAGGCCAAAGTATAAGGTACACCTATCATATTCCCCCTCCCCCCCTCTCATGGGCCATTTCTAACATTATAGGGGGGGGGGAACTCTTGGACAGGTAACCCTCTTCACTTCATTGACATTGAGAGATGAATGCCTAAATACAGGGTATTACTTGGAACAGCCCCTCCTTAGTTACACTATTGGCAGCCCACTGGACAGGTAAGAAGTGTCATAATACAAAGATATAAATACACACTGTACACATTTGAGCACATTTGGACATTCTGCTATTACCTATCAAGATAATAATAGGATACAAAAACTTTAAACAGTACCATTGGAAAGTATACAGGCAGGCCCTTGCACTACATGCAATTCATCCATAAATCTGACCATTAAAGAGGTGGGTATAGTGTGTATGGGTTTGGCAAAGTCAGCAGATAGAGGATTGAAGATAGAGAATTGGGATCAGCTGACTTAGCAGTTGGGGGAGGGAGGGTTACTAAAAATTTGGGGACACCACAAAAAAAAGCCTCTGCCACTCTGCCTGAATTTAAATCAAAAATAACATTTCCAAACATTTTAGGGGGTGTTTGGGGTAAAGCTGTTAAGTGACTACATGAGGTGAATATAGGCCAGGAGACACCATGCTGGAGAGGTTATTGAAGGGCAAATATGTATGAAGGACCTAAAATAATAATTACATAAAAATTACATAAAAATCCTGCATGCATGAGAACAAAGGGGACATTCACAGCATATTACAATCATGGTAATTAGGGAATGAGGGAAGAAATACAATATATTATCAAACATTAAATACAATAAAATGGGATATAAAAGGATAAAAATCTTACCTTCATATACTCCTTCTGCAGGACCTGGATGATGGCAGAACAGGTCTCTGGGATAATGATCCCCAGAGCCTGGGGGAGATGCCTGTCGAGAACTTCAAGTCCTGCAGGCTTCTCCCTGTGGCCAAATACCGCAAGGTAGCGACCAACCTCTGCTCCGGAGTGATGGCTTGCCTCATGCAGGTATCCTGCCTGCTGATATAGGGGGTCAGCGAAGCCAACAAACGGTGAAACACGGGGTCCGTCATCCTGAGAAAGTTCCTGAAATCATCAGGATTATTCTCACGGATCTCACGGAGCAAAGGCATATGACAGAACTGGTCACGCTGAAGCAACCAATTCTTGGTCCATGAACTCCTCCCCACCCTGTTCATGGACTGGACTTGTGTCATGGTCAGGACCCCAACACCAAGCCCCCACACAGCACGAACTCTATGAGGAGTACGCATACGCAACATGGCTAGAAAACGGTCGGCTGCTCAGAACGAAGTAACAGAACGCACTGAAGAACAGCAAGGCCTGTGAAGAGCGACCTGAAAAACAGCAACGAGCGGGCAAGATCACACAGAAAACTCTGATACAAACTCACTGCACGCACTGAAGAGCAGATAAAAACCCACAAGCACAAACTGAACGTCAGAAAACGATCTGAAAGCCACGAGTCTGAAAAAGCGCGAATCGTCTCTCACCAAACTTTTACTAACACGAGATTAGCAAAAGGAGCCCAAAGGGTGCCGCGCTTGGTTCTGAACCGGCCTTTTCTAGTCTCGTCGTACGTGCTTGACGTCACCGCGTTCTTGGCGATCGGAAATTCCGACAACTTTGTGCGACCGTGTGTAGGCAAAACAAGTTTGAGCCAACATCCGTCGGAAAAAATCAGAGGATTTTGTTGTCGGAATGTCCGAACAAAGTCCGACCGTGTGTACGGGGCATAAGCCTGGTCTGAAGTTATTCAAGGAGTGATTTATAAAATATTGCATATTAGAAGAACAGGGCCTGTAAAGCACATATAGGATATGAAGCCAGGCCACTACAAAGGATTAACTTTGCAGGAGAGTTGGAGTTGGACAACAGTTGTCACAGGTAAACAAGAACTGGTGGAAAATATACAGCTTCTGATCATGAAGTGTGGCAACTGGTGAAGGTGACAGATCCTCCGGTATCAAGGGGTCGGTGCTCTGACTCCCTCCCTAGCAGTCAGTTCCCCAAAGAAACTGGGACCAAACCCACAGTATGAAGACCCCATATACCTAGCTACATAGTACAGGAGAGTGAAGGAGTTAACTAGAGCATGCATGAGGTACGTGCTAGTGCTAAGCGAGACCCCGTTCTGTCACCGGGAGGTGGCAGAGGTATGCTGCACTGGTTGAGAGGGCATAGGCTCAGCAGTGTCCTTCCTAAATGCAATATACGAGGAAGGTGTATAGTAACATGGGACAGCACTTCTAAAGTGAGAAACAAATAAATAGCGCAAATAAATCACCAGGACCAGATGGCTTACACCCGAAAGTCCTCAAATAACTCAGTCAGGTCATAGCTAGACTGCTATTCCTAATTTTTATGAACAGCATACTGACAGTAATGATACCAGCGGATTGATGAAGGGCCAACATGGTACCAATATTTAAAAAAAGGGCAGAGATATATACCTGGAAACTACAGGCCAGTCAGTCTAACAATAATAGTATGTAAACTATTGGAGGAATAATAAAGGATTATATCCAAGATTTTGCTTATCAATACAGTATCATTAGTAGTAATCAGCATGGCTTTACAAAAGGTTGTTCTTGTCAAACCAACCTGTTAATATTCTATGAGTAAGTGAGCAGCTATCTAGACCTGTGGATGTGGTGTATCTGGATTTTGCAAAAGCATTTGACACAGTCCCCCATAAACGCTTAAGTTACAAACTTGGATAGAAAATTGGTTATAGGAGCACATCCAAAGGGTGGTAAAAAAATAACATGTACTCAGAATGGTCTGGGGTGGTTAGTGGGATGATATAGAGAATGGGATAAATAGCTCCATTTCAGTTTTTGCTGATGACACAAAGCTAAGCAGGGCAATAACTTCACAGCAGGATAAATAATGGGGTGGGCAACTGCATGGGAAATAAGGTTTAATTGAAAAAAGTAAAGTAATGCACTTGGGGGCTAAAAATATGATTGCTAGTTACTCACTAGGGCGAGAAAAGATCTGGGGGTCCTAGTATATGACAGGCTCAGCAATGGCATGAAATGCCAAGCTGCAGTAAGCAAAACTAGCAGACTATTGGCATGCAATAAAAAGGGAATTCATTTGAGAGATAGAACTATAATTCTGCCACTTTATAAAACTCTGGTTTGGCCACATCTGGAGTATGCCTTCCAATTCTGGTCACCAGTCCTCAGAAAGGATATTTGGAAAGAAGAAAGAAATAACTGTCAATAACATCCAAAACTTCCGATTTCCTTTTATTTTGCTTCACAAAGATAACACCAAAGACACTAAACTGTGGTCACGTAGACACGTTTCACACATACATCTTGTGCTTAATCATTTCCATCATTGGTAACGATTAAGCACAAGATGTATGTGTGAAACGCGTCTACATGACCACAGTTTGGTGTCTTTGGTGTTATCTTTGTGAAGCAAAATAAAAGGCAATCAGAAGTTCTGGATGAGCAGCCATTTCTTTCTTCTTTCCAAGTTTCTCACGGAGGCGGGCCGGGGTTAGCACTCTGCAAGATACTCCAATCAGCCTTATCTTTATATACCTGGGTTCTTTTTCTTGTATACTCAGAAAAGATGTACTGGAGCTGGAGAGAGTCCAGAGAAGGGTAACAAAATGAATAAGGGGACCGGAGGGCCTCAGTTACAAGGAACGACTACAAACAATTAATGTATTCTCACTGGAGAAGAGACGCTTGAGAGGAGATATGATAGCGATATACAAATACCTCAATGGTGATTCTAGCATAGGGAATAAACTATTCAGTCTCAGGGAGTATAAAAAGACATGGGGCTAAAAGGATATATTACTGGACAGCTGACCACCCATCCTTGGTAATCCACAGCGATCTTGTCAGAATTCTGGAGACCCCAATGACACACACACAACAGGCAGCTTTCATGTGCAAAGTGAGTCTAAAATCTTTATTCAGAATCAATAGCAACATATGGAAGTTACAACACAAGGGAAGGGAGAGGTAAGCTTGCTCCTAAGTTTCTATGGGGTTAATCAGGCTTCTACAGAGAGATTTTTCCATCATTAGTTTAGGCAGCTAAAAGGAATTTACAAAGATAGCTTATCTGCAAGGACATAGACTACCGAGAATCGTCCTAAACACAATGAGTCATACAGTGGGGGTTTTAATTAAAAGTTAGCTTAAGTAAAAAAGTCTAAAACGCTAACAAGAAAAAAATGAAAGATAAGGCATGTACATTCTTTATAAACAAGCTTATAAAATGGAGGGGAGATTACAAAATGGAGGGGAGATTATAAAATGGAGTTGCAGTTGATCATATAGCTCTATTACAATCCCCTCTTAAGTCATAAAAAATGACTTACTTTACTACAGAGTTTCTACTGTAATAAAGACTGAGGTAAGCTTTACTTTCAGCACCTGGGTCAGGGGTTCTAATGGTTCTAGTAATTAAACACATAATAAGCTTGAAACATGCATACAGAGATAATAAGAAAAGTAAAGCCATAACAATTGTCACAGCGATATCTTTTAACCAGGAAAATATTCCCCCGAGCCCAAAACCCCCTAGACCTTTTAGAGGATCCCAATTCTGTGCAATGTTACGGCTTCTTCTTGCAACTTATTAACTTCTTTCTGATGTTGTGCAATTATGTCATAATAGTCATTCACCTCCATACTGGTATTGTATATCCAAGCACAACACTCATATTCCTCCGTGTGTTCACAGAGACCAGTCAGTGCTGCACTCATGCTTTTCTAAGGGTTAACCAGGCTTCTATAGAGAGATTTTTCCATCATTAGTTTAGGCAGCTAAAAGGAATTTACAAAGATAGCTTATCTGCCGAGAATCCCCTTAACACAGTCGGGGTTTATTTACTAAAGGAAAATCCACTTTGCACTGCAAGTGCACTTGAAATTGCACTGGAAGTGCAGTTGGAAGTAAAGTTGCTGTAGATCCGAGGGGGACATGTAAAATAAAAACAGCATTTTAGCTTGCACATGATTGGATGATAAAATCAGCAGAGCTTCCACTAATTTCAGATCTACCCCTTAGATTTAGAGCGACTGCACTTCTAAGTGCACTTTCAGTGCACTTTCAGGGGCACTTGCAGTGCAAAGTGGATTTGCCTTTTGTAAATAACCCCCAGTGAGTCATACAGTGGGGGTTTTAATGAAAAGTTGGCTCAAGCAAAAAAGTCTAAAACTCTAGTGCCACTCTAATGACTGATGAGAGTTTTTTGTCGGAAATTGCAACCGTGTGTATGCTCCATCGGTCTTTTGATTGAGAGCATGCTCTTAATTTTTTGGTTGGGAAAAGTTCCTATCCGAAAATACGATTGTCTGTGGCAATTCCGATGCGCAAATTCCCTACGCATGCTCGGAAACAATTAGACGCATGCTCGGAAGCATTGAACTTCATTTTCTCGGCTCGTCATAGTGTTGTACGTCACCGCGTTCTTGACGGTTGTAATTTCAGCGAACTTTTGCGTGACCGTGTGTATGCAAGGCAAACTTGAGAGGAATCCCGTCGGAAAAGCCATCATATCTTTTCCCGTTGAGAAAACCAATCGTGTGTACACGGCATAACTCTAACGAGAAAGAAGTGTAAGATAAGGCAAGTACATTGTTTAAAAACAAGCTTATAAAATGGAGGGGAGATTACACAATGCAGGAGAGATTACAAAATGGAGTTGCAGTTGATCATATAGCTCTATTAGAGGGACCACTCAGTGTAATTGGAGGATAAGCGGTTTAAACTGGGGGTTTTTTTAGGGTTTTTTTTACTCTCAGGGCGGTAAGGATGTGGAATTCACTTCCACAATCGGTGGTGTTAGCGGGAAGTATTGATAAGTTTAAAAAAAACTCTTAGATGTGCATCTTAGTGAGTACAATATACAGGGATATGGGATATGATTTTTATATGAGCACACACACACACAGGTTGAACTGGATGGACTTTTGTCTTCATTCAACCTTACCAACTATGTGACTGAATTCTTTAAAACGAATGCTCCTTTTAATGAAAATGTATGTTCTTTGTGGTGTGCCCATAAAGCCTTCATTAGAGACATTCTGATCCAAATAGCAGTGAGGGAGAAAAGGAAGAGGTTGCAGCATATGAATAAGACCTCTCCCTAGACCCCCTCTCCCTAGACCCTGGTAGCTAATCAGCTCCGGTCAATCAGAAAGGATCTCAGGGCAATTCTGTCCTTACGGCACAATAAAATTTATCAAAGAGTTCAATTTTAATTATGAGATTAAAAAATTGTCAGGATAGGTTCTATATTTATAACATGTTATTTATGAATGTATGCAATGTGCAAACATTTAAGCACATCATTTCCTTTTTATATGTTTTATTAGCCATCTAATGAAAAGTCCAGTGCTAATACAATTTTGTTTCTGGATATACTATGTATATGGGGTAGTGGATTATGCTATTTATTTTTACAAGTGCAGCTTTCATATCTTTGTTCTTCAGGCTGTAGATCAGAGGGTTGATTGTTGGGATTATGATACAATAGAAAAGGGCCGTCATTCTGTCCTGAAGAGAAAGGTGTCCCAAGACGAAGGTGGACATACATGGCCGTGCCATAGAATATGATGACAGAGACCAGGTGGGCAGAACATGTAGACATGGCCTTTTGACGGGCCTCCTTAGAGCTTAGAAGAAACACAGAAGACAGTATCTTGATATAAGAGCAGAGTATAAGAAAGAATGGGATTGTTGCTCCACATACACAAACAATGAAGACATACAGCTCTATTTTAAAGGTGTCGGCACATGCCAAGTGAAGAAGAGGTGGGATGTCACAGAAGAAGTGGGCTATGTGATGAGAGCCACAGAATGGGAGCTGGAAAATTGAACTGGTGTGAATTAAAGACATCAGGAACCCAACGATCCATGGTCCAGTGGCCAACTGATAGCACATTTTAGAGGTCATCACAGAAGTATATCGTAGAGGGTGGCAGATAGCCATGAACCGATCAAAGGCCATTACCGCAAGCAAGAGACATTCTGACACAGAAACTGCAGAAAAGATGTACATCTGAGTGGCACAGCCAAAAAAGGTGATGGATCTATCCATGGACAGGAAAATTCCCAAAGCGTTAGGAACAGTAACATTAATGGAACAGACTTCTAGCATGGACAAGCCCCTCAAGAAGAAATACATTGGGGTGTGGAGATGAGAGTCAAGTGTATAGGCCAAGATGATGAGACCATTCCCCATTAAGGATAGGATATAAGCAACCAGGAAGAAAATACATAAGATTATCTGAATTGATTTAGACAGATCTAAGAAGCCTTGGAGAGAAAACGTTGTCCCATTGTCAAGATTCTGTCTTTGTGTAAACATAGTTTACAGTATTTGTACTTTCATACGACTGTGAATAACATTGAGATGAAATGCAGTTCAGAAGATGCCCTGCGTGGCCAGAACGCCAGAAAAGTCTTCCAAACAATTAAAAGTTTCAAATCAATTTGTCAAATATTCAGATTCATAACAAATGAACTGTGTTGCCAAATTTGACTCTTAAATGTGCTCAGCCTAGAAACTTCAGAACTGAAATATGAGCAAATAAGCAATGATACATACGTACACGTAATACTCAACACAAAAGCAGTATATCCCATATATCCCAGAGATAGCAGCCACTTCATACTTTGTAACAAATTAGTGCTACTATGAATGGTCTTTTAAAAAACAAGGAATGCTGAATTCCACCATAAAAAGACACACTAGAACATATAGATAGTAGATAGTGTACAACAACAACAAGGTGTGAGTCCACCATCGTTTAGAGTGTTTGTTTGATCCATCTGGACAATATCTTGACCCATTATCCAAAGCAGAATACTGAGAAGTGACACTTAAAGTGTATAAATACAGGCAAATGTCAAAGACCTCCATTTAAAACTCACGGAAAATACCAATATACAATATTTTAATAACAATAATAATACTACTTCTACTAATAATAACATGGGAGGGTCTCGAACGTAGGAGATATGGCCTAAAAATCTTCCACATAGTTATTAGGGGGTATCTCCTATAATCTGTCCGTCTACCACTTCCACTATTATTGGCACTATTTGGCTGTCAAATCTTAATTTTGATTTGGTGTATATATATATATATATATATATATATATATATATATATATATATATATTTTTTTTTTTTTAAATATTGCATCTTTACCTACCATTCCATTGATTATAGTTTGGTTGTCACCCCCCCCCCCCCCTTATTTCCCCTCCCCTTTCCCATTCTTATTTTTATTATTAATCAATGATTATAAAATTGTTGTTTGAATATAGTTCTAATTGTTTACTATATAATTAATATGAGTTCAAGTGAATAGGTTTTAAATAACAAGCATTTGTTAATATAATTTTTACCATACAATTCATTATATAGGATGTTGGCAACTTAATAGTGTGTAATCCTTTCACACGTCCCATTTCACTGTCAACTTCTGTTTTTTTTCCTGTATTTCCCAGCCCATTGGTCTGTCCCGTCACATGACTTGACAAGGCACAGGAGCGCGAAACACGTCGTCACGGTAACGGGGACCACGTACACCACCTGTCTCCCTGTGCCATCTCTCCACCCTTTCTATTGCCTCGTTCTTCCATGCAGCGATTGATGTCATAGCGAGGCGCCGCTTATGGTGCCTTACCGTATGGTGCCACTACAAACTAGCGTTCAACGCCCAGGGCATCATTGGCAAGTACAGTGGCACACCTAGGATCCTTCCATCTGAGGACAGACATGGTCTCTTAGTCATTTGAGACCTGTGGTTAGAAAATCGGCTTTCTGGTTTGGCAGAACCCCATGTAAGTTTTGACATTTATAATGATTTTCAATAAACTATTACTACTATTTTTAATTATGGATCTCAAAGAGGCAGTTTCCTACATGCAATATTGAGAGACTAACGTCTTATCTTACATCTACATTGAGCAATATACCAGAGTCCAAGCGGTTTATGGGAATTTTTAGTTGCAATAAAATAATGAAATTAGGTAAAATAAATAAAATGTAACTGCCTCCTACCCTTCTCCCCGTAGCTATTATTTTGAAGCTGACGAGCTGATATGTTATTTCTTTTTTACCATTATTATTATTATTATTGTATTATATATTATATTTATTAATCACTTTTATTAAGTATTGGCAGACAATACAGACTTACAGTACAAATACATATCGCGTTTGAACAAATACATCCAAACTCGTACCACCCAGATATGATGATCAAAATACAACGTATCCTACCCTACTTCACCGCTTATGGGACTGCTCAGCTATATCCACTTACTGGGACTCTGTGCTTGCTTACATTTTTAAAGTCAACAGGGTTTGGCTGCTGCCTAAGGATCCTTACTGTGCCTATTTGGATGTGAAGTACCACGTTCCCCACCTTCATCAACAGCATCACCTACATTTACACAATGGACCGATGTATGCCTACTGGAAGCTCGTAGGACGATCATGTGCAACCAGATCAAGTCCTCACCACCTTGCCTTCCAGCTGTAAAACGTTCATTATTATTGCTTTTTAACCTAGAGAGTCTGGATACCATGGTGTTGAACTTTTGCTCCACTCATCACTTCTTTGCCATATGTCGAAAAATATATGGAGTTTACATTTACTCTTGAGGAATTTTCCTCTGCTATGTGCCCTTTCTGATACACTGTCTGGTATCTGAAACAAGACCAACTCTTTAGGCAAACTCGAATTGCCTGCCCCGTCTGAGCCCTTTGACTCCTCAATAATCAAACCCTTTGCACCCTTAGGGGACTCCTGACCGGCTCTCACCCCCCTTTATCCCTGATGGGTAGCCTTGCTACTTACTCTTGTTCATGTACGATTCTCTGAGTTCATCACTTACCGTATTTATTGGACAGGCGTATAACACGCACCCCAACTTAAGAGGGAAGTTTCAGGAAAAAAACTTTTTTTTTAAATAAAGCACTTTGAAGCAAAATAATGGTCAGTGAGCATCAATGCAGCCTGATCTGCGCCCATCTGCAGCCTGATCTGCGTCCATCTGCAGCCTGATCTGTGCCCATCTGCAGCCTGATCTGCGCCCATCTCCCCCATCAAAGCAGCTGCCTGATTAAGCCTCACCATCTCTCAATGCAGGAAATCACGGAGCCATCATCTCCTGTTTACTCGGCTCTCAGTCGGCAGTCATATACACAGTCCCGCCTCCGCCATCAGCATTGGACCAGCTCCTGTGATAGATGGAACACTGGTCCAATGCCGGTGGTGGAGGTGGGACTGTGAGAGCCAAGTGGAGAGGAGATGGCGGCTCGTGAATTCCGGCGGCGCTCGTCCCCCTCCTTCCCCTTTGAGGTACAGTGTTGGCGTATAACACGCACCCCTAATTAGCCCCTATTTTCAGGGGAAAAAAGTGCGTGTTATATGCCGATAAATACTGTAATTACATTATATGTCGCTTCCACTCTTGAGGGCGTTATATCTTATTGTACTCTTAATTGTACTGTCACTGTGTTTTTCTCAGTTTGGCATTTATGCCATTCTACTGTTTGCAGGTAAATTTGCCTCCCCGCCCCCTTCTCCCTCTCCCCCTTCCCCTCTCCCTGTTCTTGTTTGACTTTTGTTTGTGAAAAATGCTATGCGTCAGGGCTATTGAGCTCTATGTGATGTACTTGTTTCTGTTTTTCATACAATGAAAATTCAATAAATATAAAAAAAAAAAATAAAAAAAAAATACAATGTAGAGTAGAAAATAGTGTTAAACAATGGTTATGAGACACAGACAATAGATACAGAATCATTACTTTCAAGTCATCTAAGTCAGTGGACTGCCGTATTTTTCGCTCCATAAGACGCACCTAGGTTTTTGGAGCAGGAAAACAAGAAAAAAAATTATTCTGAACCAAATGGTGTACTAAAATATTTACCAGTGCCCATGAAATGCAGCCTGACCCGTGCCAAAGAAATGCAGCCTGACCATTGCCATAAATGCATCCTTACCAGTGCAATAAATGCAGCCTGACCTGTGTCATTAATGCAGCCTTACCTTTGCCATTGCTTGGACCGCTCTGTCTTCTGTCTAAGCAAGTGTCAGGCCCAGCAGGGAGATCACCCGACGGCACTCACGGGGGGCTTGGAATGTCTGTCCTCCGCTCTCCTGCCTCTCTTCCGGTACTAGCATGGTGGTGGGGGGGTGCCGGCAGCGCCGGAGGGGCAGTGCCTTCAGCAACGGGGGGCGGTGCCTGATATATATTCGCTCCATAAAACACAGAGACATTTTCCCCCATATTTTTTGGGGGAAAAAAGTGCTTCTTATGGTCCGAAAAATACGGTACATTGAAGAAGCATCAGATATATAAGAAAAGGTATGCACCTGATGGAATACCGAACAGCAACATCAAGTTCAACTGGGGGTACAATCTCCGGATTAGCAGGCAACAAGGTAACGTCAACAATCAGATGAAGGTTACAAAAATAACAGAAGTAGTAGAAAGAAAGAAGAGAAAAATAGAAGAAAAAAACAAAGGGGGGGGGGGCGAGGGGCTCTGACATATACGACACTGCTGTACAGAGAACACTGAGCCAGTCACATCAGTCTCTGTACCAGAGGAGCTTACACTCTAATGTCCCCTCACAGTCACACACTATTATTATTATTATACATTTATATAGCTCTGACATATACTGCAGTGCTGTACAGAGAACAGTGAGCCAGTCACATCAGTCTCTGTACCAGAGGAGCTTACACTCTAATGCCCCCCCCCACAATTACACACTATAGTATACATTATTTACTGTATATAGCTGTGACATATACCGCAGTACTGTACAGAGAGCACAGAGCCAGTCACATCAGTCTCTGTACCAGAGGAGCTTACACTCTAATGTCCCACACAGTCACACATTATTATTGTACATTTATATAGCTCTGACACATACCGCAGTGCTGTACAGAGAGCACTGAGCCACGCTATTATTATACATTTAGATATTTACGTTAACTCTATGAGCCAGGTAAATCAGCAATAACATTTTGCAGGAATTAAGATAACAAACTAATACATACATTAATTGTTTTTTTTTGTTTTTTTTTTTGGGGGGGGGGGGGGTTATTGCCGTGTAAAAAATGAGTGTATTTTCTAAGCAATCTCTAGACAAAGGGATAAAAAAAAAAACTTTTTTTTAATTTTAATCATTATTTTGATAAGCATTCTTTTAGCATAGTGTTACTGTAGATAAAAAGTAAATATTTTCTTATAATTGTTCCTATGTAAAATTTACTGGTACAAAGCAGGGCAAATTATTTGCAAATGAAAAAACGAAAAAAGTTGTTTTCTCAATTATTTTCAATAGTTATGCAGCACAAAGCTCTCATTAGGTAAATGGTAAAAGTAAACACATCAGAGAAGGGAGACACCTATCTCTGAGAAGAGGAGATCTCTAAGCACACAACTCTCACCTCCTATGGAAAGGAGCTCTCAGACATTCTGCCCCTTCCATTCTTATAACCAATCCTCTCCACAGAGAGCTTATTATGACTCCATTTCATGGTTCGTTCTTAATAACCAAGAAATGAGACTGAGACTAAGAATGCATATACCGTACTCCGGGGGAACACTCAACAAACAGATAACATGAGAATTAGGAAATCCTCAAGGATGAGGGGCTTTGTCATGAGACTCCTGTCTGGTAGTCTGTTTTTTTTATAAATGATAATGAAAATGAAATGATATCTTAAAAAAGTTAACACCATGATAACAGTGACCAGTCTGTGACTACCTGGATGAATTTTTTTTTGTTTCAGGGGTTCAATAGGTTTTTACTCGTTGAACTTAACTATTTTGTTTTTTTTTTATCTTTAGATTGATTTTTAAAGTGAAAGATCTGTGCAAAAATGGGGAAAAGTACAAAGACCAGTGGGGGGAAAAAAAAATGATTGTGGAAAAATATAAGAATTATATTGACTTAGGCTACATGTACACTGGAGCTCATAAACGGACATTTTTTGGAGTTTGGGCGTTTTTTTTAACAGCCCATAAACTCCACTCTATGTTATCCTATGTGTCCATGCACACATGGACGTTTTCTAGCTTTTATCAGCAGTGGAGTTTATGGGCTGTTCTCTGAACGGCATAAAATCGCATTCAAAGTGCCGTCTTTCTGACCACAAAAAAAAAGATAAAAAACGCTAAACGCCGATAAACGCTCATAGACACTCGTTAATTACCATTCGGCGTTCTATTTTTTTTCAATGCATTGTGGGAGTTTGGGAATGCATTGTGGGATTTTTTTGAGTGTCCTCGGTGTATTTTTATTAGAAATGCCCATAAACGCTAACGCTAAAAAACGCTTTATATACGCGCATAAACGCTAGTACAAAACGCTATTAAAATTGCATTTTTCAACCAGCGTTTTCTGCCAGCAATCTGGCGTCCAGAAAAAGCTTTTTTGAGCTCCAGTATGCATGGAGCCTAAGGCTGGGTTCACACTGCTGCCGGATTCGGCTCACAGCAGGGGGTCCGGTGCAGCCCTGTTCTCCGTTTCAGGGATGAATCAGGGCCAAATTTTTGCCTGAATTTGGCCCTGAAATGGAGCCAAAGAGGCACAGGACCCCTATGTAAGCCGCTCCGCAGCCACCACGGAGATGTGTGAACCAGCTCCATAGAGAGACGACTGCAATCTCCTGTCATGAGAATTGGATGCGGGGAAAAATCCACATCCAATTCACAGGAGCGTGACCCCAGCATGAATCTGAAATCTAAGTAGTTGGAAGGACACAAACAAATGCAGTTCTGTGACCATTTTAATACATCATTGTCTGCACAGTAAAACCTTGGATTGCGAGCATAATTCGTTCCAGAAACATGCTTGTAATCCAAAGCACTTGTATAGCAAAGCAAATTTTCCCATAAGAAATCATGGAAACTCAAATGATTTGTTCCACAACCATTTATTCCTAAGTCCTTCAGTGTAGTCCATATAAAAAGATTATAGCAATGTAAAATGTCCATCCGCAAATGGAAGCCTCCACAAGAGGATTAAAAAGATGATTTAAAGAGGCACATCTAAGTATGCAGGCATCCGGGGTAAAACTGTTCACATAGACCATCCCCCGCACACCACCGGCTCTCACCGCTGTCAGTCTGCAATCGTGACTGGTAAGACTACCCTGCAGTATAGTGATCTGAAAGCGAGGCTTGAACTGCTCGTGGATTGCAGCATGGAAAGGACTACGTTGATGGCGGTGCGGAGGATGGTCTATATGGACAGCTTTTACCCCGGATGCCTGCATACTTAGATGTGCCTCTTTTAATCATCAACCATGTGAGTTGCTAAATGTTGTACCTTCATTATATGTAACCATATTAGTACACTTATGCCGGCCATACACGGTTCAAATTTTGTAAGAATTTTCTTTCGAAAATCGTATGAAAGAATTTTCGTATGAATTTTGCACCATTAGTGGGCTGCAACAACGGCTGATTTTCGTGCGGCAATCAAATTTGAGGAATCGGAATTGTTGGAAATTTTTAGAAAAACTAACGATTTTCTAATCAATGATGGGAGAATAGTGCAAGAAATGTAATAAGAAAAGAAAATTTACGGAGAGAAAAGAAGATTCCCAGTCACGAAAATTCTTTTCTGTAGCAACATGCGGTGAAATTGAAGGCTTGGTCGGCCGAATTTCGAAAATCAATGGTGGCATCATCGAATCACAAAAAAACGAACATTCTGATTTTGAAAAGAAAATTCGTTCGAAATTCGACCGTGTATGGCCTGCTTTAGAGGCGCCTCTCTTCTCTTTTATACTCAGTTGTGACATGACGCTACTCGTATATCAAGACATCGCTTGTATATCAAGTCGAAATTTATTAAAAAATGTTGCTTACCTTGCAAAACGCTCTCAAACCAAGTTACTCTCAAACCAAGGTCGTGTATGTGAATGTGATGTGGTATCAACCTTTTGTAGTCCATGTTCAGCAGGAAGAAGCAGCAGATGGATCAAATTAGCTCATGTAATGACAAATGCATGCTGATAGGAGAAGAAAGCATCGTGACAGCTGTGCTGCTTCTCCTTTCACTCTCCATTCACATGCTGGGCAGATACAGGATGACCTGGGATTAGAGGAAGTGGATTAAATTATGCTGGTCCATCAGAGAATAAGGAAATCCAGTGGTTCAAAAGAAGCACTCCAAGGGCAAAGTGAAAATTGCAACAAAGTCTGTTTTTTTTTTATGTATCTTTCAATGAGCTATTCATTCTCAATGTGTTTTTTTTTCTTTACAACTGATGTTCAACTTTAACCCTTTCACTGCCAGAGCTATTTATGTGGCTTTTTTGCACACGTGTTTGAAACTGGATTTTTGTACTTACCTGTAAAATCTGTTTCTTTGAGCACATCATGAGACACAGAGCAGCCGTATTAAAGTGGTTGTAAACCCAATGTGAAAAAAAAACAAAAAAACTAACACTTGCAAGACAAAGGCATAATGAGCTAGTATGCGTAGCATACTAGCTCATTATGTAACACACTTTGAGGTCCGATATGGACCACACAACACTGTTTGGCTTTGACCCCAAGAACATATTTGTCTTTTTGTATGACCGCCCTCCAAAAAGAAGGTGTTTGAAGCTTGAACAACAATATTTTTTTTTTGCAGATTCATAGAACATTTGAAAGAAAAAAATCTGAATGGGAAAATCTCGGCTGCTATACAGTGGCAATAAAAAGTATGTGAACCATTTTGGAATGATATGAATTTCTGCACAAATTGGTCATAAAATGTGATCTGATCTTCATCTAAGTCACAAAAATAGACAATCACAGTCTGCTTAAACTAATAACACACAAAGAATTAAATGTTACCATGTTTTTATTGAACACACCGTGTAAACATTCACAGTGCAGGTGGAAAAAGTATGTGAACCCTTGGATTTAATAACTGGTTGAACCTCCTTTGGCAGCAATAACTTCAACCAAACGTTTCCTGTAGTTGCAGATCAGACGTGCACAACGGTCAGGAGTAATTCTTGACCATTCCTCTTTACAGAACTGTTTCAGTTCAGCAATATTCTTGGGATGTCTGGTGTGAATCGCTTTCTTGAGGTCATGCCACAGTATCTCCATCGGGTTGAGGTCAGGACTCTGACTGGGCCACTCCAGAAGGCGTATTTTCTTCTGTTTAAGCCATTCTGTTGTTGATTTACTTCTATGCTTTTGGTCGTTGTCCTGTTGCAACACCCATCTTCTGTTGAGCTTCAGCTGGTAGACATATGGCCTTAAGTTCTCCTGCAAAATGTCTTGATAAACTTGGGAATTCATTTTTCCTTCGATGATAGCAATTCGTCCAGGCCCTGACGCAGCAAAGCAGCCCCAAAACATGATGCCCTCACCACCATGCTTCACAGTTGGGATGAGGTTTTGATGTTGGTGTGCTGTGCCTCTTTTTCTCTACACATAGTGTTGTGTGTTTCTTCCAAACAACTCAACTTTGGTTTCATCTGTCCACAGAATATTTTGCCAGTACTGCTGTGAAACATCCAGGTGCTCTTGTGCAAACTGTAAATGTGCAGCAATGTTTTTTTTTTGGACAGCAGTGGCTTCCTCTGTGGTATCCTCCCATGAAATCCATCCTTGTTTAGTGTTTTACGTATCGTAGATTCACTACCAGGGATATAAGCATATGCCAGAGACTTTTGTAAGTCTTTAGCTGACACTCTAGGATTCTTCTTCACCTCATTGAGCAGTCTGCGCTGTGCTCTTGCAGTCATCTTTACAGGATGCCCACTCCTAGGGAGAGTAGCAGCAGTGCTGAACTTTCTCCATTTATAGACAATTTTTCTTACCATGGACTGATGAACAGCGAGGCTTTTGGAGATACTTTTATAACCCTTTCCAGCTTTATGCAAGTCAACAATTCTTAATCGTAGGTCTTCTGAGAGCTCTTTTGTGCGAGGCATCATTCACATCAGGCAATGCTTCTTGTGAAAAGCAAACCCAGAACTGGTGTGTGTTTTTTATAGGGCAGGGCAACTGTAACCAACACCTCAAATCTCATCTCATTGATTGGACTCCAGTTGGCTGACGCCTCACTCCAATTAGCTCTTGGAGATCTCATTAGTCTAGGGGTTCACATACTTTTTCCACCTGCGCTGTGAAAGTTTACATGGTGTGTTCAATAAAAACATGGTAACATTTAATTCTTTGTGTGTTATTAGTTTAAGCAGACTGTTATTGTCTATTGTTGTGTCTTTAAAGAAGATCAGATCACATTTTATGACCAATTTTTGCAGAAATCCATATAATTCCAAAAGGGTTCACATACTTTTTATTGCAATTGTATATATATTGGACCCATGTGTCCACTACCTGCCCCTGTCACACATCCATAATGCCTGAAACAGTCCCTCCTATCCAAACAAGTGATGTCCCTTCAAGCGAGGGAGACTTAGTGGCCAACCTTGTTGGCTTTGAGAGCCAGTATCTGTTATGGAACTTGCCCTAAGTCTTTGTGCCTGAAGGACCAAACCTGCAAGCAATGAAAGGACTGTTTTGCGGATATAGAAGTGGAAGAAGAGGAAACAGTTGCCCTTCGAAAGGCATGTTACCCTCTCTTATGCAGAGGCCCAAAACTTTCCTCCTGAAAAGAAAATGCTGTCAGGAAATTCTTGCAGGGAAAACCCACAAAACAGTATTTTAAGAAAAAAAAATTGTGCACAAAGTTCAAAATTCAACATTTGTTGAAAGGGGGCCACCCATGTGCACCACGCAACTGCTGCCGATGCCACAGGGGCTAGACCCTGAGTGTGGGGGCTGGGGCAAGTCCAAAGTGCCCAAAGGAAATCTGCTAACCCTTTACCCAGGTCAGCCTCCCTGCCTGCGGAGTCCCACCTCCTAGACAGATGCCTCATTCCCCGTAAGGCTCTGGTAGACACCAATAACCACTCGGAAATGCAATCTCTACTTAACAACTTCCTGCCCAGCCTATAGCAGAAAAGTGGCTGGGAGGGAGCTTTCTTATCTTGGATAGACATCATTTGGCATCCTCCCAGTCTTGCTGCTCATGCGTGCCTCTGGGATGAGGAGTTCTGAAGCACCAGCAGCCCTGTACATCATGCTTGTGAATTGGTGAGCACCAGCAGCGCCATACCCCTGGATGAAAGGCCCAGTACTAGGACTGTGGTGTCATGTCAACCCCTAAAAATTAGGGCCCATATAATTCTCCTAAAGGCACATGCAAATCCATTATGGCTTTCCTGCAACTCAGTTAGCTAACTAGTTTCCCCCCTTTTACACCTGCACAGCCAGGTGTTCAGGCCAAATTTTTCACCAATTGCTTTTTTTTTTTAACTTGCTCTTCATTGAAGATTTTATTACAATTTATTGTGGACCAGACCAATCTTTTTTTCCCAGCAATACATTGCAAATACCCCATATTCATCTTATGCCCATCCATTTGAATGGAGACCTTTTACAGTGGTGGAATTCAAAATATTTTTGGGCCTCACAATTAACATAGGTCTTAAAAAAAGAAGCACATGCTTACTGGTCCACAAACCCCATTCATCATATGCCACTGTATCCATCTGTTATATCAAGCTCAATTTTAATGACTTTACCCTCTGCCCTCCCTGAAATCAGCCTGGATATGGTAAGCTTTACAAAATCCCCCCACTTATTACTTTTGTTTCCCAAAAATTTGCTCAATTGTATATCCCTGGCAAACACATCTGTGTTGATGAGTCCCTTGTCCATTTCACCATGTATGGTGTATGAAGTGAGAGATACCCAGCTTCAGCCCACTGACTGTCCTACATCAAGACCAATGGACAAAATTGTGTACCACCACTACCTGGATACCTGTTACACAAGACTTCCCATTTTCCACCACCTTTTCTAGTACAGCACAAACAAATCCGAAGGGCTTCCCACAAAAGCTGGTGGCCACAAGGCTACAAGGGGGGGGGGGGTGTGCCAGTGATTGTTAGGAATTAAGTGTTGGCCCTGAAATGAAGGGATAAGCAAGCTTTAAATGTCCTGACTTCCATCTACAATGACACCTTAGTGGAAATCCATGGAGGCCATGGTCCAATCCAAAAGCCTGAGTGCATACATTATTACAATCAGTTCATGAGAGGTGTGGATTACAATGGCCAAATGTTACAGCCTTGTCTAGCAAACAGAAGTTCCCACTACTGGTACAAAACAATTTCAATTCACATTTTTCATTTTTCAGTTAACATTGTGTATGTCACCTATCACATGTCTATGGAAAGATCCGCCTCCTTTCTCAAATTTCAAGAAGATATTGTCACAGCCCTTATCTACCAGCAAGGCTCTCCACCAGAAAACATTGGCTGTGATGCAGCGATCAGGCTGTATGAGAGACATTTCCCAGAGAATATCCCACCCACAGAAACAGGCTAAAAAAATGTTGGATATGCAGCCAAGAGGGGGAGTTAGGTGAGACACCCGTTTTCATTGTCCTCAATGTCCTTCCCAACCGTGCCTACGCATAGGAGACTGCTACCGTCATTGCCACACTTCACTAAGATATTAGTGAAGATATGGTGAACATATTTCTGACAGCCTGCCATTTTCCCTTTTCTAATGTCCTCTGTGCTGACCTTTGCCTGTTAATTGACAATCTCTCTGCCTTCCACCTGAATTTACCTTGGCCTATTTACGTATATAAATGGAAAAATTGAAGCGCAACACTTCTCAAAAAATGATCCTCCTCAGAATGTGTTGATGATAATATCTAAAACTTCAAATAGATTCTGGAAGATACACGGCAGTGGTGACTATTGAGTCACCTGTGTTATCTATCCCTGGGAGGTGAGCTTGTATTTCACCTGGTGGTGGGAGAGCACAAGGGTGTAAAGCATCTATACAGACACAGTGGTGTTTAATGGATTTTAACGTTTGATGGACACTGTAAATCATCTGATGCTATTGTGTATGGACTTATAAATGTATTCTATGTTTGACAAAGGTTTCATATTATCAATACACATTTTGAGGTGGATCATTTTTTAAAAAAGTGTTGCGCTTCACATTTTGCATTTATATATTGGTAGATGGTGGGGTGAAACTACCATTTAGTGTCACAAACAGCAACACATTTTATCATTATTAATAAGTTATTTAAAAGTTTGTGTTTTCTTTAGTAGTTATTAATTGCACTGATTGCTTTAGTGATTGTTTAATTCTTTGGCCTGTTTATCGACCACATTTCTGCCTTCCACCTGAACTGACCTCAGCCTGTTAATCTACCATGTCTTTTGCTTGCTGTCTGGGCTGATCTTTTGCCCTGCCACTGCAGTTGTGGGATTCCAGATAACACAGAGGTTTCACATATATGGAGGGCTTCAGAATAGTGTTTCCGAGTGGAGAAAACAGGGTTTTTGATTTTCTCCTGGTTTTTTTAGTTCCCAGATCAGGGTCTGGAGTCTGGAAGCTTTGAAAAGCTTTGGGTGGGAAGAGGCTTTTACCCCTGTGTCCAGGGCTTACCTGACCAAGGCCCTAAGCCTGATGTTTCTGCCTGCTGCTTGGACCAATCTTTCGACTATTTGCTATTTACAATAGCCAAATGTTACAGCCTTGTCTTGCAACCAGAAGTTCCCACTACTGGTACAAAACAATTTCAATTCACCATTTTCATTTTTCAGTTAACAATTTGTATGTCACCTATCACATGTCTATGGAAAGACCCTCCTCCTTTCTCAAATTTCAAGAAGATATTGTCACAGCCCTTATCTACCAGCAAGACTCTCCGCCAGAAAACATTGGCTGTGATGCAGCGATCAGGAGAGACATTTCCCAGAGAATATCCCACCCTTGCTATTTGCTGACAATGTCTGACCATGACCTTTTATTTGACCTCGCCTCTGTCTGCCATCTGAACTGACCCTGGCCTGTTAATCAACTCTGCCTCTGTCTGCCACCTGAACTGACCCTTGCCTGTTAATTGATCATATCATAACACATCCTGCCTGATGCCAGGATCAGTACTTTGGCTATTAGCTGACCACATCTCTGCCTGCTGCTTGAACTGATCCTGAACTGTTTATAGACCATATTCCTGCCTGTCGCTTGGATCTAAGCCTTCTGCCTGTATTAAGCCTAGTTTGTTTTTGGACCAGGTTGCTGCCTGCTCCTTGGACCAATCCTTTGGCTGCTGGATCATGTCTCTGCCTGCTGCCTGGATGATTCTTTTGGCTGTTGCGGACTACATCTCTACTTTTAATGATCTTCCTGTTCGCTGACCATGTGTCTGCTTGGCACCAGTACTGACCCTTCGGCACATCCCACTGGCTACATTCCTGTGAGACACCAGTCCCACCCTTCCTCTTCAGACAACTGCACAGGTAATCTTTTGGTTACCCTTTGTTCAGAATCCTGCGAGGCAGTAGGTTAGACCTGCTTGGATTTTATCAACAGGAACTTCTGTAGGTGAATTTACACTATGCTATATTCACTGACCACTCATACAGAGGGGACCTTAACGGTGTATTGTTTTCTATACAGTGTTGGTTGATTTTTGTGTTACACAGTTGCAATGTCCGGTACATAATCAGCCCAGATATCAAAAAGGTCTTACACATGTGGTATCCTCATACTCAGGAGGAGTAGCAGAATGTATTTGGGGTGTAATTCCAACTATGTTCATGTTTTGTATTTGAAACATCCTTTATATTGAAAACGCTGTGTAAAAGAAACATTTTAATTTCCGTTCCACATTTTCCAAAAACTTGCGGCAAAAAATGATGTTTTCAAAAAACTTATAATGTCTCAGAGAAAATACATTGGGGTGTTTACTTTCCATTATGTGGACAATTTGTGGGTGTTTCCAATGTTCTGTTGCTCCAGGGCCTTCAAAAATGTGACAGGTAGTTAGGAAATTAGATATGTAATTTAGGGTCTTTGAAAGCCCAAAGGTGCTTCTTGCATTTTGGGCCCCTCTAAGTGACTAGGCTGTGAAAAAGTCTCACACGTGTGATATGTATGTAGCAGAATGTATTTTGGAGTGTAATTATGATTATGCAGTGTGTGAGAAATAACTTGTTAAAATAACAATTTTATGGGAAAAAAAAAAATCTTCATTTTCCAAAAAATTCACGCATCCTGTTATTAAATATATTGAGGAGTCTACTTTCTAAAAATGAGTCATTTGGTGGTATTTGTACGTTCCTGGCATTTTAGGGCCTCAAGAAATGAGATAAGTTGTCAGTACACCAGGATTGATCAATTTTTCAAAGATACTGTATATGCCATAGCTTGTAGACTCCATAAATTTCACACAGACTACAGTACACTACAATCCACCGATTTAGGTTATTTTTACCAAAGAAATATAGCAGATTCAATTTTGCCCTACATTTTTGAAGACAGATTATTTTTTGCAAGATTTTATAACCCGAAAAAAAAATTAAAAACACTTTTTTTTCAAAATTTTGGGTCTTGTTTCACAAATAGAGCAAAAAATAAATGACCCAGTGGTGATTAAATACCACCCAAAGAAAGCTCTATCTGTCTCAAAAAATGATAAAAATGTAATTTGGGTACAGTGTTGCATGACTGAGTAATTGTCATTCAAAGTGTGACAGTGCTGAAATCTGAAAAATGGCCTGGGCAGGAAGGGGGTGAAAGTGTACGGTATTGAAGTAGTTAAAGAAGGTTTGTAATAAGACAGCAGTAAGATGAGAACATCTTTTGGATGGACAACTCCTTGAACTAATGCATATATACCACTTATCCATATGATAATGTATGAAAACATTATAAACTATTTGATTAAAAAAAAAAAAAATCAAAGGATCAATTTGATAATATTTAAGAAAAGTACCACGCAAAAATATTAATAATATTAAACCTTTAAACACATCGTTTATTTTTTATTTTTTATCACATATCCAATACAAAGTCCAATGTTAATACAATGTTGTCTCTAGATGTACTATGTAGATGGGATAGTGAGAATTAAGTGATTTATTTTTACAAGTGCAACTTTCATATCTTTGTTCTTCAGGCTGTAGATCAGAGGATTGATTGTTGGGATTATGATACAATAGAAAATGGCCGACATTTTGTCCCGGTATGAAGAGAGAGATTTCCCAAGACGAAGGTGGACATACATGGCCGTACCATAGAATGTGATGACAGAGACCAGGTGGGCAGAACATGTGGACATGGCCTTTTGGCGGGCCTCCTTAGAGCGTAGAAGGAACACAGAAGACAGTATCTTGATGTAGGAACAGAGTATAAGAAACAATGGGACTGTCGCTCCACATACACAAACAATGAACATATACAGCTCGATTTTAAAGGTGTTGATACATGCCAAGTGAAGAAGGGGTTGGATGTCACAGAAAAAGTGGGCTATGTGATGAGATCCACAGAACGGGAACCTGAAAATTGAACTGGTGTGAATTAAAGAGAGCAGGAATCCTACAATCCATGGTCCAATGGCCAACTGATAGCACACAAAAGAGGTCATCACAGAAGTATATCGTAATGGGTGGCAGATAGCAATGAACCGATCAAAGGCCATTACCGCAAGGAAGAGACATTCTGACACAGCAACTGCAAAGAAGATGTACATCTGAGTAGCACAGCCAATAAAGGAGATGGATCTATCCATGGACAGGAAAATTCCCAAAGCTTTAGGAACAGTAACATTAATGGAACAAATTTCTAGCACGGACAAGCCCCTCAAGAAGAAATACATGGGAGTGTGGAGATGAGAGTCAAGTGTAATGGTCAAGATGATGAGACCATTCCCCATTAATGACAGGATATAAGCAACCAGGAAGAAAATCAATAAGATTATCTGAATGGAAGTAGACTGATCTGAGAATCCTTGGAGAAAAAATGTGGTCCTATTGTTGAGATTGTATCTTTGTGTAAGCATATCTTACAATACGTCTCTGTGAATAACATTGAGATAAAATGAAGTTCAGCAGATGTCCAATGTGGTGAGAACTCCGGAAAGTGTTCTGAAAAATGAAAAGGTCTGTATATGTTTGTGAATAATTCAGATTTTCAACAAATGCTGTGCTGTCAAACTCTTGAAAGATCACAAATTTGAATCTTAACCGATATACGTCCTAACTTTGAAGAGGGATATCTTTGTTATGGAAGCTAGCTGCCATAACCCTGGTATTCTTTTTCATCGGCCGGCAGGCCGGTTTCCGATAATAGTGGTCTCTGCGACGGATTTGCCGCAAGATCACTTTTATCGGCGGCGGGAAAGGACCCCCCTCCCGCCAGGCTCCGGTGCCCTCCTCCGCTTACCGGAGCCATCAGCAGCGTCGGTGGTGATCGGATCCCCTTCCTTGCTGTGTATGGAGACGAATGAGGGGATACCATTGCAGGGCAGAAGCGACGTCAAAACGTCACTTCCGCCCATAGCTCTTAAAGGGCCATTTTTATTTTATTTTTTTCAAATGACAATTATTTTTTTTTCTTATTGCATTTTAGTGTAAATATGAGATCTGAGGTCTTTTTGACCCCAGATCTCATATTTAAGAGGTCCAGTCATGCTTTTTTTTTATCACAAGGGATGTTTACATTCCTTGTAGTAGGAATAAAAGTGCCACAATTTTTTTTAAAAGAACAATGTAAAAATAAAAAATTAAATTTAAAATAAATAAAAAAAAAAAATTAAATGCGTCCCGCCGAGCTCGCGTGCAGAAGCGATCGCATACGTGAGTAGCGTCCGCATATGAAAACGGTGTTCAAACCACACATGTGAGGTATCGCCACGATCGGTAGAGCGAGAGCAATAATTCTAGCTCTAGACCTCCTCTGTAACTCAAAACATGCAACCTGTAGAATTTTTCAAATGTCGCCTATGGATATTTTTAAGGGTAAAAGTTTGTCGCCATTCCACGAGTGGGCGCAATTTTGAAGTGTGACATGTTGGGTATAAATTTACTCGGCATAACATTATCTTTTCACAATATTCACAAAAAAAGTGTGCTTGTAAGACCGCTGCGCAAATGCAGTGTGGCAGAAAGTATTGCAATGACCGCCATTTTATTCTGTAGGGTGTTAGAAAAAAAAAGTATAATGTTTGGGGTATAATGTTTTCCAGCAAAAAAAACTGTTTTTAACTTGTAAACAACAAATCTCAGAAAGAGGCTCGGTCCTTAAGTGGTTAAACGTGCGCAACCTAGAGACATCAGCATTGTAATTTGAGTAAATTAGCAAAAATATATGCGTACACTAAATGCTCCACAGACAAGCTGTATATCCGAGAAAGATCAATCAGTCACTCAATAAATTGTACCAATATACAGGCAGTCCCCGAGTTATGAACACAATAGGGAGTTTAGGATTGTTCCTAAGTCAAAGTTGTTCGTAAGTTGTTCATAAGTTGCAACACTGCATTTGTAAGTGTAACTTCTGGTCGGAACACTGCATTCATAAGTGTAACGTCTGCCTGTGCATCAATGTGTGATGTTCTGGGCACTTGTCATGTTATCTGGGGCGTAGTACGGCAGTGTGAGATGTTTTAGGAAGTGCTCGAAAGGTATCCAGGACCCGCGCGGAGCACAAGTGGCATTGGAGGCTGTTCGTAAGTAGGAGTCGTTCGTAACTCGGGTGTTCATAACTCGGGGACTTCCTGTAGTGCTAATATGAATGTTCTCTTAAGTTGATAGCAGATAGTCTACCACCACAAGATATGAGTCTACCACAGTTTAGAGTGTTTGTTTACCTAATATCCTGACCCATTATCCAAAAAAACATTACAGAGAGGTGGTCCTTTAAAAATATAAATACAGGCAGATTTCAAAGACTTCCATTTAACATCATTATATAAAAATAATAATAATAATAACTACTGGAGAACCTTAGACGTAGGAGCTATGCCTTAAAATTCTTCAACAAAGTTTCTAGGGCCTTTCACCTGCAACCTGCTCATCTACCCCTTCCAATATTATTGGCACTTTTTGGCTGTCAAATAAAAACCATGGTTATATCAAAATGCAGCCTCTCCTGTGCACAATGCCACTTGTAGATAGTCTGGAACTCTCATTAAGTAAAAGATGTAACAGTGCATTGTTACATTTAATTTACTTTTTCAAAGGTAGACCCAAAGGCTGACCTTTGATCTGCATAGGACTTCTGTTTAAAAAAACCTCACAAGTAAAAAAGAAATTTAAATTAAATGCACCTCCTTTCTCCCCTTCTCCCTTAGCTATTATTTTTATGATGATTTTTACATTTTTTTTTTCACAATTAATATTTAAACTTTTTTTATTTATTTCTATTCATATTGTTTGTTATTTTTTTTTTTGTGTTGCATAACAAATACAAATAATTGAAAAAAATAAACTTTTTCTTTTGCAAATATTTTTTTCATGCTTTGTACTATAAATGTTATTTTAGTGTGATTTTATGTAGGGCACATTATAGAATAAAATATCGATTTACTTTTTATCTACAGTAACACTATTTATTCTAAAACCAGTGCTGATCAAGAAAAAAAAAACACTTAAAAAAAAAAAAATTGTCTGTTAATTGCACAGAAAATACATGACTTTTTAAA
The DNA here is from genome assembly GCA_037952925.1 of Lithobates clamitans. NCBI lineage: Eukaryota > Metazoa > Chordata > Amphibia > Anura > Ranidae > Lithobates > Lithobates clamitans. The sequence goes on along the minus strand of JBBGZY010003050.1, from coordinate 49,262 downwards.
GAGAATATTATCAAATAGATTCATAGTTTATTCTCCAAATAACAACATTTTATAATAATAGATATATATAATAAAATAATAAATGTACGTATTACTTTGTTATTTTCCTGGGGAAAAAAAATATTGCTGAATAAATAGGCATATGTAGAGCTATATAAATGTATAATAATAGTGTATGACTGTGGGGGGAGTGTAAATGTTGTTTATTAAAAATCTTACAAACATACAACTTAATAAAAACACATTTACATATATACAGAATAAAATAAATTATATATATATATATATATATATATATATATATATATATATATATATATATATATATATATATCATAGAAATAGAAACAGAAAATGCCTTTTTTGCCAGAAAACAACAAACAGAACTAAATATGCAAACCAAAACATATTTTAATATTAATATTATCATTATAGTGCACCCCAACAAAGCCCTAACCTCTACCTTAACATACCAGGCCAAGAAACAATTTAACACATTTAACCCATGCATGCAGCCTTTTTTCAAAAATCTGATCTTGCAAAAATCTAGGAGATGTGAAAGGATAGAAAGATAAGCTGCATACCCAGAGACTGACAGACAGCAGCTATGGAGACCTGACATTCCTCCACACCTTTGTCCAGGCCCCCGGACGCCACCTGTCCTTCTCAAGACCCTGAATTTTTCCAACCTCACCCAGAATGTTGTGCACCACCGCCACCTCAAAGGGGACACCTTTTTTTCAAGTGTAAACCTGACATTGTGCATTCCATATGAAGTAAAATCCCAATGAGTCTCAAAAGCCTCATAGGCCCACTCCGAGTAAGTCAAGCGGGAAAGGAGAGGGATAACCAATGCCCCACCCACCCGCTCAAAGACTTCTACAGGGGCACTGAAGCAAAAAATGGTCCATCGTCTCCTCAACCCCACCACACTCCACTCTTAGACAACCATGGTTCTCCATTAAACGATGTCTCGAGTTGCCCTTTACATAGATTCTGCCATGGAATGAGCAACAGGCCAAATCCTGAAACTCTAAGGAGATTCTCTCCAAGATTAATTAAATGCAGACCCTCCCTCATAACAGGGCCTTGGCAATTCCTCAAAGCCAGTGGCTCGCTAAAGGCAGAATCAACAACCCTCCTCTCCAAGGCCTTCCTAGGAAGAGGCTTAATTTCCTCCATCGTCACCCACCACTGCACAGAGCAACGTAAGCTGGGAGCTCATTGTGTTGGACCCTCAGGCTTTTCACAGGGCCCACCATTCTCCCAGCTTCACAGAAAAGGCCCAAACCAGGACTGAAAAATACCAACCCACCCAGTCAGTTCCTCTGCCCGCATATCAAACCCCCTGACGATATTCCCGAGTGTGGCGCGGGGTGGATTTTCACTACCAAAAGCGATAACCCTGATCCACATTTGGGATCGCATCGCAGGATCCAGGTACAGCAAACTTACCTTGTCCCCAGGATCCTGCGATGTCCTCCCCGCTCTGTGTGCAAGCCGTCCTCCGCTCGATCTATCAGAGAGCTGAGCTCCGTTCCCTGCGAGCATTGCGACACACGGGGATGAAGAACGGCGCCAAATTCAAAAAAGTAAAAATCACATTACATATACAGTACACTGTAATCTTACAGATTACATTACTGTATCAATTTATTTCACATCCCTTTTGTCCCTAGTGGCTTGTCCAGTGTCCTGCGTGCAGTTTTATATTATAAATACTGTTCTTTCTGCCTGGAAACTGGAGATTGTCCATAGCAACAAAAACCGTCCCTTTACATCAAAAGTGGTTTTAGACCAGCTAGAAAACAGCGATAATAAAATTAGAATCACTTGCAGAATTGAGCGATAGTGATTTGTGGGGAGATCTGTCATCAAACACTGAAAGTAATGACAGCGACAATTCTGCAACTGAGCAAATTTCAGTGTTTTTGATTTGATTACATTAATAAATAATTTTTATTATCATTATATTACTATTTATTATAATTATTTATAGTTATTTATTATATTATAATTTATCATTTCGTTTTTCAAACTTTATCGCACCCGGGATGTCTATTAGACTCTGGTTTGGACAGATTTAAGTGTGTTATTCCTAAGAATTACAGGCCTACAATATAAAACCCCAAATTTCCGTGCAAAATAATTGTACCACTTTCAGCACCTAAAATCTGAAATGATCATACCGCCAGGGAGGATAAGGACATTAGAGTGTAAGGTTCTCTGGTGCAGAGACTGATGTGACTGGCTCAGTGTTCTCTGTACAGGACTGCGGTATATGTCAGAGCTATATAAATGTACAATAATAATAGCGTGACTGTGGGGGGGGGGCATTAGAGTGTAAGCTCCTCTGGTACAGAGACTGAGGTCACTAGCTCTGTGCTCGCTGTACAGCACTTATATGTCAGAACTATATAAATGTATAATAATAATAATACTGTGTGACTGTGGGGGACATTAGAGTGTAAGCTCCTCTGGTACAGAGACTGACGTGACTGGCTCAGTGTTCTCTGAACAGCACTGTGGTATATGTCAGAGCTATATAAATGTATAATAATAATAAAAATAGTGTGTGACTGTGGTTGTAATAGAGTGTCAATGCATCAAAAAGCTTATTAGCAAGCATCAATCAGATCTCTGTGTTTTTTGTGTCTCTAACCCACAGCCAGTATGTATGTATGTACTAATTCTTGTTCAAGTATAGAATTCAGAGGGTCAACATAGCAACCAATTACAAGAATTTTCATAAGCATATTATCAATGATAGCTTTTATATTTATTGTTGGTAAAGTATTTTTACATAAAAATATGTATTTTAATAAAATAGGTAAACATCTTTTTAAATAATCGTATTTGTTTATGTATGTAGAAAATTAAACATTTGGAAAAATTCAACAACATCTATGTCAGAATAACAAATTCCTAAACATCCTGTTAATTAAAATGTACAAACCAACACATCGCAGTGACAATATAATGAATATAACAGCCGATATCCTGGGATGGGGCAGAAGGGAGACACCTCTCCCGAAATCCAGTACCGGAGAGCGAGGAAAGATCTACAAGCACACAACGCTCACCTCCTATGGAAAGAAGTTCTCTGAAATTCTACCTCTCCATTCTTATAACCAATTCTCTCCACAGGAGACTTTATTCTCACTCCATTTCCATTGCTGGATCTTAATTAGCAAGAAATGAGACTGGGAGTGCATACACCGTACTCCGAGGGGAACACGCAACGAATAACAAACAGATGAGAATTAAGAAATCCTCGAGGATGAGGGGCTTTGTCATGAGACTCGTGTTTGGTAATCTGGCCGCCCATAACATTCAATGACATTTTATCTTAGAGAGTTAACACAATGATAACAGTGAACAGTCCGAGTCTACCCGGATGGGATTTTTTTGTTTTTGTTTTAGGGTTTCAATACTTTTTTTGTTGTTGTTGTTGAACTTTACTATTTAGCTTTTTTATTTTCAGATTGCCTTTAAAAAGTCAAAGAGCCGTATAAAAAAAGGGGAAAAATACAAAAAAATGGTAGAAAAAATGATTGTGAAGAAGTAAAAAACAAATAATGACATTGTCTAAAAGTAGAATTCTAAGTAGATAAAATAGAAACAAATGAATGTGAGGAAAAGATGATCCGCACTCCGGTTAGTGCTCTTAAAAAGTGTAATATTTATTGACAAGCCACAGTGACCAAACGCAAATGAGAACAGTTGACGCGTTTCAGCCTATAAGGCCTTAGTCATAACTAAGACTAAGGCCTTTTGGCTGAAACGCGTCAACTGTTTTCATTTGCGTTTGGTCACTGTGGCTTGTCAATAAATCTTACACTTTTTAAGAGCAATCACCGGAGTGTGGATTATCTTTTCCTCACTTCCCTACTCAGCCAGCGACTGTGGATCGAGCACCCGGGATCTCTGCTTTCTATGTGATGTATGGGTAGTAGCACTGACTTTTTTGTTTATATTCTGGAAACAAATGAATGCAGCTCTGTAATTATTATTACATTATTTAAAAGTGGAACCACTTACCGACTGTCTCACACAGATATACTGTGGCAGAAGGGCATGTACAGGCAGATTAACGTACCTGTATGTTGCTCTTAAAGAGGCGGCTTGCACGCACCCACCCGTCGGGATCTCCGTGACCATGATCGCGGGTCCCACGGACGCGATGTCCACGGGGACACCCGCAATCGCCTCACGGTGAGGAAGAACGGGGAGATGCTAATGTAAACAAGCATCTCCCCATTCTGCCTAATGACACTTTCACTGGTCACAGCTCCCTGTAATCGGAAGCGGTGATCAGTGATGTGTCACAGACAGCCCCTCCCTCCACAGTTAGAATCACTCCCTAGGACACACTTAACCCCTACAGCGCCCCATAGTGGTTAACCCTTTCACTGCCAGTGACATTTACACAGTAATCAACGCATTTTTATTTGCACCGATCGCTGTATAAATGTGAATGGTTCCAAAATCGTGCCAAAAGTGTCCGATGTGTCCGTTATAATGTCGCAGTCATGATAAAAATTGCAGATCGCTGCCATTACTAGTAAAAAAAATTATCAATAAAAATGTCATAAAACTATCCCCTATTTTTAGACGCTATAACTTTTGCGCAAACCAATCAATAAAGGCTTATTGTGATTTTTTTTTACCAAAAATATGTAGAAGAATATGTATCGGCCTAAACTGAGGAAAAATATTTTAATTACATATATTTTATGGATATTTATTATAGCAAAAAGTTTTTAAAAAATGCATTTTTTTTCAAAATTGTCGCTATTTTTTTGTTTATAGCGCAAAAAATAAAAACCGCAGAGGTGATCAAATATCGCTAAAAGAAAGCTCTATTTGTGGGGAAAAAAGGACTTCGATTTTGTTTGGGTGCAATGTCGCACGACCGCGCAATTGTCAGTTAAAACGACGCAGTGCTGAATCGCAAAAAGTGCTCTGGTCAGGAAGGGGGTAAATCCTTCAGGGGCTGAAGTGGTTAAATAATACACTTTTATGTTTTTTAGAAGCAGTGTTATAAAAAGTGTAAATAAATATTACAATATATAGATTTATTTTATGTTGAAGCTCTTGAAATGATGTGGTTATTTATTTGATTCTACAAGTGAAAAAAGGGAAAGGATAAAGCCATAGAAAGTAAGTTTAGATGTAATTTGTATTTGAATGGCAGCCAATGTAATTCTGGGGTTCAAGAAAAAAACACTTTTTATTAGCACTAAAATATAGCAAAATAAGATTTTATTCCAGTAGTTATCTTAGTTGTATGTGTTTTATACTGTTTACTTTTACTAAAAAATACATTAAAATCATTATTAGTTAATACATACATGGCGAAATTTACAAAATTCCTACTAAATATAAAAGCAAAAACTGTATTGAGTTAGTACATAACAAATATTTGTACATTTTAAGTTGTGCCTTTTTGTGAAATGGTGAAAACTGAAGGTATGCAATGCTGTCAATAAAAACAATTTACTCCAAATATCTGGAGGTTACTATTGTTCCCTATCAGCTTTCAGAGTTTGTAAAAGACCCCCCAAACCATATATTTTCTGAAAGCAAAGGACCTGTAAAATAAACAAGTGCTGCTGATTTTTTAGGCCCCGCAATATTAAGGCAAATGTTCATCAAATCGCCATTTTCACAAAAGATACACTAAAATCATTATTAGTATATGCCAATGGTGGGCCTTATAGATATCAGAGATCTAAACAGACCTCTGATGTCTTTTTTTTTTAAACAGAGAAAGGGACTAAAGACCATCCTTTTCTCTGCTGCCTCAGCTGCTCTGTACATGAATGAATAGGAGTCTGTATAGATATATACAGAGAGTATACTGGTACTGCTAGAGATAATTGGGAGAAGATAGTGGATGCTGATATTGCGAGTGACATGAATTTTCTATGTGGTGTTTGGAAGGAGAACACACTTTATATGAGGGTCTAGTGACTTGGATTCGTTCTCTGAAGTTGGTACGAATAATATTGCAAACGGCCTACCCTTAATTTAAACATCATGTTTTGCTTGCCCCTGCCACCCTCATTAGCCATCTTGAAGCAACATATAGGTCATACTCTTCTGATCGTGAGTGAAGGTCCTGAGTAAGCAACTACGTGAAACGCGTTGGCATTTCTGGATTGTTGTATCAAGGAGATATGCAAAATGATATAAAATCTTACACTTAATGCCCCGTACACACGGTCGGACTTTGTTCGGACATTCCAACAACAAAATACTAGGATTTTTTCCGACGGATGTTGGCTCAAACTTGTCTTGCATACACACGGTCACACAAAGTTGTCGGAAAATCCGATCGTTCTGAACACGGTGACGTAAAACACGTACGTCGGGACTATAAACGGGGCAGTGGCCAATAGCTTCCATCTCTTTATTTATTCTGAGCATGCGTGGCACTTTGTGCGTCGGATTTGTGTACACACGATCGGAATTTCCGACAACGGATTTTGTTGTCGGAAAATTTTATATCCTGCTCTCAAACTTTGTGTGTCGGAAAATCCAATAGAAAATGTGTGATGGAGCCTACACACGGTCGGAATTTCCGACAACAAGGTCCTATCACACATTTTCCGTCGGAAAATCCGACTGTGTGTACAGGGCATAAGAGTTGTGACCCTATATATTGGAGTTTTTTTACCCCATTCGTTTTTATTGATCTTCTATTTTTTGTATACATTTTTTATTATGTAATAAAATCCTGCATTCATATTGTGATTGTTGTCCCTGGTACCAGTTAAGACTGTTATTATTACTTTTTTGTTGGTGTTATATGTTTTGGAATAGGATGTCGTAGGCAGCATGGCAGCCCAATTTATGGAGCCTATTATGACTTTTGTACTTTTATTTCTGAAGTGACTGTACTTATAAAAAAAAATGTACTGTCATTATGTCTGTGTATATGGTTCATGGATAGATTGTGTTGGAAATGTATACTGCAGTCTCTTTAGTGTACCATCTTTACTTTACTTGTTTGTCTCTTGTTTTTGTAAAGCCTACCAAATTTTTTAATAAAAAGTCTGATAAAAAATAAAATAATATATGGTGCGGGCACGCACGCGATACCTTCAGTACACTGGGGTGCCTTGACGTGGCCACTGCGGCTTACACATATGTTTGCAAATGTGTGCAAATAAACCCCTACTTTTTAACGTGAACTGTTAGACAGGTTCAATTCGGTTTTGTTGCAGACTAGGTGGTAAGTGAGCTGGGAATTTTTGTTTTTTATGTGTGTTGTATGTGATCCTTGCCACATAGGCTAGTTATAGGTTGGGGTTGGTTGCCGTTTGTACAATTTGTAAATTGGTGCAGGGATGCACGTAATATCTTCAGCCATGATTGTGCCCTCGCTGGGTGTCACGTACCGGGTGCTGGAGGCCAATGGAGAGAGGGCTTCCTTTGCGGCTAAGTTCCAGTTCCCCCTGAGGGTGAAACAGGAGGGGTCAGGCCCAAAGTGGCATGGGTCACCTGCTGGACTGTGTGCAGGAAGTTTTTAGAATACTGCTGGTGTGCTGGAGTGGAGTCAGCAGACAGGTGGCGCCCATGAAATGTTGCAGGTCTAGGACAATGCCAAGACTGGAGCGTGGTTGGAGGAAGCTGAGGTCAGGAGGAAGCTGAGGTCAGGAGCCAGGTGGGTATCGGAGCAGACATGGACAGGTGAATAGTCAAGATCGGGAACCAGGTGCATATCAGAGCAGACATGGTCAGATGGATAGCCAAGTTCAAACACAGGAAGCAGGCAGGAGACAGGTCAAGGACAAGCCGGGTGGGTAACAGGAGACACAGGAACAGGAATATCACAAAGATATAAATAGGGCCAAGGATAAATCCAAGGGAAAAAAACAAGCTTACTTACCATGGAGATAACACACTGGAGGAGCCGAAGATAAACCAGCAAATGTAATCACTAACAGGTTTCCTTATAAAGGCTTATTGGCACCAAAATTAGGCTGGGGACATACATGTCTGAGCGCCAGTGCATCTGCGTGGTCCGGCGTGCACCCGTGCGCATGCCTGTTTGTGTGCGCTCGCACCCGTTTGCCAGTGCACATGCATGTGCACATTGGATATGTGCCAGTGAGAATTCCTGCAACCATTTGAAGTACTGGCAGAGCTGCCAGGTCCTCGAGACTTCTATTTCTGCTGATGCCCTAACACTGGGTGTCCCGTGCATCAATCTACCTTTAAGCAGTAATGGACTCCCTTCAGCCGCCATTGTGCCCTTGCTGGATGTCCTGTGCGTCCCTATACCTTTAAAGGGGATGGACTCCCTCCAGGCAGACCTGCCCTTAATCTATCCAACTGCTATATATGTGCTCCAATTTGGGAGGCTCTCAAAATTATAGAGTTAGAACCGCAGTAAACTGGGGTGCCTCGACATTTCCACTGCGGCTTACACATATATTTGCAACTAAACCCTTTGTTTTTAACATGAATTCTTACACAGGGTCAATTTGGTTTTGTTGCAGACTGGCTGATAAGTGAGCAGGGAATTTTTTTTTTCTATGTGTTGCCCTTTCATGTGCTCCTTGCTGCAAAGGCCAGTTTTAGGTTGGTGTGGTTGCTATTTGTTTGCACTGTTTTCTTTGAGGCTTGGTTCACACTTCTATGGCTTGGGATCCGAATTGTGAGACCCCCCCTCAAGTCGTGTGACATGTGAAATCCCATTTCAGTCAATGAGAGCTGTCTTTTTTAGCACTACTGAAGTCACTCCGACTTTAGAAAAGGTTCCTGTACTACTTCTATCTGATTTGTGCCTATATACTTTAATGGAAGTAACCTCAACGTCAGATCCAATTGATTTGGATTCGACATTACAGGAAGATTACCCAGGCATTCCCTGAAATTGCTTCAAGGTTGCTTCAAAGTCACTCCAAGTCTTTTCAAAGTCACTTCAAGTGACATCAAGTCGCACTCAAGTCGCCTGGCAAAGTCAAACTGTAAGTTGCACGACTTTCAGGTCACGGCAGTGTGACCCAAGCCTGAGTCTATTTTATCTGGTTTTAGTCTTACATTTTGGAATTTCTATAATTATTTAGTTTTTACTGGATAAAAAATAAATAATTAATAATGATACTACTATTACCACTACTATTACTGCTACGAAGGGATGCTGATAAGTATTGAGCCTTTCCCAGAAAAAAAATTGGGCTAGGAAGCTGTAAATTGCAGGGTTTACTGGCCAATTTGTCTATATGCATTGATGCAAAAATCAACTGTCCTATGATTTTAACTTACCTTTATTTTTCAGGTCCAAAGTGAACATGGCAGCACCTCCAGAAAAATTCAATGTGGAAGAGCATAGGGCCATAATCAAGTTCCTGTTTCTCCAAGGGAAAGTTATGAAGCAGATCCATGAAGAAATGTCACAAACTTTGGGTGAAAGTGGCCCTTCATATGCAACAGTTAAATGTTGGGTTGTCAGTTTTAAAACTGGCCATTTTGGTATTGAAATTGAGAAACCCCGTGAAAGAAGGACCTACTGCTCCAGGTGTATAGGGTAACCCAATATTATCTTAATAAGGAGTGCCATCCCTGGCCCACCTTCATGGGATACTTGAAGAAAAAGAACAGGCGCACATCCAAAGGTTCCAAATGCCTTTATTGAAATCGCCGTGATGACGCCACATAGACTCTTTTCACATATACATCTTGCGTTTAATGAAGCACAAGATGTATGTGTGAAACGCTTAGACGTGACTGTTTTCTGGTGTCCTTGGTGTCCTCATGGTAATTTCAATAAAGGTATTTGGAACCTTTGGATGTGCAGCTGTTCTTCTTTTTCTTTGAAAAACCCAGTTGAAGGCCTGTTTCTGTCTCCGTGCCTGCAAATGTGAAAACCATCCATGACATGATCATGGAGGACCACCGAATATCAGCCAAATGTATTGCTACATATCTGGGAATATCACGTGAGAGAGTTGGTGCCATTATCCACAACGACTGGAAAACGAGAAAGCTTGCAGCAAAGTGGATCCCAAAACTTTTGACTTTTGCAAGCACAGAGACAGAAACATGCCATCCACTGAGTTTATCACTTTCAACACCGAAATGGCCAGTTTTAATTATTAAAATCTCTGGGATCACTGTCACCCAAAAGTTTGTAACATTTCATCATGGATCTGCTTTGCACCCTTCCCTTGGAGAAGTAGGAACTTGATTATGGCCCTATACTCTTCCACATTTAATTTTTCTGGAGGTGCTGCAATGTTCACTTTGAACCTGAAAAATAAAGATAAGTTAAAAGAATAGGTAGTTGATTTTTGCATCATTGAATATAGACAAATTGGCCAGTATGCCCTGCAATTTACAGCTTCTTAGTTTTTTCTGTTTAAGGCTCAATACTTATCAGCACCCCTCGTACTACTACTACTACTACTACTACTACTAATAATAATAATAATAATTATAATAATAATATTCTACATATAAACTCTACCTATAAAAAGGTAAACTATTTAGTGAATGCATCTAAATTGTGAGAAACTTAAATTTTCCTTATTTAGATTTAGAATCTCCAAACTTAGTTTCTGATATATGCTTCAGAGTTGGCATATAATTTGTTATATTGTAGTGCTTTGTATATTTTACCATGAAATCCATTCAGTATCAGAACTAGAAGTAAAAAAAAAAAAACGATATGAGCAATGCAATGTGTGTGACATTTCATGCCTCCATATATTTTCATTTCTATATATTTCAATTATTTTTAAAGTTAAATGGTCCCTTGGCATTTTCAAAGCACAGCCGAGTACATCTCAGCATTGTAAGAACAATCACATTGTAATTCTTCTGAGATCAATCTAAAAGGCAGCTGCTCACATTTTACAGAAACTAATCTCCAAAGATCAGAAAATGAAGTTTCTTAGCTGGATAGAATTATGCCACGTACAAATGAGTGGACTTTACGGCAGACTTTGCCCGGCGGACTTTTCGATGGACTTTATGACAGACTTTCCGAATGAACGGACTTGCCTACATACAATCCACCAAAGTCCGTCGAATTCGTACGTGATGACGTACGACCGGACTAAAATAAGAAAGTTCATAGCCAGTAGCCAAGAGCTGCCCTAGCGTGGCTTTTTGTCCGTCGAACTAGCATACAGACGAGCGGACTTTTCGACCGGACTCGAGTTCGAATGATAGATTTAAAACATGTTTCAAATCTAAGTCCGTCCAACTTTTGAGAAAACAAAGTCCGCTGGAGCCCACACACGATCGAATTGTCCGACCAAATCCCATCCGCTGGGCAAAGTCTGCCGTAAAGTCCGCTTGTGTGTACGTGGCATTAACCCGCTGGGAATACACATTTGCCTATTTATAAAAAGGAGTGGTGGAAAATAACAGGATTCATTTACAAAAGGAATGAAGAATATTCATCTAACAAGGTTAAAGTGTAAGTAAACCCTCCTATTGTTTTCAGCCAAGGAAGTCACAATTTTTGCTTCTGTTTAATCTACAACTGCCATGATGCTGCACATGTGATCAGTTATGGCACCAGCCATTGGATGGTTTGACAGTTCGGTTGAGAGCACAACCAATGGGAGTGTTACATTTCCATCACATGCCGGAAATAAAACTGCTTTATGGATGGATTTACTTCTGCTTTAAGTTGTGTTCAGTGCGCTTGCACATGATTGGATAAATGAAGTGAACCCAGCTTTGCCTTATTTGCTAAATCACTTATTTCCTCTGACTTAGTAAATCAGCTAAAATGAATGTAAACATTTCTCCAGATGCATTGCAATCCTTTTCTGGTACATCAAAGAGTGGAATATTTTGCAGAGCGTCTCTTCTGTCACTCGTATTCTAACCCCCTTGAACCCAGCGTTGGCTATTTTAGGCCTAGGCATTGATTAATTTCCTGTCATATACTGGAAAATGACAACCAATATTCTATTGGCTGCCAAATTGTCAATCAGGAGATATTGGAAACTGGACCTGGCCCCCAATCAGTCCGAAGCTGTGGATATTACACATCAACACTATTTATATGAAAAAGCATTGGCTTTGCAATCAGATTCCTTCCACTCCTTTGAAACATCATGGAAACCTTGGGTCAACTCGTATTCTTTTACCTCTGTATAAACATCAGATCTGTTTATTTGTGTGTTTGCTTGGTTTACTCCTGCTTTGCTGCCCTACCTATCCAGTCCTGCACCCATATGTTCCTGAGATGTCACTCCTTCCTAGTACTCGACATACTGCTTTAAATAACCTGAATTAAGTTGTTCTACTCTTCCTATCTCGCTTCTGTTGTGCTTTTCCTTTGTGTTCATGAACTGCCTGTTCTCAAAGTTGGATTGCCTTTGTACTTTATAGCCATAATGTACAGAATGACTGTTGGGGGCTAAATCCGCTATCTTAACAGACACATTTGTGTGTTTGTTCTGTCTTAAAGTGATTGTAAAGTCTCATTTTTTCTTTAGTAAAAAATAACAAACATGTTATACTTACCTGCTCCGTGTAATGGTCTTGCACAGAGTGGCCCAGATCCTCCTCTTCTCGGGTCCATCTTCTGTGATCCTGGCCCCTCCCTCCTGTTGAGTGCCCCCATAGCAAGCAGCTTGTTATGGGGGCACCCGAGTCGTGCCACAGCTCTCTGTGTCCAATCAGACACGGAGCTGCAGCTCAGCCCCGCCCATTTTCTCAGCTCATTGGCTGACTGACTTTGATAGACCACAGCAGGAGCCAATGTTGCCTTGCTGCTGTCTCAGCCAACGAGGAGGGGAGTTACGGGCAGCCGAGTCTTTCGTGCAACACCTCTGGATCTAGATGGGGCTCAGGTAAGTAAGTGTCAGCAGAAGTCTGATTATTTGATCATTGGAGGACAGAAAGGCTGTGAAAACTCCAGTTCCAGCTCAACCTCATTCTGGCCACCTATCATCTCTGAGTGGATGGAGTCACAGCTGGTATGCAGGCTCCCTGAGACAGGCTGCATGCCATTCCTTGTATGCACAGATCCTCCCCCTGCTGTCAATCACAGCCAGTGAGCCAGTCAATTCTAAAGCATGACATGTTAGGTATCTTTATACTCGTGGTAACATCATTGTTTACATTAAACAAAAAAATTGGGGTAAAACCAATTCAGCCCCGGAAGATTTGGCTGCTTAATGACCAGGCCATTTTTTGCGATATGGCACTGCATCGATTTGACAATTGCGCGGTTGGGCAACGCTGTACCCAAACAAGATTGATGTCCTTTTTTTTCCCACAAATAGAGCTTTCTTTTGGTGGTATTTGATTACCTCTGCGGTTTTTTTATTTTTTTCGCTATAAACAAAAGAAGAGCGACAATTTTGAAACAAACACAATATCTTTTCATTTTTGCTATAATAAATATCCCATATTTAAAAAAAAAAAAAAAAAAAATAGTTTTTTCCTTAGTTTAGGCTGATATGTATTCTTGTACATATTTTTGGTAAAATAAAAAATCGCAATAAGCGATTGGTTTGCACAAAAGTCATAGCGTCAACAAAATAGGGGATAGATTTATGGCATTTTTATTATTATTTTTTTTTTTTTACTAGCAATGGCGGCAATCTGAATTTACTAGTAAAAATCTACATTGCGGTGGACAAATTGGACACTTTTGACATATTTTTGGGACCACTGACAATTATACAGCGATCAGTGCTAAAAAAATGCACTGATTACTGTATAAAATGTCTGTGAGACCTGCTTCCCGATTGGCCAAAGCGTCAGGCGATCCTATTGAATGCCTAGCGCTTTGGCGCAAGAGGAGACACGGCGGAGGAAGCTGGAGCCCCCCCGCCCCAAAGCACTCCCCCATGTTGAGGGCATGTGGCCTAGTATGGTTAAGGAGGGGGGTGCGCTCGCTCGTCCCCCCTTTCCTAGCCTGGCGGGCTGCATGCTCAGATAAGGGTCTGGTATGGGGGCTCACGCCGGGTTTTTTTTACATTTTGCAATGGCGTTCCCCTTAAAATCCATATCAGACTCGAAGAGCCTGGTATAAATTGGGGGTGACCCACACGCCGTTTTTTTTTTTTTTCATTTTTTTATTGCTGGCAATGTTTTTTTTTTATTCAGCTGTCAGCGGGGAAGACCTTTGACAGCTGATGGCTCATTGGTTGTTAAGGACGCTGCGGCCTGCTACCTGGCCTCCGCTCTTTAACAACCAGTTATTCACTGCGCCCTGATTGGGCAAAGCTCTGCTTAGAATGCACTGTGCAGCACGCAGTGCATTGCAGGGCGTCCGGCAGGTTGAAACACCCACCAAACGCCCTGCAAATTCAGGTGTTTACCAAACGGATGAACGGCGATGTTCGGGCCAAACTTTAGCTCGACCCTAACCGTTAGCCCAACTCTATTGGTTATATTGACGTGCAACAATTATTTTATTGCAATTTATGAACAGCAATCATAACACAATTAAAACAACATACTTTTTGTATTTTGACCAGTATTAGTTTAAAAATGTATTGATGTAGAATAATAGTATAAAGTGTATTCTATCATCTGTATTTACAAGTTATTTATAGATGAAAGAAAGTTTTTTTTTTACCAACTTTGTGTCTTAAAGGTAACATAAAAAGAAATCTAATACAGAAAACAAATAAAAATGACAAAAGGAACAAATTTTATTTTAGCCAAATAACTGTTAATGAAAAATATTCAGTATTTAGTAAGGATATTTACACTGAATATGATGATTTAGTACAACAAAAGCCTGCTGCATTCACACCTTTTGTTTTCAGGCAGAAAGTCGCACGTTTTTACCGCAATTTTGCACAGGTCAAAAGTTCACCAATGTAAAAAGCAGAAAAACGCCTGTAATCTGCCCAAAAAGAAGCTCATGTACTTTTTTTGAGCTTCAGGCGTTTTGCTTCAGGCAACAAAATGCTCAGATGTGAACAGGGGCCATTTAAATGAATGGGATTTTGATTGTTGGTCGTTTTTCTGGCGTTTTATGAGCGTTTTACGAGCTGAAAATGTTGAGGTGTGAATGCAGCCTAATGCCGCGTACACACGATCAGGATTTTGGTCGGAAAAAGATACGATGGCTTTTCACACAAAAGTTCGCTGAACTTTCGACCGTCGAGAACGGCAGTGACGTACAACACTACGACGAGCCAAGAAAATGAAGTTTAATGCTTCCGAGCATGCGCCGAATTGTTTCCGAGCACGCGTAGGAATTTTGCGCGTCGGAATTGCTACAGACGATCACATTTTCGGATAGGAACTTTTCCCGACCGAAAAGTTGAGAACATGCTCCCAATCTTTTGCTGGCTGGAATTCGGCCAGTAAAAGTCCGATGGAGCATATAACGGTCACATTTTCCGACCAAAAGCTCTCATCGGTCTTTTGCCGATCGTGTCTACACGGAATAAAAGTGTGTCATGTGACTGATTGCAGAGAGCTGCAAAGGAAGTCAGTTCTGGAAGAATGCACAACTGTGACTTTTTGTCAAAGACACCCTGTCACCACCACAACATTTTAGGTAAAAGAAAAAGCAGGTATTTTAAATGCTTTCTTGCAATATTTTCCTTTCCATTAATAACATTTTATTCAATGTGCCAAAAATCAACAACTACCCCCCTCACATGTTATAGCCCTCCTCTTCTCTCTTCACTGGTCCAGCTCCTCCTCCCCTTCCCTTTTTTCCCTACACCATTTTATTTTAGCTTTTGAGTAGTAGAAAATACTACAATGTGTCACATGAGTGACAGCTCCGAGTCTTCTGGGGCTCCAAACATCACATCCAAGAGTAATTGCAGAAAAGCGGAGGACAAGGATTAATGGACTTTAAAGGTGCCACTATGGTCCCAAATTGAAAAAAGAAATTGCTCACATATGTATGTAAACAATTTACATTTTATTATGACAACTATAAAATGACATATTAAAAACAATATGAAATGTATGCATGCTGTCCAAATATATCTCCTCATGTGTATAAATCACAAGGCTACACAGATACACCTGTATGGATTGGCCCACAAGTTAATCACGAGTAAAATAGTGGTAATCCGGCATATGGATGTGGGGGCCAGCTCCAGAGTCACTGGGATAACACCAATAGATCGCTACGCGTTCCGCCAAAGGCTTCTTCAGGGGGTCCTGTTGGTTATGGCACAATCACGATAAGAGACATGGAGTGCCTAGTTCACCATACATAAGGGAAGGGAGAAATGTATAGCCAGCCAAAGAGAGGGAGGGGCCCTATGTTACAGCTAAATAGCAGGAGCAAAAAGTACAAAAGTATTTTATATAGTATAAAAGTATAAGTATAAGTATATAATACTTTTATATACTATAAAAGTATTTATATACTTTTGTACAAAAAGTACAAAAGTATAAAAATAAAATTTAAAAAATATGTATAAGCAAAAGTATAAAAACAAAATAAAAAAAGATAGTAAAGCCTTGTTCACACAAGGGATACTACAGCGTGGGCCAAGTTTACCCGCACGGGGATGCACCGGTGTTCCATGCATTCAAATGCAGGCAGTTCTATTGATTTCATTTGGGATGTGGCAACTGCATGGGCACAGCTGCTGCTCCCAATTTGACATCCGCGTGGGTCCGGGTTTATGTCCCTGAGCTGAAACTGTCTATGTTCGGGGCCGTACACCCAAACAGATGTCAGATTGGGAGCAACAACTGTGCCTGTGCAGCCGCTGCATCTCAATTAACATGAATGGGACTGCTTGCACAGGGATTCATGGAAAACCTGGGCATTCCTGTGCAGGTAAACACAACCCTCCACGGTCATACACTTTAGTACGCCCCATGTGAACGAGGACTTAGTAGCAATTTAGCAGTAATTTTGTAAGTTGTGTTGCGTTTGTCTGCACTAATAATGATTTTAGTGTATCTGTATTGAAAATAGCAATCTTATAAACATTTGGGCAACTATTTTCAGAAAATGAATGTTTTGGGGGTCTTTTATAAAATTCTGAAAGCTGTAAGTGAAAAATGATAACCTCCAGATTTTTATAGTAAATTGTGTTTATTTACAATTTTGCACATCTTCAGTTTTCACCATTTCATAAAAAAAGTGCAATTTTCCATCTACAAATCTTTGTTATGTAATAACTTAATACAGTTTTAGCTTTTATATTTAGTGGGAATTTTGTAAGTTTTGCTGTGTTTGCGAATAAGGATTTTTCTGTAATTTCAGTGGAAATATTGTTTTGGGCAAATATCACGGGGCCTAAAAAAACAGTAGCACCTTGTTTTTATTCTAAAGGCCCTAAGCTTTCAGAAAATTTATGGTTTGGGGGGGGGGGGGGGTCTTCACAAACTCTTGAAAATAATAACCTAAGATTTTTAGAGTAAATTGTGTTTATTTACAGTTTTGCACACCTTCAGTTTTCACCATTTCACGAAGGGTGCAATTTAGAATGTACAAATATTTGTTATTTATTAACTCAATACATTTTAGCTTTTATATTTAATAGGAATTTAGCAGGAATTTTGTAACTTTTGCTGTGTATGTGCCCACAAATAAGAATTTTTGTGCATTTTTAATGAAAATATAGTTTTAATAAACATTTGCTCAAATATCATGGGGCTTAAAAAAATCAGTAGCACCTTCTTTTTTATTCTACTGGTCCTATGCTTTCAGAAAATGTATGGTTTGGGGGGGGGGGGGGTCTTTTACAAACTCTGAAAGCTGTAGGGGAAAACTAAAAAAAAAATGGAAAAAAAATAGCAAAAATGTTCTGCCCACCTGAGTTTAAAAGTGGAGCGCAGGGCCTGGCAGCGAAAGGGTTAAATTAATCCCTACTCTATTCTATTAAATAAAAAATCTGATATCTTATATAGGTCATAGGAAGGTGTTTTTGTATCCTTCTCTATCTCTATTTTGGTGGAAAGATCCTCCTGAAAACACGTTGAAATGCTGTTCTAAAATCCTGGTTCCTCAGACTGTAAATGAGAGGATTGAGGAAAGGAAGGATCACCGTGTAAAAGATTGCCACACCTTTGTCACCATAAAAATGATGACCAGCACTTTGCCAAAAATAATTGAACATTGAAGAGCCATAATTCACAAACAACAGTGTCAGGTGAGAGTTACAAGTAGAGAAAACTTTACTCCTATTGCCCTTAGCTTGCATTTTAAGAACCGTTTTGAATATATAGACATAGGACAGGATGGTCAGTGTTAGAGCTCCACCTCCAAGGATGCCACCTGAGAGGAAGACCAGCAGAATGTTTATGAAGATGTCACTGCAGGAAATATGAAACAATTGTGGAAGGTCACAGAAGAAGCTTTCTATATTATCTAATCCACAAAATGTTAATTTGAAGGCATTAAGTGTATGAACCAAAGAATTGGTAAAGCTGAGACACCACACAATGGACACCAACTGTACACACACTTTCCAACTCATGATCTGTGTGTAATGTAATGGCTTACAAATAGCCATATATCGATCATAGGACATGACAGCCAACAAAAAATCTTCACAACCAGCAAAGAAAAGAAAGAAGAAGACTTGGGTTATACAAGCCTTTATGGAAATTTTTCTTGTCTTGGTGTGAAGGTCAAATAATATTCGTGGGATGGTTACTGTGGAATAGCAGAGGTCCAAAACGGCCAGGTTCCCAACAAAGAAATACATAGGAACATGAAGGTGAGAGTCAGTGACTATGAGGACAATGGTCAGCAAATTCAAGATTAATGTCAGAAGGTAGATGAGAAGGAAAATGAGAAATAGAGGGAGCCGAAGAGCTGGAAGGTCAGAGAATCCAAAGAGAAAAAATTCATTTAGTATTGACTGATTTCTCATTGTAATAAAATGTCATCTATATATAATCTGATATCTTTGACTGAAATCCAAAATGCTATAAAAAAATATGAAACTTGCATAAAGCTTTCCCTAATTTTTTTTTTTTTTACAATTTCATTTTATGCAAATAAAAACCATAGAGAAAGCCTATAAGTAAAATACAATTCATGTTTTTTCTACAACTTAAACTAAAACTTAATTCATCATAATCTAAAATATTGAATTGAGAAAATCTGTTACCTTAAGATGTTGACTGAATTGGACTGATTTCTTGTTTATGCCAGTGATGATAAATGTTATAATTCTTCACCAAAATTCTAAGATATTGGCTGTAACCTGAATGCATGGAGCATCAATGGGCTGTAACTGCAGGATGCACTGAGCAGGGTGTAATATCCATTGTCCATCATCCAAAAGATTAGGAAAAGACAATTATTCCTGCCGCACCAGAAACAAAAAAATACAACTTTATTAACACCTTACCCGAAAGAAATGACCATTTGAATTTGTGTCGTGTCCAACTTATATAATGAGCACTAAAAAGTAAATTTCAAAGATGAGACCAAATGCAGTCATTTTAATAGATGATAAAATTTCAGTCAGGTAGACTGGTTTATTGACTATTTTCTCTGCACAGAACACACGTGATTGCCACAAAGTGAAACCTTACCAATGGACATTCAGAGATAGGCCTTCAATTATCAATCTTCAATGGCATTAAGGCAACTTAAAGTAAATCTAATCACTAAAATATCATATAGGCTTTAACTTAATATTAATGTGATTTTAAATATTAACTTAAAGAGGAAGTAAACCCTGATGGGTTTACTTCCTCTTTGTATCCCTGCAAAGGTAAAGCATAATGGGCTACTATGCTCTATATGTATAATAAATTAAATGTTAATTAGTTATATTGTTAGATATGTATAGCTTTATATAGATATATATCTATATACAGTGGGGACGGAAAGTATTCAGAACCCCTTAAATTTTTCACTCTTGTGTTATATTGCAGCCATTTGCTAAAATCATTTAAGTTAATTTTTTTCCTCATTAATGTACACACAGCACCCCATATTGTACACACAGCACCCCATATTGACAGAAAAACACAGAATTGTTGACATTTTTGCAGATTTATTAAAAAAGAAAAACTGAAATATCACATGGTCCTAAGTATTCAGACCCTTTGCTCAGTATTTAGTAGAAGCACCCTTTTGATCTAATACAGTCATGAGTCTTTTTGGGAAAGTTTTTCACTCCTGGATTTGGGGATCCTCTGCCATTCCTCCTTGCAGATCCTCTCCAGTTCTGTCAGGTTGGATGGTAAACGTTGGTGGACGGCCATTTTTAGGTCTCTCCAGAGATGCTCAATTGCGTTTAAGTCAGGGGTCTGGCTGGGCCATTCAAGAACAGTCACGGAGTTGTTGTGAAGCCACTCCTTCGTTATTTTAGCTGTGTGCTTAGGGTCATTGTCTTGTTGGAAGGTAAACCTTTGGCCCAGTCTGAGGTCCTGAGCACTCTGGAGAAGGTTTTCGTCCAGGATATCCCTGTACTTGGCTGCATTCATCTTTTCCTCGATTGCAACCAGTCGTCCTGTCCCTGCATCTGAAAAACACCCCCACAGCATGATGCTGCCACCACCATGCTTCCCTGTTGGGACTGTATTGGACAGGTGATGAGCAGTGCCTGGTTTTCTCCACACATACCACTTAGAGTTAAGGCCAAAAAGTTCTATCTTGGTCTCATCAGACCAGAGAATCTTATTTCTCACCATCTTAGATAAATATGTGTCACAGCAAAGGGTCTGAATACTTAGGACCATGTGATATTTCAGTTTTTCTTTTATAATAAATCTGCAAAAATGTCAACAATTGTGTTTTTCTGTCAATATGGGGTGCTGTGTACAATAATGAGGAAAAAAAATAACTTCAATGATTTTAGCAAATGGCTGCAATATAACAAAGAGTGAAAAATGTAAGGGGGTCTGAATACTTTCCGTCCCCAATGTATATCTATAGATATATATATATATATATATATATATATATATATATATATATATATATATATATATATATATATATATATATATATATATATTTATGGGTGGAGCCCTTTGTCCAATATGGACATAGATAACATTTGTAGTTAACACAAAACTTACCATCGGAAATAGACCTGGAAGTGTGGACTCATCATATGAAATGGACCTGAAAGTGTGCCTTGGTCTGCTGGTTGGTATGCCAGAATAAGGGGGCATACCCTAGTTAAAAGAAATGATTATTCTGTAGAGAGAAATGAATGAAATGAATGAATGAAATGAATGCCTTGAAATGGGGATGGGAGGGTGGGTATCGTGCACAGGAAACCGACAAGCACCACAGGTGAGCGGGCTGCTTAAATACCCCCCGGGCTCCTCCCATAAATTCAGGCCACCATACTGGCCTTCCTACTTATGGGTGGAGCCCTATGTCCGATATGGACATAGATAACATTTGTAGTTAACACAAAACTTACCATCGGAAATAGACCTGGAAGTGTGGACTCATCATATGAAATGGACCTGAAAGTGTGCCTTGGTCTGCTGGTCGGTATGCCAGAATAAGGGGGCAAAAACATCCAGGTAGGGGTGTGGTTATATTGGTTTTGACTTTATTTATTTGAGCAAGTTTGGTGAATGCTTGTGCCGTTTCCACCTAAGGAGTGGGGACCTACAGGCGAGGTAGGCAGAGTTTCACCTGCTGAGTCTCTTGATGACGTGGTCTGGGACCCATGCCGAAATGCTGCCAAGGCTGCCCCAATACTAAAGAGTGACTGGAGTGCTGACTGGGGTCGAGGTGTAGGCAGCGTAGAAGAACCCCCAGGTGTTTGATGAACTGGCAGGCACTCGAGGGTTGCCCGGAAAGGTAATAGGGGACTAGAGGTTGGGTGTTCCGGTAGGAGTGACAGTAGGCGGTCGAGTATGGTTACTGGCCACCGGACGTTGTTTACTTTATGGAGATGGATGACTGTCCTGGAGCTGATTGCTGGGTTTGGACACTGCAGGGTGGAGGATGAAAGGGTTTTGGCAGCGAGCCAACTACACAGAACTTGGCCTGCGGGATTGCTGCGGGTGAACTCGCTGGGCCGCCAGAAGCCGTGGTAGGCCGAGTAAATGGGTGCTTGTATGACCAAACTGGGGAGAAGGCCCAACAGTGAACTGGTTAATATATTAGACATGTCCCAGAAGATGGAAGCCTGGAACGAACGTGCAGTGGACATTAAACTGGTGTTGCCAAGCTAATCACACCAGCCTGCGCAAGAAGGACATAACAGAGCGATGCGGACCTGGCTTCATTAAGAGGCTCGCCTCGGACCGGATGTCGGTGGCAAAGCCACGACCTGTCCTGTCCAGATAAGACCCTAGAGTTAAGCGGTTGCCGTGACTGGGTGTAATTTGAAGAGGGAGGAAGTCCGGGTAAACCCGGGGTTTAGGAGTGTCTCTGGGGGCCATGTACTTGTAAACCTATGATGGCCAAAAATTGCCGCGATGCCTGTGGTGGTTGTGACATCTGTTGCTACCTGGGGTGACAAGGGCGACGTAGGTGATAAGACCCTAGAGTTTAAGGTATAACCATTGATACTCCGATCCACGTAGTACGGGACTTTCCGACATTGATAGGTCCGCGTTCTTAGGAAAGACTGCAGCTACTTGTTAGTACACACCCGTATATGGGAGAAGTCTTGGGGAACTAACCTGATACGGGTCAGTTTGTCAAGGGGGAGGCTGGCCTGCGTGGTGTTCGTTAATTCGGAGGAGGTTATTGTAGACCTCGGTTCCGGTTTATTGAATTTTTAGAGACTACAAGCTGAAGGACATAATGGTATTACCAGCGAGTCAAGTTGTGTGTACGTAGTACCTGGCTGCCTGTGCCAGTGAAAGTGAATTTGTTAGGCCGTAGAAGCTCAGAGGGCCAGGTAGATGGCTGCTTGACTAGACTGGGGAATGTCTGAGGTTTTGACATGTCCCTGAAGATGGCAGTTGTGATGGGCAACGTTTGCCATTAGCTGTGGTCTGATGCTTCTGGACGCCACATAGAAAGGATTCTACTGTATGAGCCGTAAACACGGATGACTCTCTGGGGTCCTGTGAGGGCGAGAAATGCTGTATGTTGGCTAGGTATAGCCTGATGATGTTATGCGGAGCCAGCTGTGTGTGGCAATACGATACCTGGTGCGGGGTGGAACCTGAACTCAACTGACCTAAGCGAGAAATGATACAGAAATTGATGAGTGGCTCGTATGAAATGCCACCGGAGACAAGTGGCCGATTAAGTGCCACTGAAGATTGATGTGTGACTGATTGTGTGCCACTGGAAATGTGTACTGACTGCAAGAAGTCATGCTAAGATGCGAACCCTGCAATGATTGCAAGAGTTGTGCTTAATACGTGTTTGCAGCAATTGCCAGGGAGTTTGTGTCAATGGAGATGTGTTTGCCGTGACTGCAAGAAGTCCGTATTACTGCATGTGCTTGCACGGGCTGCAAGGAGTTATACTTGGATGCGTGTTTGCAATGATTATAAAGTTGTGTTTGGATGCGTGCTTGCCATGATTGCAAGAAGTTGTGCTTGGGTGTGTCCCTGCAACATTTGCGAGAAGTTGCGACTGGATGCGTGCTTGCAATGATTGCAAGAAGTTATGCTGACATGCGTGTCTTGTAATGATTGTAAGATTTGTGCTTGAATGTGTGCTTGCAATGATTGCAAGGGAGTTCCTGTCGGTGGAGATGTGTTTGTGGTGACTGTGAAAAGTTTGTATTGCTGCATGTGCTTGCAAGACTGCAAGCGTTAAGCTTGGATGTGTGCTTGCAATGGCTGCGAGAAGTTGTAATTGGATGCGTACTTGCGACGATTGCAAGAAGTTATGCTTGAATGCATGCCTGCAGCGTTTGCGAGAAGTTTTGTGATCGGATGCGTGTTTGAAATGATTGCAAGAAATTGTGCTAGGATGTGTGCTTGCAACGATTGCAAGACGTTCTGTTTGGATGCGTACTTGCAACGATTGCAAGAAGTCATGATGGGATGTGTGCTTGCAACAATTGCAAGCTTGCAATAACATGCAAGAAGTTGTGATTGGATGCGTATTTGCGATGATTGCAAGAAGTTTATATTTGGATGTGCAGTGACTATGAGGGGGTATAGTTGCGAGGCGAAGGTTTCAACGAATGAAATCGGGACCATGACTGAGCTTCGAAGGAAGACGGGGTGTGCCCCCCCCCCCTTTTTTTTTTTTTTTTTTTTTTCAACTGACCTAGAGGAAATGACAGATGAGAACTGGTGGAATGTTTGACTACCTGGTTTGAAAGGTCATTGTAACATGTTTAAGCGACAGGTGCATGGTATTGAATATATGAGTGAACTGTTTGTGCCATGACAAAGGCACGAATCGGTGTGCCATGACTGCGTAAATGAGGCTGCGCCAACTGGGGCTTGCCAGGATGAATGGATGTCTGACAGATGCCCTGAATTTGAATCGGGGCGCGGCATGCGACAGTGAAATAAATGAAATGTTTGCCTTAGAGTGAAATGAACGAAAATGTTTCGCCATGACAGAGGCACGAATCGGCCGTGCCGCAGCTGCGACTGACTGCGGCCCGGACTCTGGAGCATGTACTGAAATGAGGCAAGGAAACGCTGGTGCATGCCGGAATAAATTGGTGCATCACGGATGCGACTGGATTTGAATTGGAGTGTGGTATGTAACCGTGAAATGTTTGTCCTGGCAAAGGCACGAATTGGTTATGCCGCAACTAATAGCTAAGCAACGATTTGTATGGTGTTTGCAATCTTTGTGACAATGAAATGATCCGAAATGTTTGCCTTGATTATGAAATGAATGAACTCCATGACAGAGGTCCGGCCCGGTCGTGTCGTGACTGATTCGACCATGAACCGGGCTCTGGAGCATGTATTGAAATGAGGCAACTGAAAACATTGGTGCTCACCGGGACGAATCGGTGCCTGTTTGATGCATCTGGATTCGAATCGGAGCGCAGTATGAAATGAATGAGAGAAATGATTACCTTGACCGAGGCTCGAATTGGTTGTGCCGTGTTCTGCGACTGGCAACTTAACCGAGCTCTGCTATAGGTATGGATACGGTTGAAACCAGCGATGCATTCCGTGACGAATCGGTGCACCTCAGATGCGACTGGTTTCGAAACGGTGATGCGTTCTGGGAGTGAAATGGTAGTAATTGCATGACAGAGATATGGATCAATCCCCCGATGTCTGCGACTAGCTATGATCCGGACTCTGGAGCATGTATCAGAAATGAGGCCGAGCCCTGGGGCACGCCGTAATGAATCGGTGCATTGAAGATGCGACTGGATTCGAAACGGAGCACGGTAAGTGAGGATGTAACATATCGTTTACCATGACGGAGGCTCGAATCGGTCGTGCTGTTGTAGCGACTGACTGCGAATCGGACTCCGGAGCATGTACTGAAATGTGGCCAATCCTGGGCACGCCGAGACGAATCGGTGCATTTCCATGCGACTGAATTCATGTCGGAACGTGATACGTGGAAATGAAATGATAACCATGACAGAGGTACGAATGACTGATAAAACGTAACTCTGGAGCATGTATAGAAATGAGGCCAATCCTGGGGCACGCCGAGACGAATCGGTGCATTTTCGTGCGACTGAATTCATGTCGGAACGTGATACGTGGAAATGAAATGATAACCATGACAGAGGTACGAATGACTGGTAAAACGTAACTCTGGAGCATGTATAGAAATGAGGCCAATCCTGGGGCACGCCGAGACGAATCGGTGCATTTTCATGCGACTGAATTCATGTCGGGACGTGATACATGGAAATGAAATGATAACCATGACAGAGGTACAAAATGATTGAGAAAACGTAACTCTGGAGCATGTATAGAAATGAGGCCAATCCTGGGGCACGCCGAGACGAATCGGTGCATTTTTCATGCGACTGAATTCATGTCGGGACGTGATACATGGAAATGAAATGATAACCATGACAGAGGTACGATTGACTGACAATAACGTAACTCTGGAGCATGTGTAGAAATGAGGCCGTAATAACTGGGGCGCACCGGAACGAATCGGCGCATCTTTGGTGCGACTGGATTCGAATCGGAGCGCGGTAGGTGACTGAAATGAGAAATGATTTGAAAATGTCAGAAATGAGTTTAGAAATGTTTTCAGAAATGAGAAATGATTTGAAATGTCCGAAATGAGTTTAGAAATGTTTTCAGAAATGAGTTTAGAAATGTCTCAGAAATGAGAAATGATTGGTATCGAACCAACTTGATTTGATAATTTACAAAATTGCGACTGGCTATGGCTGTCTGCTGATACCGATATGCTAGAAATGAAGCGACGTCAGTGTCGCTGTGCTATCGAATTTGTAACGTATCGAAAGTACGAGCGATATACATTGCAGTTTGTGAGATGCGGGTGAAACGAAATTTGAACTCACGGTTTAGTGACATGATATGAAAACGAAAAGTCCGACGGGACCTTACCTGCGACAGCCAAGCCAGACGCGTGGTACAAACTATAAACGAAAACGCGGACTTCGAAAGTTTTGAGTACGGAGTATCGAATACGGGAACTTGCGAGGCAAGAACTTGCGGACGCTGGTATATCGAATAGTCGGCTTAGTGACGTATATCGCGCACAGGAAACCGACAAGCACCACAGGTGAGCGGGCTGCTTAAATACCCCCCGGGCTCCTCCCATAAATTCAGGCCACCATACTGGCCTTCCTACATATATATATATATATATATATAATCATAGAGAGAGAGATAAATATGGAGATAAAAAATGTATTTTAGGAATTAAATCAATAAATATATTTAACAAAAAAATATTCTAAGATAAGTAATAGTATTATATTTATTAAATTTACATATATACATTTTTAATAAATTTTTAGGAGTTATAAAAATTATGGTTCAAAGTCTGCATGATTTTCATTACCTTCCATGTGAAGCTCTCTCCCCGTTCTGAGAGAGCTTTGCATTACAACAGGGGCCGGAACTTCCTAAGATGCCACCCGTTGTGATGGCAACAAAGATGTTGGCACAGTTGCCACTGAGCATGCGCGGGAACCAGCAAGGAATGCTGGTACATCTACTGTACTGGAACCAGGAAGTGATTGCTTGTGGGCTTCAAATGCCCACAAGCAAGATGAAAACTGCAGTATATTATTTATATAAGTTACAATTTTAAAGAAAAATGGACATGGATGGAGGAAAAGAACACTAAAAGTGAGTGTGACATTAGAAAGATCGGAATTTTTAACTGTAAAAAAAAAAAAATCGGGAGTGCACATCTGCTTTAAATAAAAAGTTCACTTTTTAGAAAAGAAAATAATAAATGCACATTTTTTTGCAGGTAAAAAAATGTGCTTTTTTTTTTTTTGGAGCCTGTAAAGCATTGCACCAGCGATCAGTAGATCACTGGTGCCATACAGGTCTCCAGCAGATCTGCCAGTGTATCTGCTTGCCCATACATTGAATATGGGCAAGCAGATGTTACAATCTAACAGGAAGAGCGAATGAACTATTCATGAAGAATCGTTCTTGTCAAACCAATCTATTAACCTTCTATGAGGAGGTGAGCTGCCATCTAGATAAAGGAAGGCCCATAGACGTGGTGTATCTGGATTTTGCAAAAGCATTTGACAAGGCTTTACAATCACTTTAACATAATCAGTGAAATATCAAGCACAGGAGGCAACCAGATGAGAAATAAAAATAGCCTTTAACATTCCATAGATTAATAATTTATGTTTCCATTAATCAAAGAAACACATGAGCATTCAATGTGTAGAGTGAAACAACAGCATCATATTTATCAGCTTGTAATTAAAATAAAATGTAACTCTTTACCTAAATACATAATAATTGAAACAAGAAAAATAAATCAATATGATCAGTGTCATGTATTAAGTAAAAAGTATACAGTAGATCTTTATTTTCTTTTTCTATTCAAGCATGTATGCAAACAAACTCTGATACCAAAAATACCCCCAAAAAACTAAAATTGCAATTGGAATGAGCGAGGTTGTACAAATAATGAAGGAAATAAATACATGTGAAATTCCAGACTGGTAAAATATTAAATTTTTTCCTTGTTTTAGCTCCTAGCCCAGATTCTATCACTGATCCCCCCCAGCAGAGGTACATTCTGATAGAAGAGGGGGAAGAGTCCCCTCTGGAAGGGTCAGCTCAGTGCTAGAAGTCTATTGGAGAGATTTTGCTGGAGAAAATATAATGAAAACAACAGAAAATCTTTGTGACTTTTCTGGTCACAATACAATTTCATTCTCCACACATACCTATATTTATAATACAGAAATTACCTCTGACATCCCCGGAGCACACAGGAGTGTAGATTGGCTCGGTGTTCATCTGAGATTAATCCAAAGCTTTGCTCCAATGAAATTCTACAGAAAATTAATCATCAGCTGAGTCCATATATCCTTCAGAGAGATATAATTTTGTTCTTCTGATAATTAACTTTAAGAAAAAGAAAACTATTCTCGTTTGAAATAGAAAGTTTCAAAGTGAGACTCTAAAGGTGGTAAAAAGTGAAATAACTGACCAAATAAAATGCAGAAAAGCTAAAATAACGAAGAACGGAGAGATCTGAGGAAAGCTTATTCTCCAGCTGCCATCTGCTGTCATTTTATTAGATTGATATCAGACTTTATTAAAATATAATTTATAATTTTAAGGTTAACTGCAAATCAAATGTTGTGGGAATATTTTTACCTTT
This sequence comes from Lithobates clamitans, assembly GCA_037952925.1. Lineage (NCBI taxonomy): Eukaryota > Metazoa > Chordata > Amphibia > Anura > Ranidae > Lithobates > Lithobates clamitans. The sequence goes on along the minus strand of JBBGZY010003050.1, from coordinate 20,656 downwards.
GTCAAAATTTGAAAAAAATGAGTAGAGAACTATCCCAGAGCTGAATGTTTAACCACCCGAAGTCAGGACACTTTCACCCCCTTCCAGTCTAAACCATTTTTCCATTTTTTGTGCTCTCACTTTGAATGACAATTACTCAATCATGCAACACTTTACCCAAAATTCATTTTGATTATTTTTTGAGACAGATAGATCTTTCTTTAGCTGGTATTTATCCACTTGTCTACAGGGCACTTATACCCCCTTCCTGCCCAGACCAATTTTCAGCTTTCAGCGCTCTCATACTTTGAATGACAATTACTGTACCCATATGAAATTTGTGTTCCTTTTTTTCACATAAATAGAGCTTTCTTTTGGTGGTATTTAATCACCACTGGGTTTTTTTTTTTTTTTTTTTGCGCTATCAATAAAAAAGGACCAAGAATTTTGTAAAAAAAAAAAAAAAATTCTTTGTGTGTTTAAAAATTTTGCAATTTAGTAATTTTTATTCAGAAATTTTGGCCAAAAGTTATACTGCTACATATCTTTGGTAAAAAAAAATAACCCAAATCAGTTTATATTGTTTGGTCTTTGTGAAAGTTATAGCGTCTACAAGCTATGGTGCCAATCATTAACCACTTCAGCCCCGGAAGATTTGGCTGCTGAATGACCAGGCCATTTTTTTTTAAATGGCACTGTGTTGCTTTAACTGACAATTGCGCAGGCGGGCGGCGCTGTACCCAAATAAAATTGATGTCCTTTTTTCTCACAAATATAACTTTTTTTTGGTGGTATTTAATCACCTTTGTGGTTTTTATTCTTTGTGCTATAAACAACAAAATGCTGACAATTTTGAAAAAAAATTATATATATTTTACTTTTTGCTACAAAACACATCCAATAAAAATTTTTTAAAAATCAAATTTCTTCATCAATTTAGGCCAATATGAATTCTGCTACATATTTTTGGTAAAAATAAAATCCAAATCAGTGTGTATTGATTGGTTTGTTCAAAAGTTATAGCGTCTACAAACTACAGGATATTTTTATGGATTTTTTTTTTTTTTTTTAATTTTTACTAGTAATGGTGGCAATCAGTGACTTATAGCGGGACTGTGACATTACGGCGGACAAATCAGACACTAAGTGACACTTTTAACCTTTTTTTGGAGACCAATGACACCAATACTGTGATCAGTGCTAAAAAATATGCACTGTCACTGTACTAATGACACTGGCAGGGAAGGGGTTAACATCAGGGGTGATCAAAGGGTTAAATGTGTACCCTAAGGGTGCTTTTGAACTGTGTGGGGGAAGTGCTTTAAATGTGGGAAGACAGAGATCCGTGTTCCTGCTTAGCAGAAACACAAGATCTCTGTTTTCCTTAGTCACAGAAAGGCGATCTGCCTTGTTTACATAGGCAAAAACACAGGAAGCGCCAACTGAGTGTAGTAATAAAGCACAGTTTAATGGAAAGGTATGTAAAACACTCACAGGATAAATGTATCTTTATCCTGTGAGTGTATTACATACCTTGCCATTAAAACTGTGCTTTAATATTACACTCAGGTGGCGCTTCATGTGTTCTCCCTTCCTTTATCTTGTTTACAGAGCTGGCGTTCTCTGAGGATAGCTGCCGCCATCTATTTTCTATAATTGACCCTTTATGGACTAACACGACTATTTTTTTATTGCCCACCTGTATGCACACAGACACACTATCTTTGCGCTTACAGTTACCCTTTTCTATTGTTTACATAGGCAGACCGCCATTCTACCTCTGTCGGGAATGATCGGCGGGTTCTGACGGACATCGGGTCCGCCGGACCCACTGATTGGCTCCTGCTGTGGCTCGCAACGCTGACCCGGATGCGTGAGATCATGTACCTGTACGTGATTTCACGCAGAAGAGCCGCCGCCCCACAGTATATGTACGTGGGGTGGTCGGCAAGCGGTTAAGAAAAAGAAGTGTGATTCAAGTTTGAAATAGAATGTTTCAAAGAGTCTGAAAAATTGTAAAATTAAAGAAATTGACTAAAACAATGTAGAAAAATGAAGCTAATAAAGAATGGAGAGATCTGAGAAAAGTTAATTCCCCAGCTGCCCTCTGCTGGCATTTTATTGGATTTTGTCAGGCTTAGAGTCATGTAGATTTTTATAAAAAGTAGAAAGAATTTTTTTTTAACTATTGAAGTTAATCTTATGCATTAGTAAATATTTATCTACATTACAACACCGGTGTCTGTCTCATTATTCACCATCACCTTCTCAACCCTTCATATATGTGTACTGTACATGCTCTGCAAACTGTCATTTGACAGTTCTTATATAGGTAAGGGCGGGGCCACCTGGCGACGTCACCTGTTGGTATAGCCCTTGTGATGTCACCGACACAGCATGCATTGGTCGGCGATGTAACAAGGGGCGGTGCCACCAGGTGATGTTGCCAGGTGGCTCCGGCCCTTACCTATATAAGAACTGTCAAATGGCAAGCCAGGTATTCGGCGGTTTGCCTTAGTTGACACGTTTTTTTTGTTTGTTTTAGGGTCGCAGTGGTGGCCGCATGATTGATGATGATCTACATTGAGGGACACTTTTTTAAATTTTTTAACCGCTTCAGCCCCAGAAGATTTTACCCCCTTCCTGACCAGAGCACTTTTTGCGATTCGGCACTGCGTCGCTTTAACTGACAATTGCGCAGTCGTGCCATGTTGCACCCAAATAAAATTGACTTCCTTTTTTTCCCACAAATAGAGCTTTCTTTTGGTGGTATTTGATTGCCTCTGCGGTTTTTATTTTTTGCGTTAAAAAAAGAGCGACAATTTTGAAAAAAACACAATATTTTTTACTTTTTGCTATAATAAATATCCCCCAAAAAGATTTAAAAAAACATTTTTTTTCCTCCGTTTAGGCTGATATGTATTCTTCTACATATTTTTTGTAAAAAAAATCGCAATAAGCGTATATTGATTGGTTTGCGCAAAAGTTATAGCATCTACAAAATAGGGGATAGCTTTATGGCTTTTTTATTATTATTTTTTTTTTTACTAGTAATGGTGGCGATCAGGACTGTGACATTATGGCGGACACTGATTGCAATGATTACAGTAAAAATGTCACTGGCAGTGAAGGGGTTAACCACTAGGGGGCAGTGAAGGGGTTAAGTGTGTCCTAGTACGTGTTCTAACTGAAGGGGGAGGGGACTGTGCAGGGGAGATGACAGATCGCCTGTTCATACTCTGTATGAACAGACGATCTGTCTGTTCTCCCCTCAGAGAACCGGAAACTGTGTGTTTACACACACAGATCCCAGTTCTCGGCATGCCCCGAGCGATCGTAGGAGCCTGGCGGTGATCGCGACCGCCGGGCACTCGCATCGGCTCCGTGGGCGAACAGGGGGCCACTAGGGGGCGAGAAGTGCGTGCCTCCAGCGGCGCGCACGCACGCACCCCCTAGTGGCTGTCTATGTTACCGACGTAACATGATGGCAATTCGCACAGCTGAGCCATGTTGCCGCAGTACAACTGTGGCGGCTGGTCGGCAAGCTGTTAATAAAGGAACTCTGCCTGCGTTTTATTACTTTTTGACACTTTTTTGGTGAATGGGTAGGGGCATAGTACCCCATGCTCATTCACATAGGGGGGACGGGATCTAGGGCTCCCCTTGTTAAAGGGGGCTTCCAGATTCTGATGAGCCCCCCACCCGAAAACCCCCACAACCACAGCCCAGAGTTGTCGGGAAGAGACCCATGTTCTCATCAATATGGGGACAAGGTGCTTTGGGGTGGGGGGGAAGAGCCCCCCTCGCCCCAAAGCACTCCCCCATGTTGAGGGCATGTGGCCTGATATGGTTCAGTAGGGGGGGTGCGCTCACTCGTCTCCCCTTTCCTGGCCTGCCGGGCTGCATGCTCGGATAAGGGTCTGGTATGGGGGCGTTTTGGCATGGCGCTCCCCTTAAAATCCTTACCAGACCCAAAGAGCCTGGTATGAATTGGGGGTGGCCCCATGCCATTTTTTTTTCGCTTTTTTATTGCTGACAATTTTTTTTTTGTTCAGCTGTCAGCGGGGAAGCCCATTGACAGCTGATGACTCATTGGTTGTTCAGAACGCTGTGGCCCACTACCTGGCCCCCGCTGCTTAACAACCAGCTATTCACTGCGCCCTGAATGGGCAAAGCTCTGCTTAGAATGCACTGTGCAGCACACAGTGCATTGCAGGGCATTCGGCAGGTCGAACACCCAACAAACACCCTGCAAATTCAGGTGACTACCGAACGGATGAATGGCAATGTTCGGGCCAAACTTTAGCTCGTCCCTAACCGTTAGCCCAACTCTATTGGTGATATTGACTTGCAACATTTATTTTATTGCAATTCATGAGCAGCAATCATAACACAATTAAACAAACATACTCCTACCTCATCCAACACCAATCACGGAAATATTGCCTCAAACGATTCCAAAAATGGTCTCACATAATGGGTGACAACGATCTGCCTGAAAAAATCCTTGAGGGATATAGACATATCTGCAAACTTACTGCATCAGAAACATGGCGTGAGACACAATTTAAAATCATTCACAGGGCCTACTTTCCGTTCCGCTTTAACAAGGCAGACCCAACTCAAGCGCAATGCCCCTGGTACTCCCTACCTCGCCCCACACTCTGCTCCACCAACTCTGGGATTTCACGGCTGTTACTACCTATTGGAATTCTGTGATAGCCTACATCAACAAAATCAATAAAACGCGGATACCGAAAGACTGTCTTTTATGCTTGTTCAGTATACCACCATCATCCTCTTCATCAGCAATAGGCCTACAAAGTATTCCACAATGGGCTCATCTATGTCTTTTAGTTGCCCGCAGGACTATTATGTCTCACTGGATCACGTCAACAAAACCTAATCTGCCGGCGGTTAAAAAAGCCATGACTTCACCCTTTTACCTGGAGAGATTAGACACCATTACATTGAACTTTCGTTCTGCCTCACGTTTTTTCAAGAGATGGTGAAACTATATGGAGGCCACATTCACTCAACAAACAATGCAAGATTTAATGCAACCATTCCATTTTATGGATTGGTACTTAAAGAGAGATCTTACCAATTCACTTGGCAACCTCAAAATATCTCACGTTTCTGACCCCTCTACTTTTATGCCGCCATAGGACAACCGCAAGCTCACAATGCTCTTTGATTTCCAGGATTCTCTTCTATCTAACCTCAGTATCATCATTCGGTTTCACTGTTTTAACTAGACCAATTTATCTGAGAACTAGTTAGTTATTTCCAAACGTTGCTTCCACTCCTGAAAGTACAAAGGTGTAAGGTACAGCCTTATAGGCACTATATTGCTTAATACCACTGTTACAATGGTAAATGTGAATTACTGGCCCCCCTCCAGTATCACTATTTACTGATTAGAGAATTTGCATGTACATGCTTTATGGCTATTATGTACTCTGTTTTATACCATTGTATTGTGTAAAACCTAATAAATATTTAAAAAAAAAAAACATACTTTTTGTATTTTGACCAGTATTGCCGCGTACACACGATCGGATATTGATCGGACATTCCGACAACAAAATCCATGGATTTTTTCAGACGGATATTGGCTCAAACTTGTCTTGCATACACACGGTCACACAAAGTTGGCTGGAAATTCTGAACGTCAAGAACGCGGTGACGTACAACACGTATGACGGGCCGAGAAAAATTAAGTTCAATAGCTAGTGCTGCTCTTCTGCTTGATTCCGAGCATGCGTGGCACTTTGTACGTCAGAATTGTGTACACACGATTGGAATTTGCGTGATCGGATTTTGTTGTCGGAAAATTTGAGAACCAGATCTCAAATTTTGTGCTATGGAAATTCTGATGAAAATTGTCTGATGTAGCCTACACACGGTCGGAATTTCCGACAACGAGCTTCGATCGCACATTTTACGCCGGAAAGTCCGAGCGTGTGTACGGGGCATATTAATTTTAAAAAGTGTATTGATGTAGAATAATAGTATAAGGTATATTCTATCATCTGCATTTCCAAGTTATTTATAGATGAAAGAAAGGTTTTTTTTTCCCCCCAACTTTGAGGTAACATAAAAAGAAAACTAATACAGAAAACAAATAAAAATTACAAAAGGAACCAATTTTATTTTAGCCAAATAACTTAATGAAAAAAATCCAGTATTTAGTAAGGATATTTACACTGAATATGATGATTTAGTACAACAAAAGCCTGCTGCATTCACACCTGAGCGTTTTGTTTTCAGGCAGAAAGGCGCACGTTTTTACCGCGATTTTGCACAGGTCAAAAGTTCACCAATGTAAAAAGCAGAAAAATGCCTGTAATCTGCCAAAAAAGAAGCTCATGTACTTTTTTTAAACTGCAGGCATTTTGCTTCAGGCTACAAAGTGCTCAGATGTGAACAGGGGGCCATTTAAATGAATGGGATTTTGCTTGTTGGTCGTTTTTCTGGCGTTTTTCTGGCGTTTTATGAGCGTTTTACGAGCTGAAAACACTCAAGTGTGAATGCCACGTACACACGATCAGGATTTTGGTCGGAAAAAGATATGATGGCTTTTCCGATGGGATTCCGCTCAAGCTTGCCTTGAATACACATGATCACACAAAAGTTCGCTGAACTTTCGAGCGTCAAGAACGTGGTGACGTACAACACAACGACGAGCCGAGATAATGAAGTTCAATGCTTCCGAGCATGCGTCAAATTGTTTCCGAGCATGCGTAGGAATTTTGCGCGTCTGAATTGTTACAGACGATCACATTTTCGGATAGGAACTTTTTCCGACCGAAAAGTTGAGAACATGCTCCCAATCTTTTGCTGGCTGGAATTCGGCCAGTAAAAGTCCAATGGAGCATATAACGGTCACATTTTCCGACCAAAAGCTCTCATCGGTCTTTTGCCGATCGTGTCTACACGGAATAAAAGTGTGTCATGTGACTGATTGCAGAGAGCTGCAAAGGAAGTCAGTTCTGGAATAATGCACAACTGTGACTTTTTGTCAAAGACACCCTGTCACCACCACAACATTTTAGGTAAAAGAAAAATCAGGTATTTTAAATGCTTTCTTGCAATATTTTCCTTTCCATTAATAACATTTTATTCAATGTGCCATTGAACTTGTTAGAAAAATCACCTAGTCAATTCCTTAGCACAACTACCCCCCTCACATGTTATAGCCCTCCCCTTGTCTCTTCGCTGGCCTAGCTCCTCCTCCCCTTCCCTTTTTTTCCTTACACCATTTTATTTTAGCTTTTGAGGAGTAGAAAATACTATGAGTGACAGCTCCGAGTCTTCTGGGGCTCCAAACATCACATCCAAGAGTAATTGCAGAAAAGTGGAGGACAAGGATTAATGGACTTTAAAGGTGCCACTATGGTCCCAAATTGAAAAAAGACATTGCTCACATATGTATGTAAACAATTTACATTTTATTATGACATCTATAAAATGACATATTAAAAACAATATGAAATGTATGCATGCTGTCCAAATATCTCTTCATGTGTATAAATCACAAGGCTACACAGAGAGACCTGTATGGATTGGCCCACAAGTCAATCACGAGTAAAATAGTGGTAATCCTGAACATGGATGTGGGGGCCAGCTCCAGAGTCACTGGGATAACACCAATAGATCGCTACGCGTTCCGCCAAAGGCTTCTTCAGAGGGTCCTGTTGGTTATGGCACAATCACGATAAGAGACATGGAGTGCCTAGTTCACCATACATAAGGGAAGGGAGAAATGTATAGCCAGCCAAAGAGAGGGAGGGGCCCTATGTTACAGCTAAATAGCAGGAGCCCAGCCAGGGTCTAATAAATATGAGTGCCATTGGGTTCCACACAGTTGAATTGTAAGGCGCCAATCAGGATGTGTGCCACCAGAATCTCTTGTATGTTTACTCACTGATAGTTAAGGTTCCAAAAAATGGGTAACCATTGCTGATCTCAGCCGAAAATAGACACCCAGATGGAGACAGCAAGACGTCTGCAGGTAACTGTACGTCCTTGGATGGGAAAGATGATACTGCGGTCATCCTTGCAGCAGTTGCTGCAATGATCAATGTGTCATTATTTAGAGCCAGAAATTCTGCACAAAGTAAATGTAATCCGAACAGCTATAGAGCCACTGGATTACTTTTACAGGTGGGGAGCCCAGTAAAGATGTGGCCAGTGGCCTCCACTTCGCCGGACACAGTGAGAGGAATTGATGTTGTTCCTTCCACTGTGTGACGTCAGAAACCAGAAGCGATGAGGATTTTGTCACTTCCAGATATGGTCTCATGTAAACAAGCCATCACCGATCGATCTCGAGGCCAGAGGAGAGATGTGGGGCCTAATAGATCCCAGATCTCTCAAAAAAGAGGACCTGTCAGGCCCATTGCATTCACCCTCTCATTTGTCCTGAGAGACATTATCAATGCAACAGGAGGTGAATGAAATTATCCCATTGAGATACCTATTTCAGTGGCAACTATCTAAGAGATGATTTCTGGTCTCCTAGGAGAGATTTTTATTCATATCCTGTTGTGTTTTTGGGATAAAAATGATAGGAACATCTTTACAAACAAGACATTTATAAAACTCTTTCTCTGCCAGGTCTGTACGGTGTACAGACCTACTGCACTGCTTCAAGCTGGCCAGTTCTGCGTACGACCCTGACATTCCTCCTTCTGCTCAGTGACCATGAACTTATAGCAGAACTGTTCAGCAGACTCTTTAGAGCAAACCAATAGCTCTGATCAGAAGATGACAATCCTCTGATCAGAGCTATCCAACTAAAATGTAACCCCATGCCACTGCCGCTAATTCAGTAACATTTTTCTCCCACTGTCACCTAAAACACACCCCCCACTCTTACTTTCCTCTTCCCCACCACACTAATCCCTGAAGCACCAATTCTCTCTACACCCCACACCCCTGCACCAATCCTGCCCCCTCACAGCACTTATCCCCCCCTGCAGCTTCCGGCGTCCCTCCTCTGCCCTTCCGCCAGCTTTATGTGCTGCAGGGGATCCACCAAGGGAAAAAATTCAAAATATATCCTGCACCACCAATCTTACCCCGGTAGTGCCCCCCCACAATCCTTTAGAGCCCCTCCCCACAGTGTTGCTGGCCAGCTTAGCCTCCCCCCTCGCAGCTACAGCTACTGCTAGGGTGGGACATAGCTATCAGAATGGAGAGTGGGGGGCTGGTAAACACCAGGATGGGAAGTGGGTTGGCTTCTGCTGGGGCACGACATAGCTGCCAGAATGGAGAGTGGGGGGCTGGTAAACACAAGAATGGAAAGGGGGGGCTGCTGCTGGGGTGGGACATTGCTGTCAGAATTGAGAATGGAGGGTGGTAAACACAAGAATTGAAAGTGGGGCCTGCTGCTAGGGCAGGACATAGCTATCAGAATAGAAAGTGGGGGCTGGTAAACATTAGGATGGAAAGTGGGGGGGCTGCTGCTGGGGTGGGACATAGCTGTCAGAATGGAGAGTGGGGGTTGGTAAACACCAGAATGGAAAGTAGAGGGCTGCTTCTGGGGTGGGACATAGCTGTCAGAATGGAGAGTGGGGGGCTGGTAAACACAAGAATGGAAAGGGGAGGCTGCTGCTGGGGTGGAACATTGCTGTCAGAATTGAGAATGGGGGGTGGTAAACACAAGAATTGAAAGTGGGGCCTGCTGCTAGGGCAGGACATAGCTATCAGAATAGAAAGTGGGGGCTGGTAAACATCAGGATAGAAAGTGGGGGGGCTGCTGCTGGGGTGGGACATAGCTGTCAGAATGGAGAGTGGGGGTTGGTAAACACCAGAATGGAAAGTAGGGGGCTGCTTCTGGGGTGGGACATAGCTGTCAGAATGGAGAGTGGGGGGCCGGTAAACATGTGTTTACCAGCCCCCCACTCTCCATTCTGACAGCTATGTCCTGCCCCAGCAGCAGCTGCAGCTGCCAGCGGCAACACTGTGGGAAAGGGTTCCGGAGGATCATGGGGGGGCACTACCGGGGTGGTGAGATTGGCATATATTTAGAATTTTTTCCTCTGTGGATCCTCTGCAGCAGATGAAGCTGGTGGAAGGGCAGAGGAGGGACATCGGAAGCTGCAGGGGTGGATCAGTGTGGATTAGAGAATCGGTGCTTCAGGGATTTGTGTGGTGGGGAAGCTGAAAATAACAGTCCACTGAACAGTCCACTATCACAACTGAATCATAGTAAACAGTGTTTACTATGTATCAATTTAGGAATAAATAGGAACCTCTATGAAAAGACTTCTATTCATTCATATGCATGTCTTCAGTGCCTTTCTCTGTCTCAAAAAAAAAAAGCCACCAGGGGTCTGTTTAGACCTCTGATTTCTCATTTAAGAAAAATTTACAAAGTAAAAAAAGTACAAAAAGTACAAAAGTATAAAAACAAAATTGTAAAAAATATGTAAAAGTAAAAGTATAAAAACAAAATAAAAAAACATAGTAAAGCCTTGATCACACAAGGCATACTACAGCGTGGGCCATTTTTACCCCACACAGGGGTGCACAGGTTTTCCATGCATTCAAATGCAGGCAGTTCTATTGATTTCATTTGGGATGTGGCAACTACATGGGCATAGCTGCTGCTCCCAATTTGACATCCGTGTGGGCCCAAGTTTATGTCCCTGAGCTGAAACTGTCTATGTTCGGGGCCGTACACCCAAACAGATGTCAGATTGGGAGCAACAACTGTGCCTGTGCAGCCACTGCATCTCAATTAACATGAATGGGACTGCTTGCACAGGGATTCATGGAAAACCTGGGGATTCCTGTGCAGGTAAACCCAGCCCTCCACGGTCATACACTTTAGTACGCCCCATGTGAATGAGGCCTTAGTAGCAATTTAGCAGTAATTTTGTAAGTTGTGTTGCGTTTGTGTGCACTAATAATGATTTTAGTGTATCTGTATTGAAAATAGCAATCTTATAAACATTTGGGCAACTATTTTCAGAAAATGAATGTTTTGGGGGTCTTTTACAAAATTCTGAAAGCTGTAAGTGAAAAATGATAACCTCCAGATTTTTATAGTAAATTGTGTTTATTTACAATTTTGCACATCTTCAGTTTTCACCATTTCATAAAAAAAGCGCAATTTTCCATCTACAAATCTTTGTTATGTAATAACTTAATACAGTTTTAGCTTTTATATTTAGTGGGAATTTTGTAAGATTTGCTGTGTTTGCGAATAAGGATTTTTCTGTATTTTTAGCGGAAATATTGTTTTCTGCAAAAATCACGGGGCCTAAAAAAAAACAGTAGCACCTTTTTTTTTTTTTTTTTTTTCTAAAGGCCCTATACTTTCAGAAAATGTATGGATTGGGGGGGGGGGGGGGGGGGTCTTCACAAACTCTTAAAAATAATAACCTCAGATTTTTTAGAGTAAATTGTGTTTATTTACAGTTTTGCACACCTTCAGTTTTCACCATTTCACAAAGGGTGCAATTTAAAATGTACAAATATTTGTTATTTATTAACTCAATACATTTTAGCTTTTATATTTAATAGGAATTTAGAAGGAATTTTGTAACTATTGCTGTGTCTGTGCCCACAAATAAGAATTTTTGTGCATTTTTAATGAAAATATATATCGAACATTTGCTTAAATATCATGGGGCTTAAAAAAAATCAGTAGCACCTTCTTTTTTATTCTACCGGTCCTATGCTTTCTGAAAATGTATGGTTTTGGGGGGGGGGGGGGATCTTTTACAAACTCTGAAAGCTGTAGGAGAAAACTAAAAAAAAAATGGAAAAAAAATAGCAAAAATGTTCTGGCCACTTGAGTTTAAAAGTGGAGCGCAGGGCCTGGCGGCAAAGGGGTTAAATTAATCCCTACTCTATTCAATTAAAAAAAAATCTGATTAGAGATGCAAATGAAATGCAAATAAAGCTGCTGAAAGGATTTCTTATATAGGTCATAGGAAGGTATTTTTGTATCTTTCTCTATCTCTATTTTGGTGGAAAGATCCTCCTGAAAACACGTTGAAATGCTGTTCTAAAATCCCGGTTCCTCAGACTGTAAATGAGAGGATTGAGGAGAGGAAGGATCACAGTGTAAAAGATTGCCACACCTTTCTCACCATAAAAATGATGACCAGCACTTTGCCAAAAATAATTGAACATTGAAGAGCCATAATTCATAAACAACAATGTCAGGTGAGAGTTACAAGTAGAGAAAACTTTACTCCTATTGCCCTTAGCTTGCATTTTAAGAACCGTTTTGAATATATAGACATAGGACAGGATGGTCAGTGTTAGAGCTCCACCTGCAAGGAAGCCACCCATGAGGAAGACCAGCAGAATGTTGATGAAGATGTCACTGCAGGAAATATGAAACAATTGTGGAAGGTCGCAGAAGAAGCTTTCTATAAGATCTGATCCACAAAATGTTAATTTGAAGGCATAAAGTGTATGAACCAAAGAATGGGTAAAGCTGAGACCGCACACAATGGACACCAACTGTACACACACTTTCCAACTCATGATCTGTGTGTAATGTAATGGCTTACAAATAGCCATATATCGATCATAGGACATGACAGCCAACAAAAAATCCTCCCAACCAGCAAAGAATATAAAGAAGAAGACTTGGGTTATACACGCCTTTATGGAAATTTTTCTTGTCTTGGTGTGAAGGTCAAATAATATTCGTGGGATGGTTACTGAGGAATAGCAGAGGTCCAAAACGGCCAGGTTCCCAACAAAGAAATACATAGGAACATGGAGGTGAGAGTCAGTCACTATGAGGACAATGGTCAGCAAATTCCAGAGTAATGTCAGAAGGTAGATGAGAAGGAAAATGAGAAATAGAGGGAGCCGAAGAGCTGGAAGGTCAGACAATCCATAGAGAAAAAAATCATTTAGTATTGACTGATTTCTCATTGTAATAAAATGTCATGTAAATATAATCTGATATCTTTGACTGAAATCCAAAATGCTATAAAAAAATATGAAACTTGCATAAAGCTTTCCCTAAATTTTTTTTTTGTTTTTACAATTTCATTTTATGTAATTAAAAACCATAGAGAAAGCCTATAAGTAAAATACAATTCATGTTTTTTCTACAACTTAAATTAAAACTTAATTCATCATAATCTAAAATATTGAATTGAGAAAATCTGTTACCTTAAGATGTTGACTGAATTGGACTGATTTCTTGTTTATGCCAGTGATGATAAATGTTATAATTCTTCACCAAAATTCTAAGATATTGGCTGTAACCTGAATGCATGGAGCATCAATGGGCTGTAACTGCAGGAATCACTGAGCAGAGTGTAATATCCATTGTCCATCATCCAAAAGATTAGGAAAAGACAATTATTCCTGCCGCACCAGAAACAAAAAAATACAACTTTATTAACACCATTCCTGAAAGAAATGACCATTTGAATTTGTGTTGTGTCCAACTTATATAATGAGCACTAAAAAGTAAATTTCAAAGATGAGACCAAATGCAGTCATTTTAATAGATGATAAAATTTCATTCAGGTAGACTGGTATATTGACTATTTTCTCTGCACAGAACACACGTGATTGCCACAAAGTGAAACCTTACCAATGGACATTAAGAGATAGGCCGTCATTTATCAATCTTCAATGGCATTAAGGCAACTTAAAGTAAATCTAATCACTAAAATATCATATAGGCCTTAACTTAAAATAAATGTGATTTTAAATATTAACTTAAAGAGGAAGTAAAGCCTTAAATTTTTCACTCTTGTGTTATATTGCAGCCATTTGCTAAAATCATTTAAGTTCATTTTTTTCCTCATTAATGTACACACAGCACCTCATATCGACAGAAAAACACAGAATTGTTGACATTTTTGCAGATTTATTAAAAAAGAAAAACTGAAATATTACATGGTCCTAAGTATTCAGACCCTTTGCTCAGTATTTAGTAGAAGCACCCTTTTGATCTAATACAGTCATGAGTCTTTTTGGGAAAGTTTTTCACTCCTGGATTTGGGGATCCTCTGCCATTCCTCCTTGCAGATCATCTCCAGTTCTGTCAGGTTGGATGGTAAACGTTGGTGGACGGCCATTTTTAGGTCTCTCCAGAGATGCTCAATTGCGTTTAAGTCAGGGCTCTGGCTGGGCCATTCAAGAACAGTCACGGAGTTGTTGTGAAGCCACTCCTTCATTATTTCAGCTGTGTGCTTAGGGTCATTGTCTTGTTGGAAGGTAAACCTTCGGCCCAGTCTGAGGTCCTGAGCACTCTGGAGAAGGTTTTCGTCCAGGATATCCCTGTACTTGGCTGCATTCATCTTTTCCTCGATTGCAACCAGTCGTCCTGTCCCTGCATCTGAAAAACACCCCCACAGCATGATGCTGCCACCACCATGCTTCACTGTTGGGACTGTATTGGACAGGTGATGAGCAGTGCCTGGTTTTCTCCACACATACCACTTAGAGTTAAGGCCAAAAAGTTCTATCTTGGTCTCATCAGACCAGAGAATCTTATTTCTCACCATCTTAGATAAATATGTGTCACAGCAAAGGGTCTGAATACTTAGGACCATGTGATATTTCAGTTTTTCTTTTATAATAAATCTGCAAAAATGTCAACAATTGTGTTTTTCTGTCAATATGGGGTGCTGTGTACAATAATGAGGAAAAAAAATAACTTCAATGATTTTAGCAAATGGCTGCAATATAACAAAGAGTGAAAAATGTAAGGGGGTCTGAATACTTTCCGTCCCCAATGTATATCTATATATATATATATATATATATATATATATATATATATAATCATAGAGAGAGAGATAAATATGGAGATAAAAAATGTATTTTAGGAGTTAAATCAATAAATATATTTAACAAAAAAATATTCTAAGATAAGTAATAGTATTATATTTATTAAATTTACATATATACATTTTTAATAAATTTTTAGGAGTTATTAAAATTATGGTTCAAAGTCTGCATGATTTTCATTACCTTTCATGTGAAGCTCTCTCCCCGTTCTGAGAGAGCTTCGCATCACAACAGGGGCCGGAACTTCCTAAGACGCCACCCGTTGTGATGGCAACAAAGATGTTGGCACAGTTGCCACTGAGCATGCGCGGGAACCAGCAAGGAATGCTGGTACATCTACTGTACTGGAACCAGGAAGTGATTGCTTGCGGGCTTCAAATGCCCACAAGCAAGATGAAAACTGCAGTATATTATTTATATAAGTTACAATTTTAAAGAAAAATGGACATGGATGGAGGAAAAGAACACTAAAAGTGAGTGTGACATTAGAAGGATCGGAATTTTTAACTGTAAAAAAAAAAAAAAAAAAAAATCGGGAGTGCACATCCGCTTTAAATAAAAAGTTCACTTTTTAGAAAAGAAAATAATAAATGCACATTTTTTTGCAGGTAAAAAAAATGTGCTTTTTTTTTTTGGAGCCTGTAAAGCATTGCACCAGCGATCAGTAGATCACTGGTGCCATACAGGTCTCCAGCAGATCTGCCAGTGTATCTGCTTGCCCATACATCGAATATGGGCAAGCAGATGTTACAATCTAACAGGAAGAGCGAATGAACTATTCATGAAGAATCGTTCTTGTCAAACCAATCTATTAACCTTCTGTGAGGAGGTGAGCTGCCATCTAGATAAAGGAAGGCCCGTAGATGTGGTGTATCTGAATTTTGCAAAAGTATTTGACAAGGCTTTACAATCACTTTAACATAATCAGTGAAATATCAAGCACAGGAGGCAACCAGATGAGAAATAAAAATAGCCTTAAACATTCCACAGATTAATAATTTATGTTTCCATTAATAAACGAAACACATGAGCTTACAATGTGTAGAGTGAAACAACAGCATCATATTTATCAGCTTGTAATTAAAATAAAATGTGACTCTTTACCTAAATACATAATACCTGAAACAAGAAAAATAAATCAATATGATCAGTGTCATATATTAAGTAAAAAGTATACAGTAGATCTTTATTTTCTTTTTCTATTCAAGCATGTATGCAAACAAACTCTGATACCAAAAATACCCCCAAAAAACTAAAATTGCAATTGGAATGAGCGAGGTTGTACAAATAATGAAGGAAATAAATACATGTGAAATTCCAGACTGGTAAAATATTACATTTTTTCCTTGTTTTAGCTCCTAGCCCAGATTTTATCACTGATCCCCCCCAGCAGAGGTACATTCTGATAGAAGAGGGGGGAGGGGAGTCCCCTCTGGAAGGGTCAGCTCAGTGCTAGAAGTCTATTGGAGAGATTTTGCTGGAGAAAATATAATGAAAACAACAGAAAATCTTTGTGACTTTTCTGGTCACAATACAATTTCATTCTCCACACATACCTATATTTATAATACAGAAATTACCTCTGACATCCCCGGAGCACACAGGAGTGTAGATTGGCTCGGTGTTCATCTGAGATTAATCCAAAGCTTTGCTCCAATTAAATTCTACAGAAAATAAATCATCAGCTGAATTCATGTATCCTTCAGAGAGATATAATTTTGTTCTTCTGATAATTAACTTTAAGAAAAAGAAAACTATTCACGTTTGAAATAGAAAGTTTCAAAGTGAGACTCTAAAGGTGGTAAAAAGTGAAATAACTGACCAAATAAAATGCAGAAAAGCTAAAATAACGAAGAACGGAGAGATCTGAGGAAAGCTTATTCTCCAGCTGCCCTCTGCTGTCATTTTATTAGATTGATATCAGACTTTATCAAATATAATTTATAATTTTAAGGTTAACTGCAAATCAAATGTTGTGGGAATATTTTTACCTTTGTCAAAATTTGAAAAAAATGAGTAGAGAACTATCCCAGAGCTGAATGTTTAACCACCTGAAGTCAGGACACTTTCACTCCCTTCCAGTCTAAACCATTTTTCCATTTTTTGTGCTCTCACTTTGAATGACAATTAATCAATCATACAACACTTTACCCAAAATTCATTTTGATTATTTTTTGAGACAGATAGATCTTTCTTTAGCTGGTATTTATCCACTTGTCTACAGGGCACTTATACCCCCTTCCTGCCCAGACCAATTTTCAGCTTTCAGTGCTCTCACACTTTGAATGACAATTACTATACCCATATGAAATTTGTGTTCCTTTTTTTCACATAAATAGAGCTTTCTTTTGGTGGTATTTAATCACCACTGGGTTTTTTTTTTTTTTTTTTTGCGCTATCAATAAAAAAGGACCAAGAATTTTGTAAAAAAAAAAAAATTCTTTGTGTGTTTAAAAATTTTGCAATTTAGTAATTTTTATTCATAAATTTTGGCCAAAAGTTATACTGCTACATATCTCTGGTAAAAAAAAATAACCCAAATCAGTGTATATTATTTGGTCTTTATGAAAGTTATAGCGTCTACAAGCTATGGTGCCAATCATTAACCACTTCAGCCCCGGAAGATTTGGCTGCTGAATGACCGGGCCATTTTTTTGATATGGCACTGTGTTGCTTTAACTGACAATTGCGCAGGCGGGCGGCGCTGTACCCAAATAAAATTGATGTCCTTTTTTCCCACAAATATAACTTTTTTTTGGTGGTATTTAATCACCTTTGTGGTTTTTATTCTTTGTGCTATAAACAACAAAATGCCGACAATTTTGAAAAAAAATGATATATATTTTACTTTTTGCTACAAAACACATCCAATAAAAAAATTTTAAAAATCAAATTTCTTCATAAATTTAGGCCAATATGAATTCTGCTACATATTTTTGGTAAAAATAAAATCCCAATCAGTGTGTATTGATTGGTTTGTTCAAAAATTATAGCGTCTACAAACTACAGGATATTTTTATGGAATTTTTTTTTTTTTTAAATTTTTACTAGTAGTGGTGGCAATCAGTGACTTATAGCGGGACTGTGACATTACGACGGACAAATCGGACACTAAGTGACACTTTTAACCCTTTTTTGGAGACCAATGACACCAATACTGTGATCAGTGCTAAAAAAATATGCACTGTCACTGTACTAATGACACTGGCAGGGAAGGGGTTAACATCAGGGGTGATCAAAGGGTTAAATGTGTACCCTAAGGGTGCTTTTGAACTGTGTGGGGGAAGTGCTTTAACTGTGGGAAGACAGAGATCCGTGTTCCTGCTTAGCAGAAACACAAGATCTCTGTTTTCCTTAGTCACAGAAAGGCGATCTGCCTTGTTTACATAGGCAAAAACACAGGAAGCGCCAACTGAGTGTAGTAATAAAGCACAGTTTAATGGAAAGGTATGTAAAACACTCACAGGATAAATGTATCTTTATCCTGTGAGTGTATTACATACCTTGCCATTAAAACTGTGCTTTAATATTACACTCAGGTGGCGCTTCATGTGTTCTCCGTTCCTTTATTTGGTTTACAGAGCTGCCGTTCTCTGAGGGCAGCTGCCGCCATCTATTTTCTATAATTGACCCTTTATGGACTTATGGACTAACACGACTATTTTTTTATTGCCCACCTGTATGTACACAGACACACTATCTTTGCGCTTACAGTTACCCTTTTCTATTGTTTACATAGGCAGACCGCCATTCTACCTCTGTCGGGAATGATCGGCGGGTTCTGGCGGACATCGGGTCCGCCGGACCCACTGATTGGCTCCTGCTGTGGCTCGCAACGCTGACCCGGATGCGTGGGATCACGCACCTGTACGTGATTTCACGCAGAAGAGCCGCCGCCCCACAGTATATGTACGTGGGGTGGTCGGCAAGCGGTTAAGAAAAAGAAGTGTGATTCAAGTTTGAAATAG
Organism: Lithobates clamitans; assembly: GCA_037952925.1. NCBI lineage: Eukaryota > Metazoa > Chordata > Amphibia > Anura > Ranidae > Lithobates > Lithobates clamitans. The sequence goes on along the minus strand of JBBGZY010003050.1, from coordinate 1,919 downwards.
AATGTTTCAAAGAGTCTGAAAAATTGTAAAATTAAAGAAATTGACCAAAACAATGTAGAAAAATGAAACTAATAAAGAATGGAGAGATCTGAGAAAAGTTAATTCCCCAGCTGCCCTGATTTTGTCAGGCTTAGAGTCATGTAGATTTTTATAAAAAGTAGAAATAATTTTTTTTTAACTATTGAAGTTAATCTTATGCATTAGTAAATATTTATCTACATTACAACACCGGTGTCTGTCTCATTATTCACTATCACCTTCTCAACCCTTTATATATGTGTACTCTACATGCTCTGCAAACTGTCATTTGACAGTTCTTATATAGGTAAGGGCGGGGCCACCTGGCGACGTCACCTGTTGGTACAGCCCTTGTGATGTCACCGACACAGCATGCATTGGTCGGCGATGTAACAAGGGGCGGTGCCACCAGGTGATGTTGCCAGGTGGCTCCGGCCCTTACCTATATAAGAACTGTCAAATGGCAAGCCAGGTATTCGGCGGTTTGCCTTAGTTGACACGTTTTTTTTGTTTGTTTTAGAGTCGCAGTGGTGGCCCCATGATTGATGATGATCTACATTGAGGGACACTTTTTTACATTTTTTAACCGCTTCAGCCCCAGAAGATTTTACCCCCTTCCTGACCAGAGCACTTTTTGCGATTCGGCACTGCGTCGCTTTAACTGACAATTGCGCGGTCGTGCGATGTTGCACCCAAATAAAATTGACTTCCTTTTTTTCCCACAAATAGAGCTTTCTATTGGTGGTATTTGATTGCCTCTGCGGTTTTTATTTTTTGCGTTAAAAAAAAGAGCGACAATTTTGAAAAAAACGCAATATTTTTTACTTTTTGCTATAATAAATATCCCCCAAAAAGATTTAAAAAAACATTTTTTTCCTCCATTTAGGCTGATATGTATTCTTCTGCATATTTTTAGTAAAAAAAATCACAATAAGCTTATATTGATTGGTTTGCGCAAAAGTTATAGCATCTACTAAATAGGGGATAGCTTTATGGCTTTTTTATTATTATTTTTTTTTTTTTACTAGTAATGGTGGCGATCAGCGTTTTTTATCAGGACTGTGACATTATGGCGGACACTGATTGCAATGATTACAGTAAAAATGTCACTGGCAGTGAAGGGGTTAACCACTAGGGGGCAGTGAAGGGGTTAAGTGTGTCCTAGTTCGTGTTCTAACTGAAGGGGGAGGGGACTGTGCAGGGGAGATGACAGATCGCCTGTTCATACTCTGTATGAACAGATGATCTGTCTGTTCTCCCCTCAGAGAACCGGAAACTGTGTGTTTACACACACAGATCCCAGTTCTCGGCACGCCCCGAGCGATCGCGGGAGCCTGGCGGTGATCGCGACAGCCGGGCACTCGCATTGGCTCTGTGGGCGAACAGGGGGCCACTAGGGGGCGAGAAGCGCGTGCCTCCGGCGGCACGCACGCACCCCCTAGTGGCTGTCGTAACATGATGGCAATTCGCACAGCTGAGCCATGTTGCCGCAGTACAACTGTGGTGGCTGGTCGGCAAGCTGTTAATAAAGGAACTCTGTCTGTGTTTTATTACTTTTTGACACTTTTTTGGTGAATGGGTAGGGGCATAGTACCCAATACTCATTCACATAGGGGGGACGGGATCTAGGGCTCCCCTTGTTAAAGGGGGCTTCCAGATTCTGATGAGCCCCCCACCCGAAAACCCCCACAACCACAGCCCAGAGTTGTCGGGAAGAGACCCATGTTCTCATCAATATGGGGACAAGGTGCTTTGGGGTGGGGGGAAGAGCCCCCCTCGCCCCAAAGCACTCCCCCATGTTGAGGGCATGTGGCCTGATATGGTTCAGTAGGGGGGGTGTGCTCACTCGTCCCCCCCTTTACTGGCCTGCCGGGCTGCATGCTCGGATAAGGGTCTGGTAT